>JARHVA010004834.1:0-40000 GCA_037957365.1 Torreya grandis
TCCTAAAGTTGTAAGGAACATTTTATAAGTTGTGTTAAATAAATTTAAGAATTTTTAAATAAATATAACATCATATATATATATCTCTATGTGTGTGTGTGTGTGTGCGTGGCGTGCGCGCACAGCGCACGCGTGTGTGTGTAAAACACATAGCTTATGGTAGTCAATTGATATTGACCTTCTTGCATATAACCAAAAAGCTATCAGTTAGTGTTAGTGGTACTCTTAGTTGTTTCTTAAGTCTATTTTAGGTAGTTTAAGTTGATTTAGAGACTAATTTTATAAGTATAATATATATTACTTAGTTTTCAAGTAATTTTTCTATTTAGTTTTTACTTTATGATTTTCTTGAAATAACATGTCATGTAAGTTTCTTGTAATTGGTTAGCGTCAGCCTTTATTATTAATAAAATATTGTACACAAGTGTGGTACAATAATTGATTTTAGAAATTCATTTTTAATACCATTTATCTATGATTTTATTATATGTATATAGTAATTAATACCATCAGGCACATGCTTTTATTTTGAAGTTACTAAGTACATTTTTTGGTTGATAATATCACTTATAACACAACTATATTAACAACTAATAATTATGGGATATAATATTTGATACATAGCTTCAATTTTAGATTAAATCAAAGTTGATTTTGTTGGGTTAATATTTTTATTACTAAAAGAAAGGTAGAAAAATAGTTATTTCAGCCATAGTGTGATGAGATATAATCTCTCCTCATGTAGAGGGGAGGTTCCTTTTGTTATTGCTAACTAACACAAGTAACTATTTACACTTATTTACATTATTCTTATCAAAGTGGGGGTTACCATATCATCTAATTATATTTTTTTCATAATTGATGTACTCTTGTAATCTAATGCTACAAAAGAATTTTGTTTTCTTACAACATAGTATGGAAATATGAAAATACTTATTGGAGCAATAATAACTGATAAGTAATTTAGTTAGCTGAAAGTATAACTAATAAAAATACTAGCAAATGTATCATAAAACAATGGAATAAAGTGTATCCAAAAGTCTCCACATTGTCTCCAATAAAAAATAAAATTAGTAAAGATAATGACTTACATCCTAACATCTCCAAAATCATTTCTCAATAATGAATGTAAACCCAATAATAATGATGCAACTCAAAGACTTCAAAATCAGCTTCCTAGTACCTTTCAATTTATAGAAATTCACATCATAATTCAATCAGTTACATAATAAAATGTAATGGAAAAGACATAATAGCATATCCAATACATCACAAATTTATTTCAACTCAAATATTGAAAGGTCACTTTATTTATAATATATTGATTGATAAAAGATTAACAATTTGAATTCAAATATTCAATATTGCTTCTCAATTTTGGTAGCACTTCACTTATATAGAAATTGGTGATATTTTTACAAATATCATCATCTTATTTATAAAGAGGAGCTATGAAAAAAGAGAGGAAATACATAAATACATTGACTTAGGATTCTATACTTTTCCTATGTGAAAATTACACCAAACAAAATTAAATATGAAAATTTACAAAAATAAAACTAAGTGTCCTTAGAAACAATAATTTCTTCATTCTTATTCTTCTCTAGATATATTTTATATATCTTTATGGTGGCTTGGAACTCATTGTTATTTGGCCCCGATTTACTTCTAGAGATGACAAGGACCCCTATGATAGAGTCTGCTAGATCAGTTGTCACATCTTTGCTTTTATCCAAGATTCTTTACAATTTATCCATTATGACTTGGAACTCAACTAGTTCATCAATGGAGTCCTAGTGTGAATGTTCCTATCTTAATCTTTGCTTGAATCAAGGATGTGAACTCTTGAACTACTATTTTCATAGGAAGAATTTCTTGAGAGTTATCTTTAACTTGGCAAGGAAGTTCTCCCATATTATCTTTAAGATCTAACCCCTTATTAGAGCACATATCTTCTGCTTCTTCTAGATCCTTAATTAAAATTTTAAGAACTTCCTTCTTATTCTTCATTACCTCTCTATATTTTATGAACAATTTCACACTTGGAATGACATGTTTAACCAAGAGTTCTAGCTTGAATTGGTGTAAACTGAGTCTATGTATGAATATCATTATCTGTTAACCTTTATAAGAATTCAATCATGTTCACAATTACCAATTTATGTATCTTTGATATGATCAACATTGGATTTAACTATGGACATTAGGACCACTTCTTGGAATTTGTATTCCATAGCTATATTAGTAGGAGGAAACCTTTTTCATTGGTCAATTAAACTATAAGAACATGTTCACATCCTTTAGAGTTAGCATCTTTTTCTTTTAGTAGGAAACATGCAAAAGTGGAGAAAAACTACAACTATACATGAGGTAGTAAATCACTTCATGTAGTTTAGATAAATTTCTCTAAAATACACCATGGGGTAGTTATCTAGTGTAATTTGAAGAAAATTCTTTGAACTACATGGGTATAAACTTTTTGGGTGTAGTTTGGAGAAAATTCCCTAAACTACACCAAAATTGGGTGAAATTGAGATTGTGTAGGTCAAAGAAAATTCTCTAACCTGCACCATATTTGGGTAAGTCTGGGTTTAGGTCAAAGAATTTTCTCTAACCTACACCATACTTGAGTATTGGGTAAGAGAGTGCACTTCAGAGAAAATTCTTTGAAGTACACCAACATGATGGGGTATAGTCTGGATAAAATTCTCTTACTTGCACCAAAATGAACTTGGTTTAGTCTAGAGAAAATTCTCTGAATTACACCAAAATGAAAAATTATCTCAAAAGACTAACTTTTTTGAGGATACACAAATGTAAGAAGGTAGTGATTTGCCTCATTTTTTTATGCTTAGAGCTCATGGGCTATGAAATAGAGAAGTTTCATAAGGGTTATCTTATGAATTAAGCCTACTAACTTCAAGGATAGCATATTTACACTACATCCATGCTCAAAACCTTTATGACCCAATTGAGTAACAAATATATAATAAAGATAGATAAGAAATAAGGGTTCCCAAAATACATGCAAAAGAATAAACATTTTTTTTTTTCAAATAAATAAAAAGGGGGGAAAAAGCCCAAAGAGAAAGCAATAAATAAATGAATCTATATACAATAAATAGAGATGTCTTAGGTGAAACATAGGGGGTTATCAAGAAATGATAAACTATCAATATTAGGTTAATTATCTCATAATTTATGTAAACAATAACATCTATATCATCAAGAATAAGATCATGATGTATAAGTTCCTAATTTATCCTAATTTTTTAGGTGAAATGTCATTAAACATAATGTAAATTTATTTTTTAGGTAATATATATCATTTAATAATGTAAAAAAATGTTTCCAAATTTTCCCTAGTGTTTAAAATTAATAAAAACATCAAATTAGAAATTTAAAAATAAGTAATGGACAATATGGAAGTTAGTGTTGGAAATATCATGCCTTGATGAATTCTCAACTCTTGAGTGTGGATCCGAGCCATGAAGATATATAGCTAAATGTGTACCAAATATGATAATTTAATGGTGTATTTATGGGATTTATGCATGCACCATTCATGTCATAAGAGGGATTAACACTTAACTGATTTGACCATCATTCATGTTCTCTTGCACCATTCATGTACTATGAAATTTTTTATATTATTTATCATTGTGTCACTTCTCCATTAGATGGAACACCTTCCTATACATTCAATTTTTATACTTTATAGATAAAACTATTTAATTTTAAATATTCAAAGTGATTGACCTGGCTTATCATAATATGCTATAAAAATTAAAGGAAAGAAAAAATTGTGTTAGTAAACTAAAATGGTGTTATGACTATCTATTATGCATGACATAATTATACCCCTTATAGTTAATGTGTAGTTTTAATGTAAGATTGAGAGAAGATACAACATCTTCTCTTCCTAAGTGTGAGATTCAACTATATGAACACTTTCCTAGACCAATTTTGGTATAATATGTGTTGCAAGTCCTTGAGCAGAGATAAATCAATGTAGAGTATCACTAAATTTGAATTTAAATTACTAAAAACATATTTCAAACTACTATGGAGTCTATTCAACTAGAAATTATTGGATATTATATATTATATCCTTTTCAATGCTCATATATGTATGTATATATATGTATACACACACATATATACATATACATATACATATACATATACATATACTGTTTCTAAACAAGATTCACTTTTCACATTCAAGAAAGGAAAATGAGAAACTAAAAAGAATAGATGAGGGTTTGTACGTACCCGGATTGTGGACTTGTGCACCAGATTTAGATGATAGTAGGAACTCCTCTTTGGTTGTGGAGGATGACACCTAAAACAGAAAGAGACTAAAACATGAAAAATGTTAGATGACAAGAAAGTGGACTACCAAGTGAAAGCTTGGTCCTAGAAGTGCAAAAGACTTCTCAGAGGATGATAGTCCACTATTAAAAATAGAATATTGATAGAAATAGAGATGATAAAAGACTAAATGAAGAAATAAAAGACAAATGCGTACCTGATATGCAGTAATCTGCTTTGCACAGTCACCGATGTCGGTGGTTTTGCCGGCATTGATCAAGGAAGGTCATCGACGTTGGTTAGGCTGTCAATGTCAGTAGTGGAAATGACCGACATCGGTCAGGGTAGTAGTCTTTGGACAAGGTCTGGTCAGCTCTGTGGTCTTTGGATGAGCTTTGGTCGAGTCTGGACAGGTTTCAGGGCTGCAAAATGGTCTAAAAGAGTCTAGGTCTATTTAATGGTCTGTGCAAGGGTCTGGGTAGAGTTGCAAGGACAATGGACAGACTGTATGTTCTAAAAAAGGGGGATAGAGGTGATAAGGATATGGGAAGGCCTCTCAGCCTTTTTGGGAGGAAGTCAAGTTTGGTCTGTGGTCTGATAGTCTAAATATGGGTGGTGATATCACTTAAAAGCAATAACCAAGAAACAAATGAAAATACAAAAAAAATGCTTACCTATTACCTGCTGAAGAGAGAGTAGGAGACTTGGTTGCAGAGTGATTGCTGATGGTGTGTTGCAGACTGGTTGTAGATGCTCGATGTAGAAGACCTCTAGTAAGGTGACTGAAGCAGAGTACTTGTGCCTGAGAGAGAGAGAGAGAGAGAGAGAGAGAGAGAGAGAGAGAGAGAGAGAGAGAGAGAGAGAGAGAGAGAAAGAGAGAGAGAGAGAGAGAGAGAGAGAGAGAGAGAGAGAGAGAGAGAGAGAGAGAGAGGAGAGAGAGAGAGAGAGAGAGAGAGAGAGAGAGAGATTTAGTGGATTGAAGATTGGAAGATTGGCTGATTGTTGAAGGTCGAAAGGCAGATTTGAGAACGTCTTGAAAGAAGGTCAAATAACGGATTGGAAAACTGATTGGGAAATGGATAATGGATAATGGATTGGAAAATGGATAATGGATAATGGATTGGGAAATGGATAACGGATCCTGTGTTTGGGTTGAGAACGCAGTTTAAGGGTAACTGACACTGGTAGAACCACCAACGTCGATGGCTATAGAATGGGGACAGAGGCTAATTTTATCCTTCTGCCCATTCTTAGATGCTGCAAGGGGCAAGGTTCATGGGAAAATAGTTGAGAGGGGCCAAATAGGCATGGGAAAATAAAATGGGGGTCATAAATGGGTCATAGGGTGAGAGAGAGAAGAATTATTAATGTAAAATAAGTGATTATTTTAAATTAATAAGACATAGGTTAGGTGTGTCGAAGTGGATGAAGGGGACCAACGGGGAGAGAATGGGGAGAGGATGACCAAGGGAGTAGACATGATTTCAGTGTCTACATTTGCCCCTATTTATCTTGTTGGTTGTTCTAGATGAACTACAAGATAAAAATAGGAGTTGGTTACCCCAATTGGGATGAGGTATTCCCCCTCAAAGTAAGAGTTGAGGGAAGGGAACCTGGAATCAGGTGCTGATTTGACAAAGAGTGGATGAAAAATGGTGAGTGTGAATACTGCAATAGTTGTGATTGCATGCATACCACTTCACGAGATGGTCGGGTCAACTTGTCATAGGTCAAGGGTTGAGGAGTGCCAAAATTGAAGTAATCAGGCCCCAGCATTTGGTCATAGCTGATGGAGTTATTCAATCTGAGCTATAGCTCCAATGGTCATCATGTTCCAGGTATCCCAGGCTCAAGAAGTGCTCCTAGAAAACATGAAAATGTCACAAGTAGTGGGGATCAACGTGCTAGTGATCCTATACTTATGAGGGTTAAAAATAGTCTGTGCACAAGTTTGCTAACTAGTCGTGGGGTAGCATACATGCCAAAACAACCAAGGCAAACATTTGTCTTGGAAGTGGTTAGAGTCTGAGGAGATAGTCATGATCTCTAAGGTCGATGGTCGAGGTGAATGGATGGACAAAAGAATGTGGCCGAGCTAACCTCAGAAGACTGAGTGGTACCTACATAGCCCCTGTGTGAAGTTCCTTAGGACAATGTAGTTATCCCTAAAGGGAGGAAGAGGGTCAAAGGTATGGATTGGTCTTGGTCGAGGTCAAGTCATGGTCAATAGGAGAAAAGAAGGTTTGTCCATCAGGTAGATGAATAAATGAGGGTGGTCGAGCTAACCCCAAAGGATGTCATGTCAACTAAGTGCTGCCTACATAGCCCCAGTCTTAGGGCCTCAGACCAATGTAGTTCAGAAGAAGAGACAAAATGGGCAATGATTGGTGTGGTCATGTGTTGAAATGATGAGGATAAGATGATGTTATAGCCTTTTCCAAATGGTGTGATGGTGTATTCTGTAACATTGGTTGAGGGGTCTTTCATCCCTAAAAATTTTCCATCGTCGTGATGGATGTATGCAAAAAATGAATTGAGGCCTATGTATGCTTCAGAAAATAATGGTTTATGCTTAACATAAATTGAGTGGTTGATAGTTTCCATGTGTATTGGTGTCCATAGAAACTATGTGAAATGGACTATGTCATGTTGGTAGTCTGAAAATGTGTGGGTTGGTTTGGTTGAATGTGATCAAAGTGTATGGGCAAAAAGTGAAAGGCATATTGCTCTTTCATTGACAAGGACCAAAATGATGGCATGGATAGGGGTTGTTAGAACAAAAGTCCCATTCATGCATTACGTCATTGACCATGGGTTGTGTTAGAAAGGTAATCGAATCACTTTGACATTAAAGTGAGCTCGAAGTACCTTGAGCAAGTGTATGATAGGAGGAGAATAGGGTAACCCATTTTAGAGCAGAGATAACTTTTCCCTTTTTGTATAGGAGACCTAGAGACAACTACAAGCCAAGTCCATGACCCATTTTTTTTTTTTTTTTGTGCAAACTGATCAATGTGGGAAGCTTGCATAGAGAGGTCATTTTGATTTGTGGTCATTTGTGAAGTTGATCGATGCGGGAAGCTTCTAAGAAAGTGCTATTTGTAGCAAGATTTAGTCATAGCCATCCTTTGAGGGAGTGGTCTATATTTTGCTTTATATACATGAGGGCTTTTGAATAGATGTCCTTCCAGGGAGCAGTTTATTAGCTACAACAATGATAGTATAGTTTCCCTTCGAGGGAGTAGTCTACTTTTTGATTTTGTGACCTTGATTTATTTTTGACAAAAATTTGAGTCATGGATAAGACTATAGAAGTTCAAGGGCTCCCTTTTATTAGGACAAAGCATCCATACTGTATAAAAGGGTTATAGAGGATTTGTTAAGGGGAGTAGGGTTGAAAGGAATGAGGACTAAGAGGATGGGGATTGCTCAAGGGATGATCTCAAGGTAAATGTCAAGTGGACGAGTACTTGACTAACAATAGAATGGTCACAGATGCAATGTATTAAGAGGCTCAGGTTATGGCCGTCTGTCGAGAAAGGACAGATGATAAGTCCTTGATCCATACTTTTGCATGATAATGAAAGGTCTGAGCCAATTAGGGGCAAACTTGCCTCGTTTACTTCACTCCATATTGGTCACATGCTGATTCTCTTTGAGGACAAGGTCTTTGATGTTGAAATCTCATTCTCGCAGATTTTTGTCATAGGCTCACTTGATGCAATTTTGATAGACATGGAGATGGTTGAGGGCAGCAAGACGATGCTCATCAAGTCACTCAAGTTGAGCTAAGCAATCTCGACAAAAGTCATCATTAGAGAGAATGTCATGCAGAGAGATGCAGAGAGATAAGATTTGTACTTTGAGAGGTAAGACAGCCTCTGTTCCGTACACTAGAGAGAAAGGGGTAACACTTGTAGAGGTTTGGATGCTAGTGTGGTAGTCCCACAAAGTAAAGGGAATGTGAATATGCCAATCCTTTCTAGTGTCGTTGACCACCTTCATGAGAATTTTAGTCAAGATTTTGTTGGAAGCCTCGACCTACCCATTTGCTTGTGGGTAGTAAGGTGAAGAGAAGCTAAGTTTGATGCCAAATGAGTTGCATAGTTTTTAGACAGTCTTGTTTTTGAAGGACTTACCGTTGTCGGTGATGATTTTGTGAGGAACACCAAAATGATAGATGATGTGGGTGTTGATGAAGTCAACAATCTTGTCAGCTTTTATGGAGACAAGAGGAATGGCTTCCACCCATTTAGTGAAATACTTAGTGGCGGTGATGATGGACTGATGATGAAGAGACGAGTGAGGGTTAATCTCATCGATAAGATCTAAGCCCCACTAAGAAAAAGGCCAAAAATCTTGAGTGACTTGTAAGGCATGGCTAGGAAGATGAAGCAAGTTAGAGTGCTACTGACACTTGATGCAACACCGAAAATAGTTGCTATAGTCTTGATGAAGGGTGGGCCAATAATAGCCCAGGTGAATGATGCGCTTGGCAACCAAATTCCCACTAAAGTGTCCACAACAAATCTCATCGTGGACTTGTTTAATGGCATGAGAGGCTTTAGTGGAGGTTAAATAGCAAAGAAGGAGGCTGTTAAAGCCTTGCTTATAGAGAAGCCCCCCTAGCATGGTATAGCGAGCTGTGTGCTTGATGAAAGCTTGCCACGCATTTCTAGAGAGATTGGGAGGAATGACGGAAAGGGATAAGTAGTCCACAAGTTGTGTATACTAGTCATCTCATGGGCTAGAGTCTATGGTGTTGACATGGTTGATGTTAGAATAAAGGTATGAAGGCAATGGCAGATGATGCACCATGACAAAAATTTTAGATGATGATGATGAAGATGGAATATGCGAGGCAAGAGAAGCCATGGTGTCAGCAAACTTATTCGTGGATCAAGGAACAATCTGCAAGAGGTAATGGTCGAAAGAGGCTAAAAGAACATTAACATGGTTTTTATACCTTTGCAAAATTTCATTTTTACAAAGGTATGAACCATTGACTTGATTGATGACAAGCTATGAGTCGCCAAAGATGTTGATGGACTTGATGCTGAGAGAGAGGGCGGTTTGAAGTCCCAAAATTAAGGACTCATATTTAGCCATATTATTGGTACAATCAAAGTCGAGCTTGAAAGACAAAGGCATGGGCTCCCCTTCGAGTGGGATGAGAATAACTCTTGCACCCCCATTGAGTTGACATTTGGAGTCATCGAAGAACATGGTCATTTGGTAGACGGTGTCATCGATGGAAAGCGCGACGATAGCTCGTCAAGGAAATTGCACTATGAAGGTTGATTTTTAGAAAGAGGGGCATCTACCAGTTGGTCAGTGATGGTTTACCCCTTGATATATTTTTGCTGGATGAATTTGAGGTCAAACTCAGCAAGCAACATGAGCCACCGAGCCATACATTGATTTTGATATGGCTTGGAATGCATATACTTAAGAGGGTCGATGTGAGTGATGACAAAGGTTTTATGGTTGAGAAGATAGTGGCAGAGCTTGGTAGCGATAAAGACTAATGCCAAACAGAGTTTCTCAGTATGAGTATATCGAGTTTCATAGTCGACTAGTGTTCGGCTGATATAGTAGATCACTTGCTCACAGTGATGCTCGTCTCGGTGCACAATCATGGCACCTAACAAATGGTTAGTGGCAGAGATGTAAATGTAGAAGGCTTGGTCATATTTAGGTGGAATGAGGAATGGTGGAGAGACTAGATAGCGTTTGAGGGCTTCAAAAGCCTCTTAACAGTTCTTATCCCATTTAAAGGAGATGTCCTTCTTAAGGAGATGATGAAAAGGTTGGCAGTAGTCAGAAAGCTGTGAGATGAAACAACGAATGGACTAGAGCTTCCCTTGTAGACTGTAAAGCTACTTGAGATTGGCTAGAGGTGGCATCTTGAGGATAACACAGATCTTGGCAGGATCTATCTCGATGCCACAGAAAGAAATGGTAAAGCTTAAGAGCTTGCCGGAGAGGACCCCAAAGACACATTTCTTGGGGTTAAGGCAGACATTGTATTGAAGAAGGTGAGAGAATATGATTTTGAGAATGGTCAGATGGTCATGGCAAAGCTTGGACTTGTCGAGCAGGTCATCCACATAGTCCTCCATGATTTTGTGGAGGAGATCATGGAAAATGTAGGTCATGGCATGCTGATATGTGGCACCTGTGTTCTTCAAGCCAAAAGGCATGACCTGATAGTAGAAAGTCCCCCATGGGGTGATAAAGGTATTCTTGTGCTGATCTTATGGTGCAATCAGGATCTAATTATATCCTTAAAACTCATCTATGAGAGATAGCATCTCATGGCCAGCCGTGATATCAACAAGCTGGTCAATGTTGGGAAGAGGAAAGTCATCTTTGGGACAGGCTAGGTTAAGGTCATGATAGTCTGTGTAGATCTAGATCCCCGTAGTCGCTTTGGTGATAGGGACGATGTTAGAGACCCACTACAGGTAATCAATGGGCTGGATGAAAGAGACAGAAAGGAGGCACTGAAGCTCCTCTTTGACAAGGAGCGCAATGCGAGGATGCATCTTTTGAAGCTTTTTCCTAACAAGATTAGCCTCTAGTTTGGTGACTATGTTATGGGTAGCGATGGTGGGGTCGATGCTAGGCATGTCACTATAGGTCCAGGGAAAGGCCTTGCTATGGTCTGAGAGGAACTAGGTGTAGTCTAGCTGCTCCTGAATGTCTAAAGATTGGCCAATATTCAAGATGTGAAGAACATCGAAAGAGGGAAGGTTGATGTCAATGGTTGATTCATTTAACATAACCTAGGTCTCAAAAGGGAGGGAGTGCTAGATGAAAGAGTCATTGCCACCCATGTAAGAAAGGATGGCATCATCGTCAACACAGCAGATAGTGTGAATGGTCACCAACTCATCCTCTATCATGCTAGGATAAATGAGAGGGAGAGACCTGGACACCCCATTTAGCTGATAGGTCAGGGGTTCCAGGCAGATGGTGTTTATGCAAAAAAAACTAGGAGGGATGGAAACCACCGACTCCGTAGGTGAAGGGGGAGAAACGGGCGAGCTTAGAGGAGATTGGTTAGTGGTGGGCTTGGGATAGAGGTCTATAGAGGCCTGAGTGGGGTCGTGGTATCCCAGGCCATATCATTTCTTGGCATCGTCATCATTGAAAGGCTCAATGGGCTGATGGGAGCCTTGCTCATAGCATCTGAAACCAAAACCCTTCCATGCACACCTGTAAAGGTAAGTGTGTGTAAAAGTGGGGTTGCCAAGAAATGAGAAGTCTAATGTGAATGGTTGTGGTGAAGAGAGAGGATTGGCATCAGTAGGAGCTTGATTGAGCCCCCCATAGACAAGGTTGGTTCAGAGGTAAGGAGGACCATAAGGCACGACCATCTCGATCCAGTGATCATAATTGGGGTTGTGGTGAAGGCATCCATACTCTTGCAAAGTTTGGAACATGTCTAAGGCCAACAAATGATATTCCCCAAGTGAAAGTCATTGGAAGATGTCTTCCATGGGGTCTTTGGTTACAGCTTGAAGAGGAGGGGTGAGGGTGACTGCCAGTTGTGAACTGGTTGAAGCTTCTGCAGATGGAGGCAGCACAAGGGTTGATGGCTTGATAGGAATGAGGACGTCATTTGGCTGATAGGTTGTGTTACAAGTTTTGAAAGGTGATGGGTCAGCGATAATAATGTGGACTTGCCTGTCATGCTCAAATTTCACACAACGGTGCAGGGTAGAGGGAACACAAGCCATGGCACAGATCTAAGGTCAGCCCATCAACATGTTATATTAAAACTCTCCTTTGATGATATATAAGAGCTCTATGATTGTGGTGGGCCAATGTGAATGTGAAGGATGACTGTGCCAATGGTTGTGGCAGTGGTGTCATTGAAGGATCGCAAGATTGCATCAGTTTTGGATACGCAATTCTTGGGGAGGCCCAATTGATCAAAGGCATGGGTGGAGATAATGTTGATGCTGGCACCTCCGTCAATCATAACACGCTTGATGCGAGTTTGATCAACATAGGCAGTGATGAAGAGAGCAACGTCCTGATCTTCTGTGTTAGATGTAGGAATCTCAGAATCGCTGAAAGTGATGGAGGTGATAGGGGATAAAGAGTGGACTAGGGCAGCGAGTGGTTGGGGGTCCTCGGGTTGGACCTCCACTTCTTGCAAGGCTTGGATGAGGGCCTGATGATGTTGGGGCAAGGTTTGGATGAGGTTATAAAGGGACATCTTCATGGGCATCTGGTGAAGTTGTTTTAACATGGAGTCATGAATTACCCCTGAAGAGGAAGAAGAAGAGGGTTGAGATGTGCCAAGGATAGAAATTTTAGGTTTTGGTGGTTGAGGTGGCTTTGACGAAAGGATAGGTGCATTGATTTTGAAGATAGGGGGTGAAGGAGATGAAGGGGTCATGGCATGCTGATGAGATGTTGATGTGGTTGGAGGAATGTGGGAAGGTGTCGGGGGTCAGTCAATAGTGTCCTCAAGAAGAAGAGCATCCTTCTCCATGTAGCAGTGAATGATAGCCTTGAGGGCATAGCAAATCTCAGTATCATGTCCTAGCATACGATGATATAGGCAAATCTTTGTATCATCGAACCAAGAGGGCTTAGACCGGAGAGGTTGGAAGGGCCTAATGGGTGGAAGTCTACAAAATTTGGTGTAATATCAAAGAGTATGAGCCTATTAAAGGGTCTGTGCTCGTTGATGTGTGCAATGCTGGTGACTTTTACTTAGGCGGTGTTGGAGGAGGCTTCCGTACCACCTTCTAGGTTGATGGTGTGGCGGCAAGGGAAGATGACATTGTCTTCATGAGAGGTGCCAACATTTTTGGAGAGGATAGGCTGGTGGTAGGCAAAGGAAGCAGAGGAGGCAATTGGTTTCGATTAGAGGTTGGAGTGGGGAGGATTTTGATCAAGGTCAAAGAATGAGGGCCCAAAATAGAGGGCAATGATGATGGGGGAGGAGGAGTTCATCTCTGTGGTTTGGCAATCTTCTTTGATTTGATTTGAAGACTACTATTGGTTAGAGCCTAGTCTAAGTCCACCTTCACTTGCAGATGAGTGAGGTTAGAGACAGGGTGAATGCTAAGTGACTTGATAGGTTTTGATGGGATAGATGAGGGTTTCGGTCTTGATGTGGTTGGTTGAGGTTTAGATGGTCTAGAAGTGGAAGTCTAGTTTTTGTTGAGAGTCTCGGGAGATTCTACCATGGGAGGATTGGCAACATGAGATGAGAGGGCATGGGCATGTTGAAGAGCTTCAAGATGCTCCCACAATACCTAATGCTCCACTTTCCTTGAAGGGAGAAGTCTGATTTTCTCCACTAATCGGGAAAATGGTTGAGAAGATGACAGTTGTGGGGCCGAAGATGAGACTGGTGTAGTGGTCTCGGACCCAAGGCATGATGAAGTCATGACAAGTTTGTCTTTAGTTGGGGATGGAGGAGAGATAGGTTCTTCCCTAGGTGGAGAAGAAACTGAATAATGAGGCTCCTTAAGAGGGTAAAGGGTAGGGATGATTATGCCCTCCACTTGCAGTTGAGGAGTAGGAAGGGTCAGGTCCTCTATAGGTAGCAAGAAGGAGGATGGTGAGATCGGTGGTGTCGGTATGGTCGAGGCATCCTCCAATATAAGAGAGGTTGACAGAGAACTAATTGGAGAAAGGGGTTCGTCCATGTTTGATGGACTAATGGGTGGACTAACCTCTTGAATTTAGGAAAGAGGTTGGTCAGGGATGAAGGGCGAGACCATATTGACTGTTCGTATATTATGTTTGTGAGTGTTGTCAGTCATGGTTTAGACATTGTTTTGGGTTGGAGGATGATTGGGGAATGGTTGCTTGAAGATGTCGATGCCTTGATTGGGTGGCACATTGGGATTGTCGAGGATGAGGTCACCCTTTTCCATCATGTCTTGGATGATGTTTCTAAGGGTCTTGCAGTTGCCCATGTCATGGCCTTTAACACGGTGGTAGTTGCAAAAGTCATTTTCCCTATACCACGTAGGGATGGCGCATGAGGGATCAAATTATGGAGGTGGTCAGATTTGGGGGAGATTGAGAACCCCCTATTTGATGAGTTTTTCTAGCATAGATGCATATGACTCTCCAAGTGGAGTATACTATCACTGCATGTATCTCTACTGGAATTGGTGGGTGATGGATGGCTCGGGCTAGTTGGTTGAAGGTGAAGAGGATGAAGGTCTAATGATTACAGCGTTTGCTGATGCCTTAAACTTACGATTAGATGAAGAAGGTTTAGAAGAAGAGGAATCATTGGTCTTGGAGTTGGGATTCTTACTCTGCAACTTGACTTTGTTCTCCTTGATGGCACGTAATTCAAGCTTACGAGCCATCGTGAAGGCTTTGTCAAAGGTGCAGAAGGTCTGAACCTGCAAGGTAGAAGAAATATGCTTGGCATAGACTTGAGAGAAAAGTTTGATAATTTCAAGTTGGGGTAAGGAAAATGAGAGCTGATTGATGAGGCCTCTCCCAATGAGTAATAAAATTAGTTATGGATTCATCCTTAAACTGCCAGATAAAATAGAGATCTATGATTGAGACCTTTTTGGTGATGTTGATGGAGAAATGATCGAGGAAGAGTTTGTAGACACCGAAATCGTGTCGACTCCCCTGGTCATTCCCCATCTTATTCTTCTTCACCTATTTAACCCTTGATGATCACTTGTTCTACCAACCTTGACCTTGGCAGCATGTAACAATGAGCAGAGAACTAAAAGCTAGACTCTGTCCTCATTATGCATCTGCCGACGACGGTCTTTACCCGGCCGATGTCACCGACGTCGGTCACTTATCGGCCGACGTCGGCAATCCTGCCGACGTTGGTCACCATCCCGTTATCCGTTATCGGTTACCATTCGGTTCCCGATCGGTTTTCCGAAATGGTTATCGAACCGTCTCTCGAAACCATCCCCGGGGCCTTCATTCGATCTCCTCTCTCCCATTTCCGACATCTATAGGCTCTCCAATCTTCGAACTCCAGCATCCGAACTCCAGCATCCATCAACTCCAGCATCCACCAACTCCAGCGTTCGTTCTTCCGGCACTGCACAGGGAACTTCCACTATGACTTTCATCACAGCTTCTGACAGGTAAGTATTTTCTGTGTTTATTTTCATTTTCTTCTTGATTATTCTTCGTGCACTATTTCTGCCATCCCGAAGCATTCAAACCCCCAGACTCGACCAAAAACCCCATCCTGACTCTGTCTAAAACCTTGTCTAGAACCTATCAAGACCTTCTGCAACTCGCCCAGACTCTGTCCAGAACCTGCCCCGACCAACGACGGTACTTCAACTGACGTCGGTGCCTTCCCTAACCGATGCCGGTACCACAGAGACCGATGCCGGCGACTGTGCAGAATAGTGCCGCTTATCAGGTACGCATTTTTATTTTCTGTCATTTATTTCTGTCATTTTAATCTACTTTCATCCAATATTACGCTTTTTATCAGTGGGTTGATATCCTTCTAGGGAGTCTTCGTACTTCTAGGATCAGGCGTTCGCCTGACAACGCACCATATCTTTGACTAACATTTTTCCGTGTTTTAGTCTCTTTTTCGCAGGTGTCATTCCTCCACAGCCAAAGAGGAGAATCTTCTAACGTCTGATTTCGGTGCGCATAACTTTATCAGGTACTTCTAGCCTTAACCATTTATTTCAGTTTCTTATTTCTTCTTTGAATGTAGAAAGCAATTTTGCATAGAAACATTCTGGCACGCCCGGTGGGACCCTAGGTCCTCCTTGGGTTCTCTCTTTCTTTCGTTCATTTAGGCGCATTAGGTTTCTTCCTTTTCGCCTCCTTTCGTCTCTTCTTAAACGACATCATAAGCAGAACTAAAACGAATATTTCTTTCTTGCACTTCTAGACTAGCTAAAACTCATATTCTTTGACTCTTTCTCCATTCGTCTTCATATGAACAAACATTTCGACTTGGACATTAAAACACTTTGCATTCATTTCTGTTTGCCTGCATCTCTTAGACCACACATAGTAATTAAACCGCATATTGAATTAATCTAGATCACTTCATGTTACACGACCAAACCACCTGCACAAAATAAACATTTTAACTTACCTGAGACAAGGCCCGACTGGGATTTCATCCCCCAGTAGATACCTTACCCGTCCCGGTGACCCTACTTGGATTTCATCACCAAGGGGGAAGCCGACTCCGTTCTCTGGCGGAGTATAATCTCTAGGCGAGGTATATCTTGGCTAAGCGAAACCAGCTAACCACTGGAATCATGAAGTGAGGGGAGCTTGCTCCTTAGCACCAGGCCACGTACCAGACCCTAACACAGACTTCTTGAGCACCATAACAAAACCCAAAACCTTCTATAGACTTCTTCTTCTAGGACCCGACTCACAAAGCCAATCCTCCCCAAACACACATTCTAAAGCATAAGCCACTATAATCCTAAAAATTTTACTTCTAGAGTTTTAGGATCTGCTTGTGTCTTCATCTTTTTAGTTCTTATCTGCTTATTTGAGCATGTAAGGACATTCTCTCTCGCCTTTTATGGTTTTGACACACAGTCAAACCAAGGCCCTTTTTTGACCACTCTGGCCGTCAACTGCTTTCGTCTACCCCATCTCTAACCCGTCCTATCATGGAGTTCCACTCAGAGACTGAAAGAACTCCTACAGGACCGACCCTAGCCCCGACTCAACTTCCCATCATCCCTGAAGGGGACCAGGATTTCAAAAAATTCTTGGACCTCAATACCGCAGCCCTCCATAACTATCTCGCGAGAAATCCAACGTGAGACCTTTCGGGTGACATGGCGATGACATCGACACCATTCGTCATCCAACCCTTTTTGACTCAGCCTTTCACCTCAACCGTTAACTTGACCATGGCCAATACGCAAAGTTTGGCCTCTTCGTCTATTTTTAGACCAACCTCCATCGGGGTTTCGTTACCCCCTCAATCACCTGCAAATCAACCAAGTTCTACATCGTATCAGAACTCGATTGTCTCGACCCCTTACACTCTTGCGCCCATAAATGTAGGAGTGCCAACCTATCCCTCTACCAGTGCCGCTATTCAACCACCTTTGGCGGTAACTTGTCAACTTATTCCTTCAACCTTCATGATGCAACCACCCTTAACCTCTACTTCTGCCCCTGCGACTAGTCATCCATACGTTGCACCCTTATTGGTACAACCGACTACGTCGCATACCTCCTCTAGCCTCTTTCAAGTGCCTTACAACCTTGGGGGCACTCCATCCACCAATCTGTCAGCAGACGTCATCAAGATGTTGATGGATAAAATGTCCAGTCTCGAAGCTTCTATCTCTGATTCAAATAATATCTCTTCATATGACCAGATTTATAATGAGCCCATTCATCCTTCTGTCCCTATCCAACCATACCCCAACCATTGGGAGCTTCCTAAATTTACTCGCTTTCATAGTAAGGAAGACCCACAACAACATCTACGGGCATTCAGACATGCCTGCTATCTTTTTGCCCACGATGATGCGTTACTTTTACGCACGTTTCCTATGTCTCTTTTTGGCCCTGCCCTTGACTGGTATAGCTCCCTTGCCAGACATTCTATCTTTTCCTTCATTCAACTCGCTCAATTATTCATTGACCATTTCTCAATCAATATCACTAAACAAGTCTCGATCACAGACCTTTACTCCATTAGGCAATTTGACGATGAATCAATAGTTGATTGTCGCCCGTTGGAGAGGTCTGATCAACCAGCTCTCTTTCTCCTTGCCTCAACCCGAGCTCATTGAGCTCTTTTCCCGAGCATGTGTCAGTCACATCTCATCCACCTTGTGGGTTCAAACATTCCACACTTTCGACGAGGCCTTCACCATGGCCCGAAAGCTTGAACTCTGCGCTATTGAAGAAGATAAGGTCAAATTGTGTAACACTAACACAAGAACCAATGACCATTCTTCTTCCAGACCTTCTTCTGCCCACTCTCAATCTAAGGGGTCAGCAAACACTGTCATCTTTAGACCATCATCTTCAACAATAACTAACCGACCAACATCTTCAACATTAGACTACATCAATAAACATTTTCAACATCAATCCATACAGCGTCAATTCACTCCAATTGGAGAGTCATATGCCTCTATCTTGGATAAACTCATCAAGCAGGGGGTCCTCAATCTCCCTTCAATCCGACCACATCAATTCGACTCCTCAACACCTATCCCTGCATGGTACAGGGAGAACCACTTTTATAACTATCACCGTGTCAAAGGCCATGATACGGATCACTATCAAACTTTTAAAAACCTCGTCCAGGACATGCTCGACAAGGGCGATCTTATCTTGGATAACCCGAATGCACCGCCCAACCAAAACCTCGACATCTTCAAACAACCTTTTTCTAATTACCCACCTACTTAAGACAACATCCAAACCATGATCAATAACCCTCAAAACCATGATATACACACCGTCAACACTATCTTACCTCTTGTCCCTGACCAACCTTCTTCACAGGATGAAGAACCCTCTTCTCCTATTATTCTTCCATCGACCTCTCTCATACTAGAGGACACCTTGACCACACTTACGCCATTAGCCCTAGCTTCATCCAAAAACCTTACCTCTCCTACTCCTCAAGCACATGCAGAAGGCATGATCATCCCTACCATCTGCCCACTTGAGGAGCCACCCTCTCCTATTTCTTCTCCACCAAGAGAAGACCCTATCTCTTCACCCATTTCGATTGAGGAAGACCCAATCACGGTTTCCTCTTGCCCTTTGCCTGAGATCGTTACATCTCACTCACCTCCGTCCACATCTAAACCCAAACCCGTATCTAACCTCACCTCGCACAATAGTGGCCCTCGACTCAAACCCACGAAGACCACTAGACCACACCGGAGGACTCCTCCCCCACCTTCATCATTACCTTCAATCCTAGGCCCACATCCATCCACTTTAATTGGAGTGCTTCCTACTCCCATGCTTCACAGAGGCACGTCGCCTCCATTACTATATCAACCTGTCAAACATATATCTTCTCTAAATCATTGACCAACGTCTCTTACACCTCTCAAACCAACGTCATCAACCCTCACTGCAATAAAATATCCAGACCCGTTAGCAGGTTCTTATACCTTACTATTACGGCACTTGTTGCAGTCATCTCACCTTAACCTTCCGCCTCTCAAACCATATCATTATCTCGGACCTAAACCACCTTGGTTCGACGACACTCGTATTTGTGCATATCATCGCACACCTGGACACGACATGGAACATTGTTGTGCCCTCAAGGTCGCCATTCGCCAATGTCTGGGGAATGACACCTCTCTTCTTGATCACGTTATCAAGCCTTCAACACCACCCCTCTCATCAACTCTCGGATCAAGACCCTCTTGGTTCGACAACTCTAAATACTGTCACTATCATCATACTCCGAGACATGACACTGAGCGTTGTTGCGCTCTTAAAGCTATCATTCATCACCAACGGAGAAAGGATTCCCTTCTCATCAAGGATCCTCTAGACCTTCCCCCCCACAAATCATCAACACGAACTCATACCTCTCCAACCTCATCACCTAAATCGGGATCTCCACACCAGGTTCTGGTTCCTTTGTCGCCTTTAACCCCCTTATTCGACATCAACACAGTCTATCTGACCACTAAATCTCAATCGACCTTAACCAATCTGTCAAACATTCTCCCTAGCCGCTGGGGGAATTCAACCTTCATCCAAACCTCGACCAATTTTTCAACACAGTCTTGACCACATATCAATCACTCTTTCAACTTAGCCTCAACCAGACTAGCAACCAAACATTTAACCTAACCTCAACCAAAGACCAAATACCAACCAATCAACCCTTGACCAACCATTGACCAACCATTAAATGACCAAATCTCAACCAAACATTGACCAACCTTTTTATCCACACATTCAACCAGTCTCGATCAATCAACGACCATATCAGTCAACTTCACGTCCACTCATCAATCAACACGTGACCAATATGGAGCGAAGTAAACGAGGCAAGTTTGCTCCTAATTGGCTCAGACCTTTTATTATCACGCACAAGTATGGATCAGGGACTTATCGTCTGTCTTCTCTTGATGGACGCCCAAAACCTGAGCCTCTTAATGCGTTGCATCTACGACCATTCTACTGCTAGTCGAGTACTCGTCCACTTGACACTTAACTTGAGCTCATCCCTTGAGCAATCCCCATCCTTTTAGTCCTCTTTCCTTTCAACCCTATTCCTCTTAACAATTCCTATAACCCTTTTATGCTGTATGGATGCTTTGTCCTCATAAAAGGGAGCCCTTGACCTTCTATAATCTTGTCCATGACTCACATTTCTGTCAAAACAAATCAAGATGTCACAATATCCATGGTCACTATATCTATATCAAAATCAAAAAGCAGACTGCTCCCTCGAAGGATAGCTATACTATCATTGCTGTAATTAATAGACTTCTCCCTTGAAGGACAGCTATTCAAAAGCCCTTTTATTAAACAAAAATCTAGACCACTCCCTTGAAGGATGGCTATGACTAAATCTGGCACTAAACAGCACTATTTTAGAAGCTTCCCGCATTGATCAGCTTCACAACCTGACCACCAAACAAATGACATCTCTATGCAGGCTTCCCGCATTGATCAGTCTGCTCTAAAAAAAAAAAAAAAAAAAAAAAAATTGTGTGAGTCATGGACTTGACTTATAGTTGTCTCAGGGTTTCCTATAAAAAGGGGCATCGTTATCTTTGCTCTTAAAATGGGTTACCCTTCTTCCTCCTCCTATCACCCGCTCAAGGGACTTCGAGCTCACTTTAATGTCGAAGTGATTCGATTACCGCTCTAACATAACCACGGTCAACGACGTCACGCATGAATGGGGCTCTTGGTTCTCATAACCCCTATCTATGCTATCTTTTTGGTCCTTGTCAATGAAAGAGCAATATGCTTTTCACTTCTTCTACACTTTGGTCACATTCACCTTCATCACTTGTCAATCGACTCAACTCAACTCTCTTTTCAAACCATCAACATGACCTAGCCTATTCATCCTAGTTTCTATGGACACCAATACACATAGAAACTATCAACCCGCCACAATTTATGTTTAGCATAAACCAATACTTGCTGAAGCATAAATAAACCTCAATTCATTTTTAGCATACATCCATCACGAATATGGAATATTACTAGGGATGAAAAACCCCTCAACCAATGTTGCAGAATACACCATTTGGAAAAGGCTGCAACATCTTTTTTTCTCATCATTTCATCATAACCACGACCAATCTATCAACCATTTTAACCACCTATCTACCACTCGGACCCTTTGTCTGAACTACATTGGTCTGAGGCCCTATCACCAGGGCTATGTAGGCAGCACTCAGTTGACATGGGGTCTTCTGAGGTTAGCTCGACCATTCTCGTTTGTTCATCTCTCTGATGGACAAACCTTCTTTCCTTCTTTTAACCATAATCTTGTCCTTGACCATGACCCATTTTATCCCTTTGACCCTCCCTCCCTTCTAGGGAGAACTACATTGGCCTGAGGCCCTATCACCAGGGCTATGTAGGCAGCACTCAATTGACATGGGGTCTTCTGGGGTTAGCTCGGCCACATCCTTTCATCCATTCCTCCCCTCGACCACCAACCATTGGAGATCATGCCTATCTCCTCTGACCTCGACTACTTCCAAGACACTGTTGCCTTGGTTGTTTTTGCATGTATGCTACCTCATGACTGGTTAGCAGAATTGTGCGTAGACCTTTTTGGACCCTCACAAGTATAGGATCGCAAACCGGTTGATCCAGCCTACTTATGGCTTTTTCGTGTTTCTAGGAGCACTTCCTAAGCCTGGGATACCTGGAACACGATGACTATTTGGAGCTTCAGCTTAGATTGAGTGACCCGATCAGTAGACGACTAAATGTTGGGGCCTAGTTATTTCAATTTTGGCACTCCTCGACCCTTGACCTGCGACACTTTTGACCTGACCATCTCGTGCAGTGGTATGCACACAATCACGACTTTTGCAGCGTTCACCCTCACCCCTTTTTCATCCACTCTTTGTCAAATCAGCACCCGATTCTCGGTTCCCTTCCCTCAACTCCTGCTTTGAGGGGGAATACCTCATCCATAATCGGGGCAACCTATCTTTTTCTTATTTTGTCTTGCAGTTCATTCGAACAACCAACAAGATGAAATCAACCTTATCCCTCACCTGGTGCAATCACTCCTATTTTTGTCTTGTAGTTCGTTAGAACAACCAACAAGACAAAAAGGGGCAAATGTAGACACCGAAATCGTGTCGACTCCCCTGGTCATTCCCCGTCTTATTCTTCTTCGCCTATTTAACCCTTGACGATCACTTGTTCTACCAACCTTGACCTTGGCAGCATGTAACAATGAGCAGAGAACTAAAAGCTAGACTCTATCCTCATTATGCATCTACCGACGACGGTCTTTACCCGGCCGATGTCACCGACGTCGATCACTTATCGGCCGACGTCGGCAATCCTGCCGATGTCGGTCACCATCCCGTTATCCGTTATCGGTTACCATTCGGTTCCCGATCGGTTTTCTGAAACGGTTATCGAACCGTCTCTTGAAACCATCCCCGGGGCCTTCATTCGATCTCCTCTCTCCCATTTCTGACATCTACAGGCTCTCCAATCTCCGAACTCTAGCATCCAAACTCCAGCATCCATCAACTCTAGCATCCACCAACTCCAGCGTTCGTTCTTCCGGCACTGCACAGGCAACTTCCACTATGACTTTCATCACGGCTTCTTACAGGTAAGTATTTTCTATGTTTATTTTCATTTTCTTCGTGATTATTCTTCGTGCACTATTTCTGCCATCCCGAAGCATTCAAACCCCCAGACTCGACCAAAAACCCCATCCCGACTCTGTCTAAAACCTTGTCCAGAACCTGTCAAGACCTTCTACAACTCGCCCAGACTCTGTCCAGAACCTGCCCCGACCGATGCCGGTCACTGCCCCGATCGATGACAGTACTTCAACTGACGTCGACGCCTTCCCTAACTGACGCCGGTACCACAGAGACCGACACCAGTGACTGTGCAGAATAGTGCCGCTTATCAGGTACGCATTTTTATTTTCTATCATTTATTTCTATCATTTTAATCTACTTTCATCCAATATTATGCTTTTTATCAGTGGGTTGATATCCTTCTAGGGAGTCTTCGTACTTTCGAGATCAGGCGTTCGCCTGACAACCCACCATATCTTTGACTAACATTTTTCCGTGTTTTAGTCTCTTTTTCGCAGGTGTCATTCCTCCACAGCCAAAGAGGAGAATCTTCTAATGTCTGATTTTGGTACGCATAACTTTATCAGGTACTTCTAGCCTTAACCATTTATTTCAGTTTCTTATTTCTTCTTTGAATGTAGAAAGCAATTTTGCATAGAAACAGAGTTGTGCCAGCTGGGTGAATGTGAAGGGAGAATGGCTGGCGAGGAAGTTGTACCAGTCAAGGGTAGCACTAGAGAGGGACATAGGGAACGTGCATAAAAGTAATGCATTGTCATGAGCAATGAGATAACAGGCATGTCTGAATGCCCGTAGGTGCTCTTGCGAGTCTTCCTTGCTCTATAAATGAGAGAATTTAGGAAGTTTCCACTGACTGGGATATGGCTTGATCGGGATGGAGGGATGGATGGGTTCATTGCAAATTTTCTCATATGAGAGGGCATTGCGTGAACCAAAAATAGAGGTCTCTAGGCTAGACATCTTGTCCATTAGCATTTTGATGATGTCTACTGATGGATTGGTGGGTGGAGTGCCCCCTAGATTGTAGGGCACTTGAAAGAGGATAGAGGAGGCATATGACGTAGTTAGTTGCACTTGTAAGGGCGTAATGTACTAATAACTAGTCATTGCGATGGAAGTGAAGGCTAAGGGTGGTTGGGTAGAAGGCATGGCTAGGCTTGATGTTGCCATGGGAGGTTGGATAGTGGTAACATGGGCCAATGGATAGGTAGCCACCTTGGTGTTGATAGGGGTGAGGGTAGGCAGAATAGAGACAACCAGATTATTGAAAGGGGTAGAGATTGGTTGAATAGGCTACAGTTGATAGGGGGCTGCAACCTCGGTGGAAGTGGGCCCAGAGATGGAGGGAGAGGCCACACTTAGAAGGTTGGTCAAGGGCTAGTCATTGGTTGAGGTGATAGCCTGGGTGTCTACAAGTTGAACTACAGACGCTATCGATACGGTTGCAATCTCAACTAAAGAGGTTAGCATCCCATAAATTAGGTTGACCAAGGTGTCTCGCATTCGGCTTCATGTGAGATAATGCTACAAGGCTTTGACATTGAGCTCCAAGAATCTTTCAAAATCTTGGTCCCCTTTAGGGACGATGGGAGTCTGGGTCGGGGTCAGTCGAGTAGGAGTTCTTTCAGTCTCCGAGTGGAACTCCATTATGGGATTAGTTATGGATGGGGAAGACAAAAGCAGTTGATGCCTCGCATGGTTGACAAGAGCCTTGGTTTGACTATGAGTTAGAACCATTCAAGGCAAGAAAGAATGTCCTCACAAGCTCAAACAAGTAGATAAAAATAGAAAAGATGAAGAACGCAAGCAGACCCTAAACGTTAAATCCTTAGGAATAAATTATTAGGATCGTGGTGGCTTATGCCTTAGAATGTGTATAGGAAGATTGGATTTTGAGACAGGTCCTAGAAGAAGTAGTCTATGGATGGTTTTGGGTTTGTTTTAGTGCTCAAAAGTTTGTGTTAGGTTCCGTACTTGGCCTGGTGCTAAGGAGCAAGCTCCCCTCACTTCATGAACCCAGTGATGAGCTGGGCCCATTTAGCCAGTATATACTTCCCCTAGAGATTATCCTCTGCCAGAGAATAGAGTGGGCTTTCCCCTTGGTGATGAAATCCAAGTAGGATTGTCGGGATGGTTAAGGTATCTATTGGGTGATGAAATCCCAGTCGGGCCTTGTCTCAGGTAAGTTTTGATGTTTGATTTGTGCAAGTGATTTGGTTGTGTAACATAAAGTGGACTATGATTAATTCATGATGTGGTTATTAATTACTAGGTGTGGACTAAGTATGCAATCAAGAATAAATGAAATGCAGTGTGTTTTAAGCCCAAGTCAAAATGTGAGTTTGTATCAAGACAAGTAAGAAGAGGTTCAAGAGTATGACTTTTGACTAGTCTAAGATGCAAGAAAAGAAAGAAGAGTTCTTTTTAATCCTACTAATAGTGTCATTTAGAAGAGAAGAAAGAGGTGAAAAGGGAGAAACCTAATGCACCTATATGAACAGAAAGAAAATAACCCAATGAAGACCCTAGGGTCCCACCGGGCGTGCCAGAATGTTTCTAAACAATATTCAATTTTCACATTCAAGAAAGGAAAATGAGAAACTAAAAAGAATAGACGAGGGTTTATATGTACCTAGATTGTGGACTTGTGCACCAGATTTAGATGATAGTAGGAACTCCTCTTTGGTTGTGGAGGATGACACCTGAAAGTGAAAGAGACTAAAACACGAAAAATGTTAGATGACAAGAAAGTGGACTGCCAAGCGAAAGCTTGGTCTTAGAAGCACAAAACACTTCTTGAAGGATGACAGTCCACTATTAAAAATAGAATATTGACAGAAATAGAGATGATAAAAGACTAAATGAAGAAATAAAAGACAAATGCATACCTAATATGCAGCAATCTACTTTGCATAGTCACCAATGTTAGTGGTTCTACTGACGTCGATCAAGGAAGGCTGTCGATGTCGATTAGGCTGCTGACATTGGTAGGGGAAATGACTGGCATCGGTCAGGGTAGTAATCTTTGGATGAGGTCTGATCAACTCTGTGGTCTTTAGATGAGCTCTGGTCAGGTCTAGACAAGTTTCAGGGCTACAGAATGGTCTAAAAGAGTCTAGGTCTGTTTAATGGTCTTTGCAGGGATCTGGGCAGAGTTGTAGGGACAATGGATAGACTGTATGTTCTAAAAAAGGGGGATAGAGGTGATAAGGATATGGGAAGGCCTCTCAGCCTTTCTGGGAGGAAGTCAAGTCTGGTCTGTGGTCTGATAGTCTAAATCTGGGTGGCGATATCACTTAAAAGCAATAACTAGGAAACAAATGAAAATACCGAAGAAATGCTTACATGTTGCCTGCTGAAGAGAGAGTAGGAGACTTGGTTGCAGAGTGATTGATGATGATGTGTTGTAGACTAGTTGTAAATGCTCGATGTAGAAGACCTCCAGCAAGGTGACTGAAGTAGAGTACCTGTGCCTGAGAGAGAGAGAGAGAGATTTTTAGTGGATTGAAGACTGGAAGATTCGCTGATTGTTGAAGGTTAAAAGGTGGATCCAAGAATGTCTTGAAAGAAGGTTGGATAATGGATTGGAAAACTGATTGGGAAATGGATAACAAATAATGGATTGGAAAATGGATAATGGATAACGGATTGGGAAATGGATAACGGATCCTACGTTCGAGTTGAGAACGCAGTTTTAAGGGTAACCAACACCAGTAGAACCACTGATGTTGGCAGCTGTAGAATGGGGACAGAGGCTAATTTTAGCCTTCTGCCCATTCTTACACGCTGCCAGGGTCAAGGTTCGTGGGAAAATGGTTGAGAGGGGATAAATAGGCATGGGAGAATAAAATGGGGGTCATAAATGGGTCATAGGGTGAGAGAGAGAAGAATTATTAATGTAAAATAAGTGATTATTTTAAATTAAAAAGACATAGGTTAGGTGTGTCGAAGTGGATGAAGGGGACCAAGGGGGAGAGAATGGGGAGAGGATGACCAAGGGAGTAGACACGATTTCGGTGTCTACATATATATATATATATATATATATATATATATATATATATATATATATATATAGTGGACATGGGTCGCATAAGTATCTGTGAACACTCAACAAGAACAAGTGAACCATGTATGTATGATATAAATAAACTATACTAAGATATCTAGCATATGTAGTATCTTGAAAGTATAAGAAATGTAAACATCTCAATGCATACAATCTATAATTTGTATTTTTTGAGTAAATATTTGAATGTTTGTGTTTTGACTTATTATAATATTTATGTATTTCTTAGATTAATCTATGTATAAGAATCATGAAAATGAAACTTTATACAAGGATAAAGAAATAAGGAAACTATGTACAAGTATGGAGAAACATACTAACTAATGAGTCTCATGGAGACTCATAATCAATGTGGCTTATGTTAAAAATAAGAATGGTAACCTCTCATGTAGTGTTATTGATATGTTATATTTGAATTTAGTTACAGTATGAATCTAAGTATTGATAATTTTTAGTATCATAATAATCATAATAACCTAGATTGTAAAATATGATCATCACAAATATTCATGGTTAAAGGGTATGAGTATAGTAAATCATGGTAAAAATATTCAATGAATATAACTACATATTTGTAACAAAATTGACCTAGTTTGACCTTTCTAAGAATAATAATAAATGATGTAAATAAGCACTTATCTATAAATTGATTGAGATGGAAGATCTAAAGGATAAAATTTGGGATAAGAACTGATCTAAGTGTTGTGGATAGGATCCAAGTATCAAAACCTATACTTAATAATAGTTCCCTAACTAGACAATAGTGACTATGGTATCAGTGTCCTCCTTTTGGTGGTACTGTCCTTTGTGTAGAATTATTCTAAGCATTTGGGTGTACCTATGTCTAAGTATACAAAGATTATTCCTATTCACATGAGTTATAATTCCCTATCAGTGACCTATTTTGACTAATTTTATATGTAAACCCTACACCTCCATGTTGTTAGCGCATCTGATTGGCACAAGTAGTAAAGTGTAATGTTAGATGGGTAGGCTGGACATTCTCAACACCCCACTATGATTAGAGTTTCCTACATACCAATACTCTGAGGAGGGATCAAGCCTGATGTAGTTCTTCCCACCCAAATTCTAGTGGAAGTGAAAGTGAATCTAGTATGAATGATGGCTTGAGTGCTTTGAGTGCGCTTGAGACTTGAAATTTGATTAATCTAAGCTTACTAATTTTTTAGATGGCTATATGTAGAAGTAGGATAGAATATAGATTGATAACCTTGATTATGCACCTTTTTTATGTTAATTTGTGTTAGTGCATATCCTTTACAACAAGTGAATAATGGGTTAAAATTCATGTATATACTATTATAGTGCATATGCAGGTCTTAATAGTGGTCTAGGATGATACTAGGTGGTTTTTTTATTTAAAAAGGTATTTGCTTGTGGGAAAAGGTAGGAAAAGGACAATAACACCCAAATTGGGACACTAACACCAATTGTGCTACTATCCAAATTGTGGATCTAGTGTCTAGGTGGCATAACTTGAGGTACTATAGCTTAGATGCTAAAATGAGAGTCTAAGACTACTTTAGGGATGTTTAGGGACACATGTGTCCCACATAAAGGATGGATAAGTGTTTAAATAGGCCTTGATATAGGCCTAGGGATAAGCTAGGGATGGGTGGTCTCAAGTAATTTTCTTAGCACTCAAGTGTTATTTTTAGATGATTAAACCAAATCCTTGATGAGGAGTAAGATATTATGCATAGGTAGAAGTTACAAGTGTAGAAGCTTTTGAATTTGAAGAAGAACCATGTGTTGTAAAGTAAATATTTTAATCATTGTTATTCTATTTGTCTGAAATTGTATCCTTATGTATGAGAGGATATGATGTAGTAACATGTACATGTTTAACCCTAAAATGTATCTATATTAGGTTGTCTATATTATTAAAGTGGTATATAGAAATAAAATGACACAATGGTACTAATCATATCTATAGAATATCAATTAGATGTTAAACTTAGATATCAACATACATAGATTTTATTATGATGAGATAGTCTAAATATGGAAATAATAACTATTTTAAATACAGAAATGATAAAGAAATTAATTAATTAGCTCGTTATGTTGATAATGTTATTGTAGACACCGCAAACGTGTCTGCACCTTGGTTCTCCCCCTTGGTCCTTTCTCCCTCCTAGTCCTCCTTGGTCCCTAACCCACCTAGGTCTTATTAATTAAAAATTAACATCTTTTAATTAATTGAGGCCCCCTTTTCCACCCTACCCTTGCCTCCTTGGATCCTCCCTTGAATCCCTCCACCTTCCCCTAGCATTTATTAGCCCAAATCTCACCATTATAGCCCCCCTCGTCCATTTTGGCAACCTTGCGACCGTTCTGCCCATGACCCCTCGCTCGGCGGCGTGCAAGAATGGGCAGAGGCTATTTTTAGCCTCTGTGCCCATCCTGCGACCGCCGACGTCGGCGACCCTTCGGCCGACGTCGCCGAAACTGCCGGCGTCGGCAGCCTTCATTATCCCCTCCTGCGTCCGTTGCACCCCCTGGACTCTTGAGCTCGCAAACAACTCCTCTCGGCGCTTTGGCTCTTATTTCTCCTCTGTCTTAACCTCGTGCAGTAGCAGCAACAGGTGAAGCAGGCCTTGGATATGTGTTTTCTCCTTGCAGCAACTCTTCAGTGGCTCCAGCAACATCTCCATCTTCTTCTTTCAGCAGGCTAAAGGTAAGTTAGTTCTGGTTTTATTTTATTTTCTTTGGTTTAATCCTCTATTTTCTGTTGTCCTCTGTGTCTCTCCCTTTGTCCCTTCCCCTGAGAGGCTGCAAAGCCTTCTCAGGCCCCTTCCTCTGTGTATCCTTCTCTTCTCCTTCCTCTTTGTCCCTTCCTTCCCCTGTATCTCTGCCTGAGACCAATCCCCAGACCACAGACCAAGACCCAGACCCGTCCATCAGTGTCCAACCCGTCCACGGACAGACCACAGACCAAGACTCAGACCAGACCCTGCTCAAGCCCGACTACAGGCCGCAACCCCAACCGACGCCGGTCACTTCCCCAACCGACGTCGGCAGGATAGTCGACGACGGCAGGTCAGATAACTGACGCCGGCAACATTACCGACCTCGGCGACTGTCTTCAGCCTACTCCTTCATTCAGGTAATCATTTTGTTTTCTTCTTTCATTCTTAATCTTTTTATCATTTCTGTATTCTATCATTCTGTCTTTTATCAGTCACTTATTTTATCAAAACAGTGGGTTGACCTCCCTTAAGGAAGTTTTTACACTTCTGGGAATAAGCTTTTGCTTGGCAACCCACTGCCTATCTGTCTAACATCCCCTTGTCCAAGTTTCCCTTTTTCTTGCAGGTGTCATTCCTCCACAGCCAAAGAGGAGTTCCCACGAATGTCTGGATTTACGGTGCGCAATCTATAGTCTAGGTACTTTCAAGCCTTGTCCTTCACTTTCTTCTAGTTTCTTTCTTTATAGTCTTAAAAGCAAATTTGAGGTAGAAACATTCTGGCACGCCCGGTGGGACCCTAGGTTCCTCCTGGGTTCCTTTTCTCTTCTATTCATTTAGGAGCATTAGGTTCTTACCTTTTCTCCTCCTTCTTTTCTTCTCAATGGCACTATAAGCAAGCATTAAAACGAATCCTTCTTTTTCTTCCTTGTGCATTTTAGACTAGTCTAAACGTCATATTCTTGACCCTTTCTCAAAACATTGTCTTCATAACAATATCACATTTTGACTTTGGGCATTAAAACACTTTGCATTCATCTCTGCTTGTGCTTGCATCTTCGTAGTCCACATCTAGTAACTTAAACGCATATTGAATAAATCTAGACACTTGATGTTACACTACCGACTCACATGCACAAAACAAACATATAACTTACCTGAGACAAGGCCCGACTGGGATTTCATCCCCCAGCGGATACCTTACCCGTCCCGGTGACCCTACTTGGATTTCATCACCAAGGGGGAAGCCCACTCCGTTCTCTGGCGGAGGATAAACTCTAGGCGAGGTATATCTTGGCTAAGCGAGACCAGCTAACCACTGGAATCGTGAAGTGAGGGGAGCTTGCTCCTTAGCACCAGGCCACGTACCAGACCCTAACACAGATTTCTTGAGCACCTAAAACAACACCTGAAACCATCTTTAGACTGCCTTCTTCTAGGACCTTTTTTTTCAGCCAATCTCCCCAAACATTCATCTAAGGCATAAGCCACAAATTTCTAAGGTTAATTCCTAGGATTTATCGCTTAGGCTTGTCTGTCTTCCTCTGTTTTCCTCTTCTCATCTGATTGTTTGAGTGTGTGAGGGCGCTTTCTTCTTTGTTTTTCCATGAACCTTTTGGCTCTCTGGAAAACACAGTCACCGACATCGGCTCTTACACCGACGTCGGCTTTCCCTGTCACCGGCATCGATTATTCTACCGACGTCGGCTTCATATGTTACCGGCATCGGTTATGTGACCGACGCCGGCCTTATTTCATACCGACATCGGCTTTTCAACCGACGTCGGTCTCTGTCACTGTCCTTTGTCTTCAAAACCAGCAGCCTGAAACCTATCCCTTCTCTGTCAAAAATTCCAATCTGGTTTTCTGAGACTGCAAAAACACAGTTTCTGGAATCAGGACTCTCTTCTTAACCACTTTAGCCAACAGCCGCTCCAGTCTATCCTGTCTCTAACCAGTCCTATCATGGAGTTCCACTCGGAGACTGAAAGAACTCCTACAGGACCGACCCCGACCCCGACCCTGACTCAAATTCCCATCATCCCTGAAGGGGACCGAGATTTCGAGAGATTCTTGGACCTCAATACCGCAGCCCTCCAAAACTATCTCGCAAGAAACCCAACGCGAGACCTTTCGGGTGACGTAGCGACAACATCCACACCATTCGCCACCCACCCCTTTTTGACTCAGCCTTTCGCCTCAACTATTAACCCAATCATGGCCAATACGCAAATTTTGGCCTCCCCGTCTATTTTTAGACCGACCTCCATCGGGGTTCCATTACCCCCTCAACTACCTGCAATTCAACCAAGTTCTACCTCATATCAGAACTTGATTGCCTCGACCCCTTACACTCTTGCGCCCACAAATGTAGGAGTGTCAACCTATCCCTCTACCAGTGCCGCCATTCAACCACCTTTTACGGTGCCCAGTCAACTTATACCTTCAACCTTCATAACGCAACCACCTCTAGCCTCCACTTCTGCCCCTGCGACTAGTCATCCGTACATTGTACAACCGACTATGTCGCACGCCTCCTCTAACCTCTTCCAAGCGCCTTACAACTTAGGGGGCGCTCAACCCGCCAATCCGTCAGCAGATCTTATCAATATGCTGATGGATAAAATGTCCAGTCTCGAGGCCTCCATTTCTGGTTCAAGCAATACTTTGTCATATGAGCAAATTTGCAACGAGCCTATTCATCCTTCCGTCCCTATTCGACCATATCCTAACCATTGGGAGCTTCCTAAATTCTCTCGCTTTCACAGCAAGGAAGACCCACAACAACATCTACGGGCATTTAGACATGCCTGTTATCTTATCGCCCACGACGATGCGTTACTTCTACGCACGTTCCCTATGTCCCTTTCTGGCCCTGCCCTTGACTGGTATAGTTCTCTTGCCAGACACTCTATCTTTTCATTCATCCAACTCGCTCAATTATTTCTCGACCATTTCTCAATCAACATCACTAAACAAGTCTCTATCACAGACCTCTACTCCATCAGACAATTTGACGATGAATCTGTGGTCGATTTTGTCACTCGTTGGAGAGGCTCGATTAACCAGCTCTCCTTCTCCTTGCCTCAACCCGAGCTCATCGAGCTCTTTTCTCGAGCATGTGCCAACCACATCTCCTCTACCTTGCGGATTCAGACATTTCGCACTTTTGACGAAGCTTTCATCATGGCGCGAAAGCTTGAACTCCGTGCCCTTGAAGAAGATAAGGTCAAATTGCGTAATACCAACGCAAAATCTACTGACCATTCTTCTTTCAGACCTTCTTCTTCTGCCAACTCCAAATCCAAAGGAGTGGCCAACACTGTGGTCGTTAGATCACCATCCTCAACAACGACGAATTATTCCCAACCTTTGACTTCTTCCAGCATTACCAAACAATTCCAACAACGGTATATCCAGCGTTCTTACACTCCACTTGGAGAACCATACGCCTCCGTTTTGGAAAAACTTCTCAAGCAGGGGGTCCTCAATCTCCCTCCAATCCGACCACCTCAATTTGACCCTTCAAAAGCCCTCCCTACATGGTATAGGGAGGCTGACTTCTGTCCCTTTCATCGCGTCCAAGGCCATGACATTGACAACTGCCGAACTTTCAAAAACATAATCCAGGACATGATCGACAAGGGGGATCTTATTTTAGATAACCCGAACGCCCCACCTAATCAACATATCGACATCTTCAAACACCCTTTTCCAAATCATCCGCCTACTCAAAACAACGTCCAAACCATAACCCAAGATCCTCATGACCATGACATTCACATGATTAACACTATCTTACCTCTTATCTCTGATCAATCTCTTTCACAGGCAGAAGAGTTTTCTCCTATTCATCTATCACAAGATGAAGAACCCTCTTCTCCTGTTAGTTCTCCATCTATTTCTCCTACATTGGGGGACGCCTTGACCACACCTATACCATTAGCCGCACCTTCATCCAATGACCATACCTTGCCTACTCCTCAAGCACAAGCGGAAGGCATAATCATCCCTGCCTCTTGCCATCTGGAGGAGCCACCCTCTCCTATTTCTTCTCCACCAAGAGAAGAACCAGTCTCTTTACCCATTTCAATCGAGGAAGACCCAGTCACGGTTTCCTCTTGCCCTTTGCCTGAGATTGTTACATCTCACTCACCTTCGTCCACATCCAAACCCAAACCCACATCCAACCTTGCCTCACATAATAGTGGCCCTCGACCCAAACTCACGAAAGCTACTAGACCACATCGGAGAATTTCTCCCCCACCTTCATCATTGCCTTCAATCTTAGGCCCGCATCCATCCACTTTAATAGGAGTATTGCCTACTCCCATCCTTCACAGAGGCATGTCGCCTCCATTACTCCCCCAACCCATCAAACATATATCTCCCTCAAACCATCGACCAACGCTTCTTATGCCTATTAAACCAACATCATCAACCTTCACTGCAATAAAACATCTAGACCCATTAGCAGGTTCTTATACCTTGCTTTTACGGCACCTATTGCAGTCATCTCGCCTCGACCTCCCGCCTCTCAGACAATATCAATCTCTCGGACCTAAACCACCTTGGTTCGATGACACTCGCATTTGTGCGTATCATCGCACGCTCGGGCACAACACGGAGCATTGTCATGCCCTCAAGGTTGCCATTCGCCAATGTCTGGCGAATGACACCTCTCTTCTCGACCATGTCATCAACAAACCTTCAACACCGCCCCATTCATCAACTCTCGGATCAAGGCCATCTTGGTTCGACAACTCTAAATTTTGCAACTATCATCATACTCTGGGACATGACACTGAGCATTGTTGTGCTCTCAAAGCTGTCATTCGTCAACAACGGAGAAATCCTTTCCTTCTCACCAAGGACCCTCTTACCCACCTCTTCGACAAAACATCAACCCCGACCCGTGCCTCTCCAACCTCATCGCCTAAATCGAGATCTCCACGGCAGACTATGGTCTCTTTACCGCCTTTGACCCCATTATTTGACATTAACACAGTCCATTTAATCACCAAGCCTCAGTCAATCTTGACTAATCTATCCAACATTCTCCCTAAGCAACTGGGGGGATCCAAACCTTCAACAAACTTTGACCAAACATTTTACCACACTTCAACCAATCCTCGACCAATCAACAACCAAATGTCATTCAACCAATCTTCAACCAAGTCTCGACCAATCGACAACCATATCAGTCAACTTCTCATCCACCATCAACATCTGACCAATCTGGAAAGAGCCAAATGGGGCAAGTCCGCTCCTAATTGACTCAGACCTTAACTCACTAGCATGGCCCAGAGACTTATCAGACCTTGAGCCCCCCCTTTCTGTCTTGCATCTTCGACCATTCTTCTGCTAGTCGAGTACTCGTCTACTTGACACGTAACTTGAGCTCGTCCCTTGAGCAATCTTCATCCCCTTAATCCTCATCCCTTTCAACCCTATTCCCCTTTAACAAGTCCTCTACAACCCTTTTAGGATGCAGTGATGCTTTGTCCTAATAAAAAGGGGCATCCTTGAGCTTCTACAGTCTTGTCCGTGACTCTCATTCCTATCAATAAATCCAAATCAAGGCGATATCCAAACATATCCATGGTCACTAAATCAAGTCAAGTCAATCCAAAAAGACAGACTGATCCCTCGAAGGACAGCTGTACTATCATTGCTGTATTACTAGACTGATCCCTTGAAGGACAGCTAGGCCAACTTATCAAACATTATAAAGCAAAGATATAGACCACTCCCTCGAAGGATGGCTATAATTAAATCTTGCTACCAACAGCAACCTTTTTTAGAAGCTTCCCGCATCGATCAGCGTCGCAACATGACCACTAAATCAAAAGACATCTCTATGTAGGCTTCCCGCATCGATCAGCCTGCTCAAAAAAAAAAAAAAAAAAAAAAAAAAAAAAAAAAAAAAAGAAAAGTCACGGACATTGGCTTGTAGTTGTCTCAGGGTCTCCTACAAAAGGGGCAAGGTTATTCCTGCTCTTACACTGGGTTACCCTATCCTCCTCCTATCACCCGCTCAAGAGACTTCGAGCTCACTTTAATGTCAAAAAGTGATTCGATTACCGTTCTAACTCAACACTGGTCAACGACGTAATGCATGAACGGGGCTTTGGTTCTACTCACCCCTATCTATGCTTCCTTTCTGGTCCTTGTCAATGAAAGAGCGATTTGCCTTTCACCTTTTCTCTACACTTTGGTCACACTTTGGCCACGTCAATTGTCGACTCATCCTTAAACCCAGCCAACTTCAACACTTTTTCACTCCATCATCGACATTTTCAACATGACATCAGGCATCATCCTTGTCCATTTCGCATAGTTCCCATGGACACCAATACACATGGAAACTACCGACCAGACCCAATTTATGTTAAGCATAAACCAATACTTGCTGAAGCATAAATAGACCTTCTATTCATTTTTAGCATACATCCATCGCGACTATGGAAACTTGCTAGAGATGAAAGACTCTCGACCACTTCTACAGAATACACCATCTGTAGCATCCTTTTATCCTCATCTTAGCCTCATCATTTCGACACATGACCAATCTCATCATTGACCATTTTGACCCTCTTTGTCCGAACTACATTGGTCTGAGGCCCTATGACCAGGGCTATGTAGGCAGCACTCAGATAACACATCCTCTGAGGTTAGCTCGACCACCCCCGTTTGTTCGTCTCTTTGATGGACAAACCTTCTCTTTTGCGACCTTGACCTTGACCACGACCAGTCTATCGACAACTTTGACCACATCCAATCTCATCATCGACCAATCTTTTCAATTAGTCCGAACTACATTGGTCTGAGGCCCTAGGACAAGGGCTATGTAGGCAGCACTCAGATACCACATCTTCTGAGGTTAGCTTGACCACCCCCGTTTGTTCATCTCTATGATGGACAAACCTTCTCTTCTTCGACTCTTATCACGCCCAACTTCGTCACCTTTGACCAAGACCCTTTGACCAAGACCTTTGTCCACGACCACTCATTCGACTTTGACCAAGACCAATCAATCCCTCTGACCCTCCCTCCCTTTAAGGGAGAACTACATCGGCCTGAGGCCCTATCATCGGGGCTATGTAGGCAGCACTCAGTTGACATGGGGTCTTCTGGGGTTAGCTTGGCCGCATCCTTTCGTCCATCCATCCTCTTGACCAATGACCATTGGCGACCATGCCTATCTCCTTCTTCTTTGACCTTCTTCCAAGACAATGTTGCCTTGGTTGTTTTTGCGTGTATGCTATTCCACGGCTGGTTAGCAGAATTGTTCGCAGACTATTTTTGACCCTTCACAAGTGTAGGATCATGAGCCAGTTGATCCCTACTACTTGTGGCCTTTTTCGTGTTTCTGGGAGCACTTCCTGAGCCCTGGATACCTGGGACACGACGACCATTTGGAGCTTTAGCTTAGATTGAGTGACCCGATCAGCAGACGACTAAATGCTGGGGCCCGGTTACTTCAATTTTGGCACTCCTTGACCCTTGACCATGCGACAATTTGACCTGACCCTCTCGTGAAGTGGACTACGCGCAATCATGACTATGGCAGCGTTTTCACTCACTCTTTTCTATCCATTTCTTTGTCAAATCGACACTCGATCTTCGGTTCCCTGCTCTCGACTATCGCTTTGAGGGGGGAACGCCTCATCCTTTTTCTGGGGCAACCAACTCCTGTTTTTGTCTTGCAGTTCGTCTAGAACAACCAACAAGACAAAAAGGGGCAAATGTAGACACCGCAAACGTGTCTGCACCTTGGTTCTCCCCCTTGGTCCTTTCTCCCTCCTAGTCCTCCTTGGTCCCTAACCCACCTAGGTCTTATTAATTAAAAATTAACATCTTTTAATTAATTGAGGCCCCCTTTTCCACCCTACCCTTGCCTCCTTGGATCCTCCCTTGAATCCCTCCACCTTCCCCTAGCATTTATTAGCCCAAATCTCACCATTATAGCCCCCCTCGTCCATTTTGGCAACCTTGCGACCGTTCTGCCCATGACCCCTCGCTCGGCGGCGTGCAAGAATGGGCAGAGGCTATTTTTAGCCTCTGTGCCCATCCTGCGACCGCCGACGTCGGCGACCCTTCGGCCGACGTCGGCGAAACTGCCGGCGTCGGCAGCCTTCATTATCCCCTCCTGCATCTGTTGCACCCCCTAGACTCTTGAGCTCGCAAACAACTCCTCTCGGCGCTTTGGCTCTTATTTCTCCTCTGTCTTAACCTCGTGCAGCAGCAGCAACAGGTGAAGCAGGCCTTGGATCTGTGTTTTCTCCTTGCAGCAACTCTTCAGTGGCTCCAGCAACATCTCCATCTTCTTCTTTCAGCAGGCTAAAGGTAAGTTAGTTCTGGTTTTATTTTATTTTCTTTGGTTTAATCCTCTATTTTCTGTTGTCCTCTGTGTCTCTCCCTTTGTCCCTTCCCCTGAGAGGCTGCAAAGCCTTCTCAGGCCCCTTCCTCTGTGTATCCTTCTCTTCTCCTTCCTCTTTGTCCCTTCCTTCCCCTGTATCTCTGCCTGAGACCAATCCCCAGACCACAGACCAAGACCCAGACCCGTCCATCAGTGTCCAACCCGTCCACGGACAGACCACAGACCAAGACTCAGACCAGACCCTGCTCAAGCCCGACTACAGGCCGCAACCCCAACTGACGCCGGTCACTTCCCCAACCGACGTCGGCAGGATAGCCGACGACGGCAGGTCAGATAACCGACGCCGGCAACATTACCGACCTCGGCGACTGTCTTCAGCCTACTCCTTCATTCAGGTAATCATTTTGTTTTCTTCTTTCATTCTTAATCTTTTTATCATTTCTGTATTCTATCATTCTGTCTTTTATCAGTCACTTATTTTATCAAAACAGTGGGTTGACCTCCCTTAAGGAAGTTTTTACACTTCTGGGAATAAGCTTTTGCTTGGCAACCCACTGCCTATCTGTCTAACATCCCCTTGTCCAAGTTTCCCTTTTTCTTGCAGGTGTCATTCCTCCACAGCCAAAGAGGAGTTCCCACGAACGTCTGGATTTACGGTGCGCAATCTATAGTCCAGGTACTTTCAAGCCTTGTCCTTCACTTTCTTCTAGTTTCTTTCTTTATAGTCTTAAAAGCAAATTTGAGGTAGAAACAGTTATCCTATATAGAATAAGATGAAAGTATGTGGAAATAAGATTTTATAACAATTTCAAGATTATATATTTGACACATATAGCTCTCTAGATAGTAACATCATCCTAGGATGGTTGTATTGATGCTACTATCTGGGTTTGATGCTAGTGACTTGTATGGAATATCTATTTAAAAAGGATGTAAAAAATTTGATGCTTATGGGTTTTAATTCAACTTTTCTCAATTACATTAGTATATTGTTCATGTTTTGTCTAATTATAACTTATGATATTCAATTGATAGTGATTTCTTACATATAACCAAAAAGCTATTAGTTAGTGCTAGTGGTAGTCTTAGTTGTATCTTAAGTCTATTTTTGGGTAGCTTAAATTGATCTAGAATCTAATTTTATAAGTATAATATAAATTACTTATTTATATATATATTTTTTTTTTACTTTGTGGTTTTCTTGAAATACCTTGTCATGTAAATTTCTTGTAACTTGCTAGTGTTTTCCTTTATTATTAATAAAATATTCTGCACAAGTGTGGTACAACAGTTATTTTTAAAAATTCATGCTTCATACCATTTATCTCTAATTTTATTTTATCTATATAGTAATTAATACCATTAGTCATATGTTATTTGATTTTGAAGTTACTAAATACAAATTTTGGTCAATAATATCACTTACAACACAACTATATTAACAACTAGTAATTATGGGATAAAATGGTTGATAAATAACTTAAATTTGAGATTAAATCAAATTTCATTAAACAACATCCATACTCAAAAACTTCATGACCTAATTGAGTAACAAATATATAAGAAGGATAAATAAGAAATAAGGGTTCCCAAAATACATGCCAAAAAATCAATAAAATTTCTCAAATAAATAAAAAGGGGGGAAATGCCCAAAGAGAAAGAAACAAATAAAATAATCCATATACAATAAATAGAGATGTCTTAGGTGAAAACATAGTGATTATAA
>JARHVA010004834.1:45000-435000 GCA_037957365.1 Torreya grandis
CTATATAAGCACTATAATCATATATATATATATATATATATATATATGATTATAGTGCTTATATATTTATTAAAAGTGGTCTAGGATGATCCTAGGTTATTTTCAATTTGAAAACATATATGTTGGTGGCCACAATTAGTAAAAGGAAAATAACACCCAAATTGGGACACTATAACCAATTGTGTTACCATACAGATTATGGAACTAGTGTCCATATGGTAGAAACTAAGGCATTAGAGGTTATAATTCTAAAATGAGAGTCTAGGACTACTTTATGGATGTTTAGGGACATGTGTGGCCCACACAAAGGTTGGATAAGTGTCTAAATAGGCCCTGAGATAGGTTTAGGGACAATCTAGGGATGGGTGGTTTAAAGTAACATTCTTAGCACTCAAGTTTATTTTTATATGATAACACCAATTCCTTGATGAAAAGGATCAATCACTTATGTAAGAGAATAAGTTCCATGTGTAGAACCTTTTGAATTTTAAGAAGAAGCATGTGTTGTAAAGAAAATATTTTAATCATTGCTCTTCTATTTATCTAAGCTTTTATCCTTATGTATGGGGGGATATGATGTATCAAAATGTACATGTTTAACCCTAAAATGTATCTAAATTAGGTTATATATATATTATTAAAGTGGTATATAAAAATTGAAATGACAAAAAGGTGATAATCATATCTATAACATGCCAATTAGATGTTAAACTTAGATATGAGAATACACAAAGTTCATTATGATGAGATAGTCTAAATATGGAAATAATAACTATGTTAAATTTAGAAATGATAAATACATGAATTAATTAGATTTTTATGTTTCTAACGTAGTCTTATATCTAAAATAAGATGAAAGTAAGTGGGAATAATATTCTACAACAATTTCAAGATTATATATTTGACACATATGGCTCTGTAAATAGTAACATCAACCTAGGATGGTTGCATCAATGTTGTTATTGGGGTTTGATGCTAGTGACTTATATGAAATATTTATTGAATAAGGATGGAAACACATTTATGCTTATGGTTTTACTTCACCTTCAATAAAGTATATTAATATATGGGTAATGGATAATCACTTATTATGAAATGTAAAAAGACTAGCTTTCCATCTTCAATGTGATCTTGGGTAAAAATAGGTTATTGGCCACTTGGTGTCAACCTGACACAAATGAACCTAATGTCAAAGAAAACTACTTAAATATCCAATACTTTGACGAGGGCCTCAAAATTATGTAGTTCTCCCCTATGTTTTGTCTTGTGTGTGAGTAATACAAAATGTGCAAATTATGTACAATAGTGACCTAACTTATATCTTTTTAGAAAGAGATATTGGGTTGCTCCTTTAGTAATTTAGACTTATAGATGTGTATTCTATGTGAATTTTATGTAAATAAGAATGAATATGGAAGATTTGTTCATTTTAATTCTCTTTGAATGGTCTTTTGTATTTTTGTTGAATGTAGCTAGTGAGGAATGAATGAGGGTTGACCTTGTGTTTATATCAATCCACTTAAATTAATAACTTACATTTAAAAACTTAGGCTAATCATTAGGATAAATTTAATTAACAAATTAGGTGACTTTAGTTAGCTATAGACTTCTATTGAGACATTATAGTAATTTTGATTTTATTATTTATCTCAAATTTTAATGTATAGGGAGCCAAGAGAGTGAGCATAAATTTTAAACATGTAAATATGGTATATAATTATTTTTTAAGCATTTTGGGTAAGATAGAAGGCTTGGGTCATCAACATAAGATTGGTTGGATGAAGAGATATAGGCCAAGGGACACGAAGATAGAGTAGATGTGAGACTTTGTAGAAGTATGAAAGGTAAATAACTGAGAGGAACAACCAATGTATGAGTTTTTTAAGTGTGCAAGAATGAAGTGCTATATAATCATAAAATATCATCTACATTTTCCCCCTTTTAATTTAGTAATGAAATTACTAATTTAAAGTAAAGGAATGTGTACCTAGGTGTGTAGATCACACCTTACCTTTCATGTGCCCAACTTAAGTGTTTTTATAGTGACTTAAATACAACTAAGATCATGTTACATTATAAAATTAATGTAGGTAATATAGGTTGAAATTACTTTAAATATATTTAAATTTAAATAACATTTACGATTACACCTGTGTGTCAATTTAACCACCTTGCATATCGTCAAGTTGTTTTGAGAAAGATGTATCATTATAAGGCTCTAAAATTGAGATTAAGATAGATAAATATTTAAAGTGCATATATCCAAGGAGAGAGAGAAATAAATTAGAAGGGACATTCCCACAACTTTGGGTTAAAAGTGAGTTTTCACCTAGTATTAAGATTAACTCAACTATGTAACCCAATGATACTTATAACCTCATGAGGATGGATGATCAAGTCTAACCTAAAAAGTTGGAAATACTGATTGATTTGATCACCTCAACCATACAAAAATTTGAACCAACTACTGTAGTAAATTTTCCTATTAAAATTATATAATTTTTTTGGGGTATTAATATGTAAAAGTCTATGATATGGTAAAAATCCATAAATGAGTTTTAGAATCCAAAGATAATTTAGATTTTGAAATATTAGGCACTTGTTGCATATCATAAGGGCTCATGCTAAAACTATTTATAACAATAGTACCAATATATGTGATTCTACCACAACTATGAATTTAAATAATATAATTATGTGTTTTGGCATATTTAGATAATTGTGTAAGTGTGGAGAACATGATTCCAAAGCATTACCTCACTATATATGGATAAATTTAAAAACTTATATAATTAATAATATGGAGGACATGTTTCCAAAACATGCCCCCACTATAAACTTAAGATGTTGAATATTGAAAAGGTATGAAGCACACCCCCACTAAATATGAGAACTATGAATGTGTGGAAGCCATTCCCATTTTACACCCCCCCCCCCCCACTAAATCTAAATATTTATATAAGTACCACATATTGAATGAATGTGGAGAACATTCTTCCAAATTATGCCCCACTGTAATCTATAAACTAATATAAGTACCATACTGAATGAATGTGTAGAACATGTTTCTAAAGCATGCCCCCATTATAATCTTAAAATTATGCCAAGTTTGGAGAACATGTCTCTATGATATTCCACCACTAATATTCCCCCCTTTTAGGTGAGGTAAAGATAGTAATTAGTAGTTACCTCACCTCAAAATTATAAGACAATTATGTAATCTTTGAATGTAACCATGTAGCATATAGAAGGAACATGTCTATGTAAATGTATCATTGAAGCACATAGAACCAATAACATTACAAGCTCAACAAACAAACAAGAAAACACACAAGAACACTCAAAATCAAGTCAAAAGTTAATGGTCGAAGGAGATAGCAAATAAGGGGCATGTTTAAATGTCACACAATCAAATGGACACGACTTAGTAAAATGTCCATAAATGTAAGAATGTCATATTTAAATGTCCATATAATAAACCATAAAATATTTAAATGTCAAATAAATCATACATAGGCATGGATGCTGCAATCAAAGGATCATATTCAAATGCTTGAAAAAGTAAGACAATTGTGAGGCAAGACACTAAATGAAGTTCATAGATTAAAGCATAAGAAACTAGTATAAACATGTCATACTAGTCCATGTATCTAATGAGTTAGGAAAATATGTCAATTGCATAGCATATAAAATACATTATGTAATATATAATCATAGATAATAGGCATGTGTAAGTACATATGTAATATCAAACATGATAATTTAGAGTGATCATCGAATCATATAACCTATGTGTATCAAGCTCAAAGAAGTAGATGCCCCCAATGTCCATATTACATGAGTAGATGGAAAAACCTAAATCCAAAATAAGAATGTATCATGTATATGTGTATGTCTGTATCACACTCAAGTAGAAGTGTGACAAATATGTGTATGTAGGAGTAACTTGGTATGCTATCCATCAATATGGAAGTAACACATGAATTCCAAGGATCCAATAGAACATATATGTGACAATAAGTGCTTTTGGATTTTTTAATGTTTTTTTTTTTAATTGTTGAAGAGAAAATATCATCTTATGATTCCATCTAATAGATGGTCAGGTACATCCCCACTATAAATAGGGTTTAATACATTTGTTACACTACCAAGGAGCATGTATACGTGTAATATATATTATTTTGGTATCAATGGTGCTTGATGTATTTAGAATAGGACTATGTGGCCATGTAGCCATAGTAAGAGTAACAAGATAAGGGGTTATTAGAAACCATTATTGAGTGTTATTTATTTCATTAACATAGAAACAATATTGGCATTTTTAGGTGATCTACATATCTAAACATGATGTGTAGTACAAGATTTGGACTCCATGAAATCCATTGTATGTCTTTATTATTATAGTATCTCAAGTACTAGATGCCTAGTAAAGGGTATTACATGTTACATACCCTTTTATGATGAATAAGACTTATTAGGATTGAAAGATAGTTGTTTAAGTATAAGTTTTTTTGTTCAAGAGGATGCTCATATGGAAATCCATAAACTATAATTACCTAATTGGCATGAATGTATTTTACACACCCATGTGTTTTATAAGGTACTTATCAAAGAGTGTGTATCTAAGGTCTTCCAAATAACTTATCAAAGATGCCTATGGAATGGATAACTAATAATTTAGTAACTACATATGTGGGAACAACTTATAATAGTAGATTAACTTTGATAATAACCTTCTAGGAGGTCTCATTAAATGCTCTAACTGATCTATTATTAGGATGTAAATCATTATGACTATAACCCAAGTGCATAAGTAATGTCACGGTGAAAATAATTTCACTTACATCATTATCAATAATAATATTGCATATGGCTTATTTATTAAGGTATGCTTAAATTAATAGAGAATGAAGATCAAAATCATCATCATTAATTTCATTATCATCAAAATTAATAGAGGCTATATAAACCATAAGAGGTATATGTCATGTGTAAGTACCAGTAAACCCATCTAATGGGTGCATATAATGTGATGAATGAGGATGTGCATTATATGTCATTTTGACTTCTGATTCTTTCTTAGAATGATCTTCGAAAGGATTGTTAAATATTTTATGTTTATGGTGATCATTAGTTTGTGAATCTGATTCCTTTGGAGGATCCTCAAATATAAGTTTTTGGTCATCGATAAGATCTTAGATTTTGTGCTTCAAGGTGAAGCATCTACTTGTAGAATGTCTTGGTCCTTAATGATAATCACATTAAGCATTCACATCATACCCTTTGGGTAGAGGTTGACTCTTATCGAGAGATATAACTTGGAACTCAATTACCTATGGGAGTAATGAAGTTAGGAACTTAGGTAAACATGTAAATTGTCTCTTTGGTGCATTATATAGGACAAGATAATGAGGTTGATTTGAAGCTATGTCAGTCATGGTGCTTTTTTCCTTTTTAGGCTTAAGAGGTTTTACCTTATAACTTGGTTTAATTTTGAGTTTGATACTAGCTATAGATATAGCTAGTGTGTTTGCTACATACTTGAGATTATTTAATGGCACAAGATTCATTTCACATTCCCATATAGAAATCAAAAGATTTTAACTTCTTGAAAACAATGGACTCATATAAAGGAGAAAAAAAACATTTCTTGAAAATATCTTATGAATCTTTGTCCACCATAAGATTTGTCATTTTGGATAGCATTATCTTATATCTCAAGACATATTCATTGATAGGTTCATTAGTTCCTTGTTTTATTTTGGTAATTTGAGCATAGGAATCCTTTTTGGAAATGTTAATGGAAACATGTGTTAAGAACTAATAGATAAGAGGTTTGAATTATTTTATGGATTGGAGAGGTAAATCAGATAACCACCTCAAATCATAGTCCATGAGGATTTTTGGAAATAGTTTGGTCAAAACTTTATCATTAAAAGTGTAGTCAAGGCATGCTGCATAAAATGTTCAAATATGTTGTTCAAGATCACCCTTACCATCATAAAATGTGAAATTTGTAGAAAAATAACTATTTCACAAAGGATTCAAAGAGATTTCAAATTCAATAGGGTTATGTAACACATCTTGTAAATATATATCATGAGGAGATTTTAAATCTTTTTTATTCATTGTTTCTAAACTTGTCTTCCAAGGTTTTTATAACTTGAAGGAATGATTGAATTTTAGGCCTAGTGGAATTTATATTAGTATGTTGAGTAGTCACCAAAGAGGATGAAAACATTTTTTGATTATTAATAAGCATTGATATTAATATTTTTATGGAAAAAATAGGTAATTTTATAATAGATGCATCAATAGTAATTTGAGGGAACAAAGGTTCACATAATTTATGTTTCCACTAGATGTAGGTGGATTGACAAGTATGGGTTGAGTCATAGTACCTTCTAAGAATTAATCATTACTAGGTGTGGTAGCTTTAGTTTTATCTTGTTTACTTATTTCATCTCTTGTAACATAAAAAAATGCATCCTTTAAGCCCTTGTTATTATTGAGATGAGTAACCAATGACTTTTTATCTTCCATTTGGAATTGGGTTTTTTTACTAACATTTTCCATTGCTTCACAAATGAAATTTTCCAAAATGTTCAATAAAGTAAAACAATAAAAAAACCATAATTTATCCTAAAGTTTGATGTTTAAATATTGGCTTCACCAAAATTTTAACCCTAAAATAGATATAGATTGGGTTATATAGATTATTAAAGGGGTATATAAAAATGATATTACACAAGGGTGATAATTAGATCTATAATAGGCGAATTAGATGCTAAACTCATATATAATCAACCATTGGATTTATTATGTTGAGATAATATAAATATGGAAAGTAAATTATGTTAAATATAGAAATGACAAAGTGAAGTACTTATCTTATTCTATTACTATGTAGTTAGGGATATGGAATAGGATAAAATTAGGAAAGAAAGATATTCTATAACAATCATTGGATTCTATATTTAACACATATAGCTCTCTAAATAGTAATGTTATCTTGGGATGGCTGCATCGATACTACTTTCTAGGTTCAATATAGTGTCTTATATAAAATATCTAATGAAATAGGATACAACCACCATGATGCTTATTGTTTTTACTGCACCTTCACTTTGGTGCATTCAAATATGTTTCATGGATAATATTTATTTGTGAAATGGAAAATCCCTAACTTTTAATATTCAATGTGATCTTAGGGGGGGAATATGCTATTGGTCTCATGGTATTGAGTCAACCCCAATGTCCCTATTATCAAAGGATGTTACTTATAAAGCCAATAATTTGAAGAGGGCCTTATATTGATGTAGTTGTCCCCTACATTTTGGCTTGTGTGTGAATCATACAATATATGCAAAACAAGTACAATAGTGACCTAGCTTATAACCTAAAAAAATAGAATCTTGGGTTACTCCATTAGTACTTTAAATTTGTATGTGTGTAGTCCCTATGACGAGTAAGGAAATAGGATTAAAAAGATAAGATTTATTTAATTGAATGATTTTTGAATTCTCTTTTGTATTTTTTTTGGGTGTAGGTAGGTGAGGAATGAATGAGGGTTGATATTATATTTATATCAGTTCTTTTAGAGTAATATCTCCTATTAAAGCACTTAGGTTGACTACTAAGATATATATCATTTAAAAATTAGATGACTTTAAGGCACTATACACTTGTTTCAAGATAGGAATGTAACATCAACACTATTTTCTATCTCGGTCATTAGTGTCCATGGAGTAAGGGAGTAGCTATAGGTTCTAAACTTACAAATATTGAAGATAAGTACATTTTAATCATTTTGGTCAAGACAAAAATCATGGGTAATCAAAATGAGACTAGTCAAACTAAGATCTATAGTCCAATGTTAGAAAATATAGAAGGCCATATAACCTCTACCCAAGCTTACAAACATTTTTACTTGATTTTAGGGCTTATCAGCACTTTACACACTCATAGACAATCCTACAACTATGCCTTTTAGGCTATTTCTTTACACTTTATCCTTGACACATGCTATAAATTTGCTTCATAAAATTCCCAAGAGAGGAATAAATGATATTAAATTAATAAAAAGGTCAATCTAGCCCATTTGAGGCAATTAGAGGATACATTTCTCCCATCAGGTCATTGTGAGGATTTAAGGAGGGTTTTATGTAGGCTATTTTATTAACAATTGTTCATAGCCTATAGGATCTCAATCCATAAATTAATTTCAATAATTATGAGTAAATTAACGCCTTAACACTACCTAATAAGATAGGAGTACCATACATCTTCTCAAGTGAGCTCTCACATGACAAAAGTGCCTTTTAGGTAACTAGGTCTATCGCTATGGACTTAAGATATAAATTTATAGGAGAATGTACCAAATTATTTAGTTTGAATTTAAAATGTTGCCTTGGTGTATGTGCCATGTCTTGTGATGTAACCCATGACTAAATCAATTTATTAGCCTCTTAATCTATTTAAAACTATTTCAAACTCAAAACCAAGGTTTATGCCTAGTGTTTTAACCTTTTAAGGTTTAGATATGTAAATCCTATGTTTGATTAAAGGGTTGAGTAGTGTAAATCAGTGAAATAATATGAAATAAATAACCAATAATTTTTTTATATATTTTTACTTTCTTTGACTCTCTAAAAATTGTAATAAATATGTGAAAATAAAAAATTATCTAGAAAACACCTAATAAGGAAGATCTGAGTGCTAAAAATTAAGATATGAATAGGTCTGAGTGTCATCAACTAGATCCCTATGTCACATTCTCCCCTGGATAGTAGCACCACACTTGGAAAGTAGTGCCATGTGGCTCATTGTGGTGCTAGTGTCATGAAAATGGCACTAATGTTCTCTATACAAGACTACACCTAAATTATAGGTGTATCTACTATAAGAGTATGTATTTAATGCATTTCTCACATTTAATAGTGTATTAACTACCTATTTCACCTTTTAATGAGTTTTTAATATGTGAGGATTTATCCCACATTGGCTAGTTAATCTAGTTATGTGTTTCACCTTGCCTATTTATACAAAATCTTTCCTTTGTACTAGCATTTCATATTTCTAAATAACACTTAAATTGCTTTATTTTTCAATCAATTGTCTATATCTTCATGCGTGATGTTCTTGGAGTTATGACTTATGAATCTTGGGTTGGAATGATTGTTCACCATTCCTAACATAGTACTAAACCTTTGAGGTGTTTCTCTAATCTATATTGCTACTTCATAAATTTCCCTTTCCATTATTTCTTCCCTTGTCATGTATTTCCCTTACCACTATTTTTTCCCTTATTTTGGAGAGAATGAGTAGGAGAGAGGTGTTTGTGGATATCTAATTGTGGTGCCATTCCTTAAATAATTTTTAATGATTTTATTGTTTCTAAATTTTGGTGTTCCATTTGAAGAGGCATAGATATTTTCTTTATTTTTTGAAGCTTTTGATTCTTCTTGATATGAAGCCCTGATTATACCTTGGCATCATTTTATTAATGAGGAGAGTGGAGCTTGTATAAGGCAAATAAGGCATTGCTTTTTTTATTGGATATTTTCTAAGGAAAAGTGTTGAATCTATCTTCTTCACTAGCTATGCATTGATCCACATAACAAGCACTTATACAAGGAAATGAAAGGCATTGGATTATATTTATTATTTCATATCTACTAATAAAACTATATTTTTGGGTGTTGGTATCTGAGTTCAAAGTTAAGGAGAGTTGAGGCAATTTTCTTCTTCTTCATTCTTAGTTTGGCATTGAAACTCTCTTTCTAGGTGTTGACTAGATATGAGAGGCACTTTTATTATAAATCCACCTACATGGAGAATAGTAGTGGTTATCATCCTATTTTTTAGCCTTGGCATTGTAATTTTTAAATATACGTTATGTCATAGAGGTGTGGTAGGAGAAGGTGGCATTGAAGTTTGAAGGAGAGGCATTTTTTTCAAGCTTGACACCTTTTTTGTCTTTTCTTTTGTTGATTTCTGATTCAAATCCATTGCATAAAAATCTAAAAAATATCTAAGGCATCTTAATCTCAATTGAGGTGTTGACCACTTGGTGATTTTGACACCTAAGGCTTACTAGATCTATAAGGAGGAAGCATCAATTTGTTTTAACAATTTATTATATAATTGGTAGCATCTATCTTCCTTCTTTCTTGCTTGCCATTGAATATTGATTCTTTTCTAAAGTAGTGATGCATTGGATTCAATCATGAAGTTGAAATTTTTATCTCTATTAAGGACTGAGATCTATTTATTCACTTCTACATTGGAAATAGACTAGAGGCACTTTTGTTGTTGATTTAAAACTCTTTATTGAAAGTGGCATAGAAGGAGGGAGGAGCAATTTAAAAAGCAAGGCTCTTTGAGGGATAAACCCAAAAACAATAGTAAACCACCTCTTTCTCTTTTCAAAATATCATCTTTATTCATTTTTTTGCTTTTACAAGACTTAATTTTTGCCTTAAGCAAAATTTGCTTGTACAAGCATAACATTAAATTGAAGGATCTTTTTTCATGTTGGTTGGCATTTATAAGTTTGTGGTTCAACCTTGTTCTAATGAGTGGTTAGATGACTATTTTCTTTTCTGATTTGATCACAAATATTAGTTTGTGGTGTATTTTTAAATATTTTGACCCATTTTATAGAAAACTGTAACTCCTATAGATTTTGAATTGTAACTTGGATTTGAGTTATATTTTTTTCAAAACTGCATGGTTTTTTATTCTCTATCCATTGGTGTCATTAATTTATAAAAATTATCTACTTTCATAAAGTGTTAAATTGGGTGGGTCCTTAATACAATCTTTTGGGGGGTTATATTAGAGTCAATTTTGTGCATGTTTTTTCATTCTTTCTATTATTTAGTGATTCATTAGCATGGCTTCTAATTCTAGTATTTCCCATTATGATCCTTTAACTACACATAATTACCATACATGGAGACATATAATAGAAACAATCATAAAATGCAAAGGATTATGGTCCATAATGAATGAAACACAACCATAAATTACACATGAATTTAAAAATCTTCAACACCACTGTAATTTTTAATAGTGTATGAGATTGATTGGGGTTATGCGAGTGACAATATTTTGTTTCATTTTTATGGGTGTGATTCTCCATTCAAAATGTGGAGTAAGTTTAAGGGTTTTTTTGAGAAAGTAGTTCACTTGAGAGCTATGTAGCTTGAAATGGAGCTTAATTCACTACATTTGAATGAATTTGCCTCTACTGTAGACTAGCTCACTTAGTTTAAAAATTTATTGACACATTTTAAGGGGATTGGATGAGATAAAAGGATGAAGAGTGTGTGTACTTGATCTTATCTAAGTTGAGTGGCCCATTTAAAATATTTTCTTCTACCTTTTTCTCTATTGTGGATACCTTATGTGCGACATTCACAATTCTAGATCTAGAGTTTTTTATGAGATACTTACTAGGGAGGAGTCCAAATTATCTCACCTTAAGTATTCCACCTCTCAAAAAACATTAGTTACATCACATCTTAAGACTAAGGGAAAAAATAAGGGTAAGAAGAAGAACACTCCTCCACCTCAAAATGCACCTAAGCCCAACACTAATAGATCTAAACCCAAACCATCTTTCAAATCCAAGAATAACTCTAACCAATTTTCCTCTTATTATGGGGGGATTGGTCATGAAGAGTATAGGTGTTTAAAGAGAATGCAAGCCTTAGAGGATGCCATTAGGAAACACAAGATTTCTGTCTCCAAACTTTATCCATATCATGAGCATGAAAAAGCAATTAATTTTTTCAAGAGATCATAATTACCCATTTCATATAGTTGGGTTCTATATTCTAGTACTTCACACCATATGACTTCTTCTAAGGAGTCTTTTGTATCTCTTGATCTGAGTTTTGCTTCCAACATTGAGGTTGGATATTATTATTTCATTTTTGTTAAGGGGAAGTGTGACATACATATAGATGGTGGATGCATCAATGAGGAATTATATGTTCTAGACATCATCACCAATCTACTTTTAGTTTATCAAATTTGTCTTTCTAGATAGGGCAAGACAATGACTTTTACACCATAGGTTCTAAAGTTCAAAAAAATTTAGAGCCACAAACACTTATTGCATAGGGTATTATTAATCATAGTTATTGACTATATTAGGGTTTTGATGATACTCCTCTTTTATGGATGTGTCTAGTTTCTCATGCATATTTTCAGAGTCAATTTTGGCATGAGATATTTGGACATCTAAACTATAGATATTTAAAGGAGTTGAGCACTCATAGTATCGTAAAGGGTCTTCATACAATTTCATGTCTTGATGGATTTTTCCCTTATTATGTATGGGGGAAAAAACACCAAGATCCATTTCCTAAAGGTATGTCCATGAGAGTTTCTTCACCACTTGATCTTGTACACCTTGATTTAATGGTCTTGCCTACTCTTTTTAATAGAGATAAGTATGCATTTACATTCATTGATATTTTTTTGAGGTGTACTCAGGTTTATTTCCTTGAGTACAAGAGTGATGTATTTGATCACTTCAATGTCTTTTTAAGGATTTGGTTCAAAAATAGTCTTAGAGTTTCATCCAGAAGATTCATGTAGATAATGTGGGAAGTTATTTATTCAAAATTTCTCTAAAATTTTAGTATCCCATGGTATTTTTCACCAGAATTTTGTTGCACATACTCCATAGTATAATGGCTTAGTAGAATAGAAGAATTAAACTTTAAAGGAAATAGATAACTACATTATGCATTCATAGGATCTACCTCCTATATATTGGGCACAAGATGTTAATTGTGTGAAATAAATTTAGAACTACACAACATATTGAGCACTTGAGCATATCACTATAGAGGAGGCTAGGTTTAGAACCAAGCATGATGCCTCATTTTTATAAGTATTTGTACCAAAGAAGAAAATGAAATAACTAGATAAGAAAAGATAAACTTTAAGTTTTATAGGATATTAAAAGGACATGAGATATTATCATATTTTAGATCTTGATACTCATGATGGACATTTTCTAACATTTGTACAGTTTAATGAGCACTTCACATCTCATGACTCTTCATATTCTTGTATGCCTTCTTCTTTTGATGATTCAACTCTTCTTGAGGATTCATTCTTTGAGGATCCAATTCAGGATATTCTTGAGGTATTTATAGAGGATGAGGATCTTATTCACATTGTTGTTGCCACTATGCCTAGGTGGGCACGTACTATAGTTTTTGAGGTAGCACCTTTCATACAAGATCTTTTACCTACTTGACATTATCATACACATTATATGGGTAATGTAATTTTGTGTCAGGCACTATTTGGGGATCCACAGTATTTTTCATAGGCTCATGGGATATAGGATTAGGATGATGTGATGATAGATGAATATTATTCATTAATGAAGAATCATACATAGGATTTGGTCACTCTTCCTAATGGAAGAAAGTTGGTTATGTACAAGTGGATTTATCATACCAGGTATGCATCTAATGGGTCCATTGACAAGTACAATTCACATCTTATCATAAACAGGTTATCATAGGCCAAATATATTGACTAATCTAAGACTTTTTCACCCATTACCAAGATGGATTTTATTCACCTTGTAATTTTTATTACTACATCACAGGGTTGGCTAGTATATTAGATGGATGTTAAGAGTGTTTTATTGCATGGAGACATGTATGAGTAAATATTTATATAGCAAAATGTTGAGTTTGTTTATGATTCTTCTCTTGTTTGTCAGCTTAAGAGGTCTCTTTATGGTCTCAAATATTCCCCTTGAGATTTGTATGAGAATATGGATTCGTTTCTTCTCACCACTAGCTTTATTCATTACCACTTTGATCCCATAGTGTATAGTGTATTAAGGAGGACATTGTTATTCTAGTCTTATATGATAATTATATAATTCTATTAGGTATCTCCACATCACATATTTAGACTATTCAATAGGCATTTTAGCATAGTTTGACATGATAGATCTTGGTATTTTGCATTTTTCCTTGGTTTATAGATTTCATATATATATAAGAATTTATTTAAGTCAACAAAAGTATACCTTTGATATTATTTAGTATTTTGGCATGGATTATTACAAGCCATATCCTCCTTTTAAATATGGAGTGACTCTCACTACCTCTTGTATTACTCCATTTTGTGTTCCTACATTGTATGGGTAGATGGTTGGGAGTCTTATGTTTTTGAGCCATACTCTCCTCGACATTTCATTTATAGTTGTATTTATATCCATGTTTGTACCTAAACCTCATGATAGTCATGGATAAGATACTCAAAGGATTTTACAATATCTATGAGGTAGTAGTGATTTTGGATTAACTACACTAGGGGTTCTACTTAGTTGGTTGGATATAGTGATTTTGATTGGGTAGGTTCTCTTGATGATAGGATTTCCAATTCTAGATAAATCTTTTATTTTGGTTCTTCACCTATTACTTGGCTATGAAAAAATTAGTAGGATATTGTACTTTTATCTATAGAGGCTGAGTACACTACAATAGTTATAGTGAGTCAACAAATTATTTACCTTCATTAGTTATCGACTGAGTTTTGCTTCATGTGGGATTCACCCACTATACTTTGGTGTGATAACTAGAGTGTAAATCATATATCTTGTAAACAAGTTCAATAGCAGTGGACCAAACACATTGAGGTACACATGCAATTCAATCATTATCACATTCAAGATAACATTCTAAGCTTGGAGTACATTCTGACTCAGTAGTAGGTTGTAGACATCTTCAAAATTCCTTTTGCATCACCTCATTTCCATAAGTTGTGTAGCATGCTTTAGGTTTCTGAAGCTGTCTTTGGGGGGTTATTCATGAGGACATCTTCATTCTTAATTTCATGTATACATATTGAACATGAGTACCTTATTAGGCCTAGTTGTCATGACTCATATTTTAGATATGCCACTATTTATTTTTTAGCTTTTATTAGTCCCTAGATTCACTTGAGGGGGGGATGTTAGAGTATGTATTTCATGTATTTCTCATGCTTGCTATTACATTAGATATATATTTCATCTTTTAGTGAGTTTTTCCTACATGAGGATTTATCCCATATTTGTTAGTTAGATTAGTTCTATGTTTCACATTGCCTATTTATTCAATAAATTTCCTTTGTACTAGCATATCATATCTTTTAATAACACTTGCATTTATTTATTTTGTAATCAATTGTATATAGCTTCATGTGTGATTTTATTGGAGTTATCACTTATGAATCTTGGGTTGAAATGTTTGTTCACCATTCATAACACCTTCACCTATGTTTCTAGGTTCTTTTCAAGCATGAACAAAGTCTAAAACTCTTTATCATGCCTGTAATAAATAATTTATGATGCAAAACCTAATATTCCTTAAAAGTAAGGCATGACCTCAAAAGTGTGTTCATTATTAAGATAGGCTAGACATCCTCAAAAACCCACTATGAAGAGAGTTTCCTATAATATCAATACTTTAAGGAGGAATCAAGCTCGATGTAGGTATCCCCACCTATCTTTTGGTGCAAGTCCAAGTGATGCTAAAATGATAGTTATCTTGAATGCCTTGAGTATGCTTGAGATTAGAAACATAGAAAATATAAGCTTAGGGTAGTTTTATATGGTAGTAAGGAAAAATAGGGCAGAATATGGATTAATTACCTTTATTTTGCTCAACTTATTTCATATTTGAATAAGTATTTTGCATCTAGAACATTTTGGAAAACTAGCACCATGTGGATCTATAGTTCTTAAAGTGGCACTAATGTCCATATAGCAAGTTTCTAGGCATGAAGGGCTAGGACCTATAAATGAGGGTATAAAACTATGTTTTATTTGACTAGGGATGTTTGTGGTTTGCATAAAGCTTGGAAAATTGTGATAAAAGGTTATAATATAGGTCTAAGGCTAAGACAATAATAAGTTATCTTAAGTATCACTCTTATCACTCAAATACCACTTTTAGGTGATTACATTATCCCCCCTTATGTTATAAATACAACAAAGTGAAATGACTAGTATAAAGGAAAAAAAAGTGTACCTAGACTTACCTAGAATGTGAATCTTGTGAAGTTGAGTATGACTATGTCAAGTTTGGTTTGAATATGTGAAGCATGATCCAAATCATGACCTATAAATGAAATGTTCATAAATTAGTCCTTACTTAAGATATATCAAAATAAAAATACTATGATTAATAAATAAGTAGCTAAGTAAATTTGAGTAAAGATATTTACAAGAGGAAGGAAATGAATACACCTTGGTGGGTATGTGAACCAATGCATGAACCTAGTGATAACTTATGTGTGTGATTGTATATAGCGATCAGATCATCAAATTTATTATACTGAACTGATAGATTATTTAATCCTCATGTGTGAGTAGCTCAAGAACTCAATCTATTTTTGACTCCATCATTACTCACACCTGCTTGATGGACCATTACCTATGAATAACTTGGATTAGATTGAAAGTGTGTCTAACCTTCTCATTTACATGGCTAAATAACTCAATTAGGATATAATTAAAACATTTATAACCCATGCATATTAGATGTATCTAAAATTAAATTGTGCAAAGTGTTGGAAATATCTAACTAGGTATTTCTAATTATGTATGTTGGATCCATGGCCACTCAGGTATATTAGGTGGCTCTAGGCCACTCAGGAATGCCAACCACTATACATGTAATAAGTTATGAATTTTATGAAAATATGGAATATGATGTCAAGTGTATATAGTGTTTATAATGACATGGAATTTTCCATCCCATCTGATCAACCTATGTGTAGCTGAGCATATAGAAATAATGTGTCACACACACGCCCTCAATCTGATATCTGAGTATATTGATTTTAGATTGAGTTGTAATAAATATATTTGAGTATTTGAAATAAATATGGGGATGATCATTCCATGCATGATACCCATAATATGAGTAACTAATATGAATATGATCTAAACTAGTGTGAATCTGAGCATAACTACCAAACTTTTAGCTAACTCTATTCAAACCTTTATTGTAACTAGTGTATTATTCTAACCAATATGAATTGTTTTAAAATTGGGGATACTAGACAATAGTAGTGTCATGTGGTGGTAGTGTTCCTATTTGGGCACTAATGTTTGCCTGGTCTAAATTTTGTATCACTATACTAATTTTTGATTCCCTATTTTTTTGTGTTTTACCTGTGTTTGATTTTTTGAAACTAAGCCTATGTGCTAAAAAATATTTTATGAAAGTCTCATAAGAGACTCATTATCCTTGTAACCTATGCCAAAAATAGGAATGGTAATCTACTACGAAATGTGAATGTTATGATGTATTTGAATGTTATTGTAGTAGGAATTTGAGAATTATTCATCATCAAAATCATAATAACCTAGGATGCTAGATTGAATTCCCTTATATTGTAGAGTTGACCTTTCTAAATTGTGCTTTAGAAGATTAATTAAAATTTTCTCCTTTGAAACTATGTTTATTGTAGACATATGGTGTTGTGGAGGCTCTATTGGTAAAAAACCTTGTTTGAGAATGCTTATTGGCTTAGAATGATTTTGAATTTTTAACTTAATTTCTTGCTCTTTTTGTAACATGTCATGTGTATTTGGTTGTTTTGCCTTGATAAACTATATCTATCAATGGTTTACCTTAGGATTTTGAATAAATTCCAAACCTTGTTGACCAATATTATCAATTGATAAAATAGAATTAGTGATGCCTTAGGTTTGCTTGCCTAAACCTTGATTATGATATTCAAACTATTGTAGATATTTATGACCAAAATCATACCATTTTAAAAGTTGAGCCTCATTCAGAGAGGTAGGTTATTTTACCTATGTTTTTTGTACTATTTATTTCTCTAATTATGTTTTGTAAACCTTTTGGTATTCTGAGTTATACTTTGGCAGCAATTTTTGTATTATTTTTATACTTAACCCTTTTGAATTTGTAGATGTTTCATTGTATGTTGTTTGGATGAAGTGTCACTATATGAGTCATTTGTATCCATTATCATTTGTATTTTCATTTTCAATGATAAACATTAATTAGTGTGGTGCCCATGCATTCTTTGATATGCACAAGAATATCTAGATCTCCTTAATGGGTGTAGAGGGGGTAAGTTTATCAACTTAGCTTTAATCATTTCCCTTAGTATCTCACTTCAAATCTTACATGACATTAGAATTTTTTTTAATCAATATTTTTAGATGTACTTTTTTTTATTTATGATTTGGATATGTAACATTATTTCCATGAATTGACTATGTGAAAATGCATATACATGGTTTACACTATTATGCCTTGGAGGCCTTTGTCTTATAAATTTATTTTATAATGTTGTAATATTTTCATGTAATAATTGATTATGATTTTGTAATATTAAAATTATCTTGCTCATATTGATTATTTGATTACATAGAGTCTCACAAGTGTAAATCCTAGCTACTGTTAATTGAATATGCAGGCACACACCCTATAAGGAAGAGGAGTGAATAGGCTAACTATGGGGATTATTGACATTGGTATAGGCTGAATCATCTCATGGAGGGGTGATATTATAATCCTAGTTATAGGGAAAGTAGATATCACCCTTATAGAGATGAGGAGAAGGAGATTCTTTCTTGTTCATAAGATATGACATTGAAACTATAAACATAGTTTTTAGCTTATATGCTAAATCCTCTATGTGTGTATAGGTTTTATTTTTAATGTAATTTGTCATAGGAGAAAGATAACATGCATCTAATTTTCATCTAGTGGATAGAGGTCCAAAAGTCATGAATTTATAGTGTTTTTTAGATTGTGTGGATAATAAAAGATGATTAGGCCAACCTTAAGAGGGTTTTAATTTTCAAAATATATGCATTCAGTCAAGTTAAATAAAAATACATTAGTGCCAATTTGGGGACACTATTACCATATGGATCTAATGTCCTTAAATTGGTGCTAATGTCCAACTGATAAATTATTGGGCACAAAGGGCTAATATCTATAAATGAGGGTTTAAGACTATGTTTTAGCTGACTAGGGATGTCTATGGTCTACACAAAGGATGGAAAATTGTGATAAAAAGGATCTAAGTTAGGTCTATGGGTAAATTAGGAATTGGTTGCCTCAAGTAGCACACTTAGCACTCAAATACCACTTTTAGGTGATTACACCTAGTTGCATTCAAGTGATCGTAGTAGGCTTACTTGATCACTTTATGTCTTTCCTAGTGAGTTCAAACTCATAGAAACATATTATAACATGATTTTTACCCTATTTATACTATTAAATCCTTATAACACTTCCATGTTTTCAATTTTTCTTGAATTTTCATACACAGGCTTTTGTATGACAAATTTAGGCTCTTCAGGCCTAGTTAGACCTCTTGCCCATTTCATTATCTTCATTATCCTTGATAAAAATATATTTGGTTCATGTTATAATTGATAATGGATTTAATATGTGTCATTGGATTTAATTTGCCTTTGCAGACCTCTAGACATCCCTCTAACACCATATAATTCATGTTTTTCTCAATCTCCACACACATGCTTATGTCTACCTACTAGAGCTCTTGATATTTTGATTATATTTATTAGTATTAAATAGTTTTATAATATTATTATCATTTAAACTATATATAATTATTTATAACTTTTTCTCATTATTTAAATGATTTTTTATAGTTATACTGACTACCACCAGCTTGTAAATGTTAATGTAAGATCTTTGACTGCAAGTTTGAGTTAGCTCTTATCCTTATTAGAATTTAAGTCATTTTTTATATAAAGGTGTGTTTCATGATATATTTACCCTTTATATTAATATCCAACATTTATTCACTTCATACATATACATATTTCCCTAAGTTTATCCATAACATGCATCTAGGTGGCAATTTGATCTCATTGTGAGTTAGACTTTTGAGAATAGGGTGTTTTGAGTTAGTATTATATTTATTTATTGCCCCATAAAATTAAGGTACATTAATAAACCTATATAATATATTTTAAACTTATTTAGCATCCATTACACACTATACCATTAGTGTTTTCTTTTTATTACACACACAAGTCTATATGTTCTCAATAGCTCTAAATTACTAGTTTGAGAAAAAAACTTCTAAACCCCATAATAAAAGAAAAAATGAAAAAAATTAGATGAATTATAAATTTATATACTATTTTGGTAATTTTAAATCAATCTGAAATTGTTTTCTCAAGGATCATGTCTTCTCATCTAGTATTCTTTCCCTTAGATCTCACAATCCTAACATGTCTTTATTATGTTTAGACTACCACTTTGAAGTGAAACATATTTAATATAGAATTTAATTCATGTCTTTTAAAACTTATATTAAATTTATTAGATACTATTGGATTGAATAATACACAAAATAACCAAAGACCCTGCTTGGAGTTCGTTTAAACATGCCTGTGACCCATCCAAATTGAAGGTTTTGCTCCTTCTGAGGGTCACACATGCCAAATAGGTGTTAAAATGGTATGATGGATATTATTTAATATTTTATGATCTAATTAAATCATTAATTTACATCCAATTATTTAAAAATGTCTTAAAAACATTTAAAATTGATGTTGTGTGGATGAAGAGGGAAATTTTGATTGCCTAAACTCTTAGCATTTATTCATAAAGGAGGAGACATCAATATAAGAACTATGGAAATTTATTTTAATGGAATAAGTAACCATATAAACCATCATTATAATTATTTACAGCTTTTTCTTTCTCTCCTATCCATACCATGCATCTGAAACTGGCCATTGTGAACTTGTCAAGCATTCAATGGGAGAAAGGAAGTGTTTTTCACCTTCTTTGGACTTGTGAAAGATTATTGAACTTGGATTTGAATTTTAAAATATTAAAAAACAAATTTTTAAACATTTCAACCTAATTTGATCCTTCCAAAATTGTAAAAGTGAATGAAATACTTTCCTTTGGCATTCAAAACCTCTTATAACTGCCTTTTCTCATTTGAAACTAGCTTAAAATGATTTGACACATGTTGTTTTGTACAAGAACATTTTATTTGAATTTAAATTAATTAATTAATATTATTAAAACATTATAATTAGACATAAATGACCTCAAATAAGGGTTTGCACTAGATATGACTTAAGAAAGCTTAACACCAAGAAAATACTTAATTTTTCCAAAACTGCCTTAAACAATGATAAAAAAGTATAATAAATTCATTTAGACCCCTTGTAAAGGGAGACCTAGTGAAAAAGTTAATGTTTTTATTACATCCACTTATGGTATCCAAAATTGGCTAGCAACATGTTTTATATCATGTTTTGTATACCCAAGAGAATGTATAAGTGTTATGGTGCACACATTTTGACTTAATCCATTATCTATTATAACACTATGGATTGGTTTTATGCCAACATATTCTCTAATGAATAATTCATCTATTTTATAATTATCATCAATTATTTTAGAATCATCATATGTCATAGATGGTTGTGATATCAACTTGCTTATAACTATAGCAATGATTCTATAAATTGTATGTCCATATAAATATGGAGGAGGATGAGGATTATATGCATACTGTACTTCATAATTTTTCTTGTTATCTTGTGCTTCATATTTGTAAATGAATCTTTATATATTTTAAGCCTTTTAACTTAATTTTATTGTGGCTTATCCTCTTCATTAGATTTACTAATTTTAATAATGTTCTCATTAATGAGGTATTTAATTTTGTGCATAAGCTTCATACATATATTAGTGGAATGCCTAACACATATAATTAATCACAAAATGCATTCCATTAAAATATTATAAATTGAGGTCAAGATATATATATTTATAATGGTGGATGAAGTGTAATAATATGAAATTTAAGTAGCTTTTGTGGTATCACATGAGGAGGTGAAGTTATCCTTAAGAATTGCCTCCTGGGTTAAGCTATTAGTTGAAACTTGTGTTGTGGCTGTAATATAGTATTAACTATAACTTTATCCTCATTATTTTTCTCTTATTATTAGGCTTGAATTAAAACTTTATAGTTGAAGTATAAGGATCACTGGAGTTATACTTTAGCTTATTCAATGTAATGAATTTGACTTCACGGTCATTAATAATATGGAATAGTTCATCAAATGATTTGAATTTATCAAATGTGATATAATATTGAAGATGAGTTAGCAAGATTTGAGTAAAAATATCTTTAAGTTCATTATTATCCATTTTATTTGTCATTTTGGCAATCATATTATTGTATCTTGGAAGATACCCACTAAGTATCTCGAGACCTTGTTTGAGTTTTAAAATTTGAGTGTAAGATAACTTTTGACCAATATTGATAGAAAGATATGCCAAATTATAGGTTTCTAAAGGATTTAAAGTTATAGTTGATTAGATAATAAGTTCATAGGACCATCTAATATCATAATCATTTAGAATTCAAGGAAAGAGCTTAGATAAAAATATATCATTATCTATATAGTCTAGACAAGTAGCATATAAGGCACGTAAACGTTATTCAAGATCATGTTTTCTTTCATAAATATGAATCTTAGGAGTGACAAAACAAATTATAAAAGGATGGGATGAATTTTGAGGAGCCAAAGGGTTATGAAATAAGCTTTAATAATCTAAAGAATGGATTTAATGAGAAAGGGTTTGTGTGCTATTAGAAAGATTGGATTGTAAGATAAGAATGGTTTTCTCAAGGGAAGCATTTTTTTAGTAATGTGAGGGGTTAAGATAACATGAATAGTCATAAGTGTGGGTAATTAATGGAAAATAATAGTTGTGTCTAGATTAATAGATAAATGGGTATAGGTGATTAAGGGTGAAGTAATGGGGATATGTTCAATGGTATAAGTATTAACATTGGAAGTAGGGGTATTTAGAATATGAAATGAAAATGGATGAGAGGATGAAGAAGCTAAATTAGCTTGATGATCATATTTATATTATGGTAATGTTCTAATGATGTTATTCACCTCATGAGTGCATAATTGGATACATTGATGAAATATAGATAACTCTCACGTGTTCTTGATCTAATTCATTAAGCTCATTTTTATCAATGTTGGTCTCAACCTTATTTTCATATTCCTCTTCACTACTATCAATATCATTTTTAATGTAAACTTAATTTTCATCATGACTTTATATTAAATAATAAACCAAAGGGAGATCCATATATGAAAAACAAGTATTGGTTAATTGAACACTACACCTTAGAGGCATACAATATAATACAAGGTAATATAATGAATGATTATGAGTACAAGATAAATAAGGCAAAGCGTATAAACAATAATCCAATGCAATCAAAAATAAAGGATAAAAGGTGATCTAGGAAAGGGTTTGAGTGATTTTTAATATCTTAAATACACTCACTAATTTATTGATTAGTGTCATCCCAATGTTTCAGAGTGCTAACTACAGAGGTAGAACCATGCATGTATCCCACTAACCCTAGTTTAGAGGGTAGGTTGATAGTAACTTCCATAAGTGATACACTCTTCTTAGGTGCACCATAAATTAGCTAGATAAAAAAGGCTTCACGTTTGTGTAAATAATGGATCCTAAGAATTTATAATATATTGAGGCACATGGAAACTAAGGTCTATGTTTAGATCTATACTATGGCTATGAGTATTGGAGTAAAAACCCTTAAACCATGATGTCTATAAATAGAACATTGTGTAGCCCTTACAAATAGTAGATAATTAGTTTTAAAACTACTAGAACACAATTTATAAAATAAAATAAAGGAGAAAAGTTTTTGAATAAAAAAACAAAAAAATAAAAACCCAAAGTTGAAAGAAAGAGACTTTGTGTTGATATCTATTTGAGGTGACAAGACAAAAAAAATAGTTTGAGATTACTCCAAAGTTAAAAAAAATTGAATCATTATGTTCTATATAATATCCAAGGTTGAGGGTTGGATTATTTTAGTGTTAGGAATTAATAAAATTAAGCTTAAACCTTAAGCCAAAAATCAACAAAAAACAAATAGTGTTTTGACTAAAGTGGTTTCACCAAAATGTTTACAGTACAATTAATTATGATTTATATTTAACTATAGCTAGAAATTTAACCTATTTAAATATGATCTATGATGATATATAAGATAAAATACAATAAATATAGAGATCTATAGAATTTATAGAATTTTTAAATTACTAAAAAAACTAAGAACAAGATTAAATAATTGTCCTTGTAGCTAATTTATTTTAGAATTCCTTAACTTTATATAACTTATGAAATTATTAGAAAACCTACAAAAAAATTTCATTAAAACTAGTGGCTTAATGTTTGTTGGAACACGTCTGAAGGAGGTGGACATGACTGTAATGCATTTTTGTCTACGATTGTGACTTTGTCTTGTCTATTATGCACTAGATTTGAATATCTGGGTTGGTTTTCCTATGACTGAATGTGACACACACACACACACACACAGATATATATATATATATAGCTTTAATTAATGTGTAGAAGACATGTAAAATTATAATCCTAGTCTTGCACATGCACATAAAGGACATCAAATGGAAAAGGTTAAAAATGGGGGAAGTGGGATTGGTTGAGCTATCCTTATAAAACCATTTTTTGACTTAGTGATACCTACATAACCCAAAGTGCCTCATGCTAATGTATTTGTCCCTATAGGTAAGATCATATGAATTCAACTATAAAATTTGATTAGAATTCTTGACAAAGGATGCCCTCATCCTATAATAAATAGTGTTAGACTTAGCCAAGGAATATGAATTTGAAATATAATTTCAATATATATTTTTTGTTAGAATATATATGATTTTGAAATCATAAAAGATATGTCTTAGTAGTGAGAGCTAGGTCCTTTCAAGTGTGACCCTTGGTGTGATTTTATAAAAAGATATTTAAATATTTATAATAACTGACCTATTGACATGTGTAGTAAACCTATTATGAAACATGTCATTTCAAAAATATGATAATTAAAGTGTGGAAAAAAAGTTTACAGTAATTGGATAGGTGCATAGTGCACCCATATCTTACTAGTGTGCACCTTTTCTTCAAGAAACACAAGATTATGAAATAAAGTGATAGTAACATTATGTTATATAGGGATGAATAGGGATAAAATAGAAAATTATTGAATATGTTATCAATAATTTCTTGGCTTTGAAGGTTTTATTATAGATTGCAAGTTATTTGAATGGAAAATTGACCAAGTAAGGTAAATTTGTCAAGATAAGTCATTTTCTAAACATTTATTGTAAAAGTTTTAGAGTCTAAAATTTTCAAGTTCAAATGATTCAGTGATCTATATTATCTCATATGTTATATCATGAGTGGACACTGATATATATATGTTTCCTTGATAGTTTTGCATGGATAAAAAGGGACATTTAAGTCATACATATCAACACTAAAGGAATTTAATCATAAGTACCAAAAAATATGTTTTATACTTTTATTCTAGCATTTTAAATACTAGAATAAAATCAGGGAATTTTTAGAAATGTGAATTTGGTAGTAGACTTTTGGCAACATCAACTTTGGCACATTTAGCATACTTGGATTTTGCATACACATTTATCTTGTGTGTATATTCTCCCTTATATTTATAACCACCTATTTTATAAGATAACCCAAGTTACCATTAAAAGTATTCAATATCACTCTATTTTATGTAATAAAATTACATAATCCTAAACATATTACCATTGTATCTTATATCACTAATTTTAACTCCCAAAATAGTAACATAAATATTCAAATAGTTTTACTTTGTTATAGTTATATACTTATGCCAATAGTGTTTAAGAACACTCAATGGACATTTTTATAATTGGAATGTCTATGTTAGGTTTGCGTAAACCCATTTCATGGGTTGGTCATAGAAAAAAATATCAAAGAGTCCTCTATAAATAAAAATTAATCATAAGGTCTTACTCATTTGGTCACTATCTTGGAAAGTCCTTAAAACTTAATAAAATAATGAAAAATCTCATAATAAATTATCACAAAGGCATACACATCTATAAAACCTTCAAAAGAGTATCCCTAGAGCAATTTTTTAATACAAATTCAAGTAAAAAATGCATGGTGTCTATATACACATAATATTTTTTTAACTTTATCAATTATTAATGTTTTTTCTCTTGCACAAACCCATCAAGTATCAATCTCTATAAGTACACACCTTAAATGGTGAGCTGATAAAGAAGTAAACAAACCATTGGTGCTTCTCAAGATTGTTGTTCCCTATAAAACCATTTAAAACTAGCACAATTCATTTCTATACATTTTCCTAAGATTTGACACCTTTATTACATGTCCTCTAAATAATTCACCACCTGAAATAGACCTTACCTAATCTAACATATTTTTAACATCCTTTGAACATAGTCAAATGGTTTAGCCATGTTCTAGGAATCACACACATAATGGGACTAAGTCAGCGTATCTAACTTAGTCTGGGACCTAACAATTTTATTTCCTAACTAACTAGGTCAACTCAATTGACTACATTAGCTAAATTTATATAAGGGTTTAGGGTTAGATCTGGTTATATAAAAACATCCTTCACCTTATTTCCAATAGAGAGAATCATTCATTTGTGCTTATTTATCTACATATATGTCATTTTACTTTAGAATTCATTACTTATTGTTTCATACTTCTTTGAAGAAGAATATTGGCTTGTGGGAAAAGTATTTTGGATGCATAGGAGAAGTATTTAAACCTGGAGTTCACTTATCTTTGTTATCCTTATGAACCACAACAATGTATTGAAAATCACCATTGGCCAAGGGAAAGATTGAAACTCGAGAGGTTAATTTTCAAGGTAAGTATTCCTAACTTTTACTCCTCTTTTGTTAGTAGATAGATTTGCATGTGTAATGGCTTATGAATGTATTTATCTCTCCATGTTTAATATTAACTCTACATTAACTTAAGTAGAGTTTTTATTTACATGTTTATTTTTTATGTTTATTATCCCCCATTTGTTTCATAATCTTTGGTGATCACTAGATTAGATGTACTTTACCTTGTTATAAGCCATAGGAACTAGCTAGGGTTATTGTGTGTTATTACTCAACTAGAGGATTTAGAACCCTCTATAGTGATATTTTATGGTGAGATACCCCTTATTTATGTCTATTGGATCTATATTGGTCATGACCTAAATTTTCTAAATATACCAACAAGTAAAATGGCTAGTTTAATTTATCTTCTATGAGCTAGGATTGATTTATAACGTGACATGAAATTAACCCTTATAGGTTTTCGTTCATGCTTTCATTTATTTTAATTTTTTATTTATTTCATTTTTATATTACTGGATCAACTCTATCAACACAATCTAACATTTTGTCTATATGTTTTAACACATAGTCAATATGATCAACTCTATTTGTCTTTCATGCAGGTCTTCTTCAATTAAAAATAAATTGATTTATTTTATTGACTCAATTTGTTTTTTTTTATAGATGTCTTCAAACTCAATCAACCTAGTCAACTTTGTTAGCAGGTTAAAAATCTTCGTTTGGATGGCACAATATAAAAACAACAATTCAACATTATTAAATCATCAAGTTCATTCTAACCAAATTAATTATTTTTTAAAATTATTTAAGTCTTATTTTTTATATCTTTAAGTTATAAAATCTTTTAACCCTATAGTAAACTAAGTCAACTAGATTAACTCAGTTTTGTAGTTGTTTCTTTCCCAGGAGACTCATTCAACTTGTTTGATTGTGTTTCTTTGTTTTATTATTCAACAAATAGATTTGATCAAGGTGATTATGTTCTATATTTTTTTCATACTTATTTCACCTAATTGACCCAATACTCTTTAATTAAAAGGAATTAACTCACTATCGGTAGTAATTGATTCATCTTTCATTTTGTTGTCTGCTTGCTTAAAGTAGCACACATATTATAACTAAGAAATTTTAATTTATAGCTTTAGTAACATTGATCTTTAATTTATTCACACACTACTAAATCACCAAATATAAAAAATAATTAAAACATTCTACCCAAATTCTACCTACTTGGTTTTCATCACCAAAGGGGAAGTCAACTTGATTTTTTAGCTGAGTATAAATATGTTGTTGATGGTATATATTGAAAAAGCACCCAACACCATTAGCACTAAAATATTATGAAGTGAGGGGGTAGACCCTGATACCAAGCTAATTTTATCACCAATACAAATCCCTTATAGCCTTAACAATCTGAAACTAGCTTTAGCTTACCTCTTTCTAGTTCCTCTCTAAAACCAAATGCCCTATCACATTTATTTTTAAATATATAATTTTAAAAATTTATGAATGACACATAGATTATAATTTCTATTTTTCATGATTTTTTCTTACTCTTTTTAAATTGTATGTTTTATTATAAAACATGTATTAACTAGAAATGATATAAGGTTTGTGTTATGTGTTACAACTAGATCAACTAGGTTGACTAGGTTTCCTATGTGTTTATTTCAATTTCTCTACTAATTAGCACTAGATCATCCAAATTCATAACTATAAAAACTTATCTTTACCCTCAAAACAACATTGATCCAATTGACCATGACTCTTATAATTTTCCTTTCCAAAGAAGATAGTTTTTCTATCTAGCCTAGTCTCTCACAATCTAATACTTTTACCCTTATATAGAACATATTCATTTTTTTTGACTTAGTCTCTCACATGATGGTGTTTTTACCCTTCTATAAGACACACTTGTCATGTTTGACCTAATCTCTTATAGGATACCTATTATGTTTACCTTCAACACCTAGTTTACCTATCTGATTATGTGTCTTACATAATTTATTAGTTTAACCATATATTGAACACAATCAACATATTAAATTGTGTTTCTTACATCCTTTCTTACTTATTTTCTTTCAAAATAGTGTCAACTAGTTTGACCTAGCATCATACAAGTTTATCCTCATTTATAATAGGTGTTAAGCTTCCCTCCCTTATCATAGATTTTTATTTGAAGATAATATAGACTTGAATCAAACCAACATGATGAGTTTCACTAATCCCAGTAGGCTTCCTAAAACACACTTTTAGTTACCTAACATGGATCAAAACAATGTCCATGTTACCACCCATACTATCATGGAACTCCTCCTTCTTTGTCCATGGTACTTAATCCCTTGTTTATGTGAACACTAGAATATGAACATGACCTTGATTACATGGTTCAAATGATCCTTTTCATCAATGAAATTCCTCAATATAAATTAAGGATCCTACAATCATTTAACATTATGATGAGACCTCATTTTGGAGAAACCTATTCACCTTCACTTAGCCTTTACATAGGATTTACAGAAAGTCATTTTTTCATCTACACCTTCCCCCTCTATGATGTCTCCTTCTCACACTATAATATCATCCTATATGTCTTATTTTAACTCCATGCCAAGTATTTACAGAAACATGGTAGGTTCAACCTTTAGTAAGGCTCTTCAAAATACCCACATGCATACCCATGCTACTAGTACATGTCATGCTACTAATGTTTCTTATTCTACTATTAAATCTCATACTACTAATGATTTTTATGCTACTAGTACATCTCATTCTACTAGTGATTCTCATACTACTAGTGAATCCTACTAGTAAATCTCATACTACTAATGATTTTTATGCTACTAGTACATCTCATTCTACTAGTGATTCTCATACTACTAGTGAAACACATGCTACTACCTCATCGCATACTCATAATGCATCTCAATCTCTTAATATCTCACATAACACTAATGCATCAAATGTTACTTCTACTAGCCAAAATATTTCTCAAACTATTCAAAATTCATTAAAAACTCTTAATTAAAAGTATAAATTTCAAAATAATAATGAAAATAAAATGATGTAAATACAAAATACCCATTACATCTCCAAAACCAACCCTAACATGCTTAACAGGGAGTACAAAATCCTAATACCCCCCACCCCCTTTAGGGATTCACATTGTAACCTCATACCACAATCCCTACTTATCAAAAAAACTATTAAACATTTACAAAATGAAAATCTTATACCTAAAATTGACAATATTGAAAAATGAGGTATCACTCCCAATATCACTTAAAATGTATCTATATCTTACCTTGCATTTAAAATTATTTATACACCTTTATAGAGATTGGGTTAAACTTAATACTTTCACTACCACTAAACTCTTACCTAAAAATACTCTCATGTGATTATTTAGATTGGTATAATTAGATTAAAACAAACTCCATTACTATCTTAGAATATTTTTTCAATTCATTGGTTCAAGAATTCCAAATTAGTGATCTTATTGAAAATAGCTTAGTTAATTTTGTCAATTATGAGCAATTAGAAACTAAAATGGCACAAGTTTCATCAAATAATGGAAAACTTTGTTTAATAAATTTGATCATAATATGTTGTACGAGAACCTCTTCCAATTATTTCCTAATGATCTTCATCCTAAATTACAATATCATGGTAGGACTCTTTCCCCAAAAACATTGGAAGAGCCTCTCGATGAAGCTAAATGTCAAGATTTCCATATATGTCAATTTGAACTTCCCCAACCTACAATGGGAACTCAGATGATTTTAAAAGATAAAAACTAACATTAAATCAATGATGGAGATATAGATACTTGTGATTCCATACAAACCATCTAAGCTATTTCTCCAAACTATACCATGGAACATGTTCCTTGACCTAATAATAATTTTCATCATAATCCCACATTTCTTCAAGGTAATCATACCAATTTACACAAACCCCTTTCCTTAGTATAAAGTCAAAAATGCCTTCTAAGACCTTAACCATTAGATATTGACCCTACACATCCTATGAAAACATGGTATGATCTAATTACGTTTTGTTGGTTTCATGCAAGTTGGGGCCATTCTCATGAAACTTGTCACCAATTAAGAGATGTTTCTATGGACTTTCTCATTAGACCCAGCTTTAACCATGAATCCCTTATACATAAATGTAAAAAATAATATGAAATATCACTTAAAGGTCATTAAAATCAAACTCAAAATCAAATTATAAACCAAGCTAATGCTCATTTATCTATCTATCTATAAGGATACCCTTCCTAATCATCAAGACAATATTGATCAACCTACCACTACTAATAATAACATTGAAAGCACTATAGATATTAGCACCAATGATGAAAATGTGGTTAACATGACTAATATGAGGATTGAAGTTATTTATATTGATTTATTCATAACCCCTAACCATCACACCTCTTTAACATTTTGTATTATTTAAGACACTTCCCCATCCAATCTCATAAAATTGGGGTATTTGGAACAAAAAACATACAAGCATCAACTCCAACAACATAAATTGACCATACCTCTCATACAATTGATATAACTTCTTCTCTCTCCCCAATTTCAATACCTCAAGTAAACATCCCTCAAACTTCATATATTATTTTTTCTACTCGACCACATGAAATATTTCAATAAACAACCACATCACCTAAGATAAATCAACCAAGTTTAAACCAACCTAAACTAAAAATACCTTATCAATATAAGTTTCACTACATATCCCACCCCCCTTCAATGGAATTATTACAACATTATGTACCTTTATTTAATAATCCTCTCATGGGTTATGATGAATGGGATCCTATTGTGGAACTTTCCCATCTTTCATCCTAAATCAATTTCTTAAAACTTATGTGAACTTATCCTCATCATCGTAATTTACTAATGCAATTATATTTTGATATGAACTACCCTCATACTCCACCAGTAGGGAAAGAAGGTACCTTATCTAGATCTAAAGATAACATTATCCAACAGTGTTAAGAAATGTCCATCCATGTTGATGAAATAGTGGACACTTCTCTTTCACTTAAATTTTTTATCTATTCCATGATCCCCAATGCTATATTACTTCATGTAGAAGACCCTCCTCTATTCATTAGCATAAAAATAGGTAATATCTAATTTAAATGTGCTTTAATTGATGAAGTCTCAAATAGTTGTGTTGCTTCCCTTGATTTTATAAAAACACTTGGATGCTCTAAATATAACCTTAGATCTACACACAATACCTTCTAAGGATGTGATAAAAGATAAATACCTCATCTAGGTTGTGTTTGGCTTCCTCCCATCATAATTCTTAGTTCTTTCTTTTTTACCTAGTTTGCCTCATGTTTAATGATATTTTTATTATCAACACCTATGTCTTGATTTTTACACTCCCTATTTCATTAAAATAATCCTAATGTTTCCCCTTGATGGATATTTTTAAAAACTAATCATAAACCTAAGGATTTCCTTTGTGAGTTGGAGTATAAGACCTTGGATAGGACCACACATTTTTCACAAAATATTTATTTATTTTTTCCCTCATTTGCATTCACCTCATTGGGGTTCTCCTTGTGATTTAAAATATAAGACCTTGGATAGGACTAGACATTCTTCATAAATTAGTTCATTAATTCCAATTAATATGTTCCAACATTTATATTCACCTCATTGTTGTTCCTTGTGTGAGTTGTAGTGGAAGACCTTGGATTGGACCACACATTCCACACAAAACATTCCCTTAAAGTTCCATACTATGACCAAGTTACCATAATAATACACTATCAATATTTCATGCTCCAAGTTTGAGATAATTTGTTTTACATTAAGATTTACACATCATTTACATACTTCCCATCTTGATTTAGTATGTTTTATGCTTACTTCATAAACATTTCACTTTATCTTCTTAGTTTTTGATTGTGTGTATTTTTACAACCATTTTATTAAATTTATCATACTTATCATATTGATTTAGTATGATTAAATTGATTTATACTTAAATTTCTTTTTATTTTCACACTTCCCATCTTAATTTAGTATGATTAATATTGGAGGATTCACCAAGGTCTAAATAATGAGGATGCACGAGTCATGGTTGAACAAGATGAAGCAAATGAATACCAAAAAATGCTAAAGTAAATGAAATCAAACAAGAGACAATTACATAGACAATTTGGAGAAAAGCCAATATTCCATTAACATGAGAAGTCCATAATGAAGAATACATATAGGAGAGCTAGTAAGTAACTCCTCCACAAATGGTGGTCAAAGCACCCCAAGAATAGACTGTAACTCCTCCACAAAAGGTGGTGACAAGGTGATAAGAATAGATAAGTAACTCCCATACCCGAAATAGTTGGTCAAAAGAGTTACTTATGACATTATTATGACACCTATGACACATCTATGACACACATCTCCACATAAGCTAGCCTATCCCATGAATGTAGGAAAACTCCATATATGCACAAATATATAATTTCCGTAATTAAATAATAGGGAAAAATAAAAACCTACACTAACACCCCCCATAAGCGTATCTTAGGTGGGCAGTGTGGAAATATAAAATGGGTCCCAACAACTAGGTCTGATGAGGTACCCATGTATAAAATCAATCTCCCATAAGATAGAGAAAAGGATAAAACCCATAGGAAAAAACTCCCCCCCAGAAGAGAGACATAAAAGAAATGAAGAGGCTAGTGCCCCCCCCAAAAGATGATGTTGCTACAGATGTGGACCACACCCCAAGAAGAGGTCATAGATGAATGAACTTGCTCTTAGTGAAAGGTTTGGTGAAGATGTCTGTAACCTGATCCAAAGACTAGAAAAATATCAGGTTAATGACCTGACTATGAATACGCTCCTAAATGAAATGCATGTGAATCTCTATGTGCTTGGTCCACTAGTACTGAACTAGATTCCTACAAATCTAAATGGCACTCTAGTTGTCACAATAAATGATGGTGGGCTAATTGATAAGAATGCCAAACTCAAAAAGTATCCCTAAAGCCAAATAGCCTTAGTAGCTGCATTAATAGCTTCCCTATACTCTGCCTTTGTGGATGATATAGCAATATCATTTTGCTTCTTGCTAGACTAACTGATAGGACTAAAACCTAGAGAGAAATGGTAACCAAAAGTGGACTTACAAGTCTATGAATCGCTAGCCCAGTCTGAATCTGTATACCCAATCAAGTCAGCCTCTATGCCAAATTTATAATGAATCCCATATCTATGTGAACCCTGTATGTAATGCAAGATCCTCTTAGCTACTTTCCAATGTAGCTCATGAGGTTCCTACATAAATCTAAAGACAAGTCCCACTGCATATGATATGTCAGGCCTAGTGTGAGTCAAGTAGATGAGACTACCAACAAGTTGTCGATATCAAGTGGCATCAACTAATGGTGAAGAATAGTTAGCCTCAAGCTTGACTCCTGATAGAAAGGGAACTGGAGATGGCTTGCAATCAACCATGTGAAACTAAGACAATAAGTTAAGAGCATACTTAGGCTATGCAAGAGAAATACCTAAATCTAACTGTGAGATCTCGATTCCAAAGAAGTAGTGTAACAAACCCAAGTCTATCATGTCAAATCTATTTTGGAGAGATGCCTTCACGACTACAATAGCTGATGAAGAACTCCCAATGATCAAAAGTTCATCAACATATAGAACCAAAATCAAGAGCGAATCATCCTACTATAGGAAGTAGACATTGGGGTCATAATGGCACCTAGTGAAACCTGCTATGAGAAGGAAGGAATCCATCTTGGCATACCATACCCAAGGGGCCTGTTTGAGGCCATACATAGATTTCTTAAGTTTACATCCTAAGGAAGAATCCTGAACAAATCTTGGCAGTTGCTCCATGTAGATCTCCTCCTCTAGGTCTCCATGAAGAAATGAACTCTTCACATCCATTTGGTGCACATCCAAACCATGTGCTATGGTAATGGCTAAGGTGAGTCAGATAAAAGTCATCTTTGTAATGGGTGTAAAGGTATTTTAGTAGTCAATGCCTGCCACCTGTGAGAAACCCTTGGCAACCAATCATGCCTTGTACTTATCAAACAACCCATCTGCTGTAAACTTGGTTTAATATATCCACCTACATCAAACAATCTTCCTTCCCTTAAGAAGTGAAGTCAAATCCCAAGTGTGATTTTTGATTAAGGAAGAATATTCTTCCTCCATAGCACTATCCCACTCAGATACCCCCGATGCCTCTCAAAAAGTTTATGGATCCAAAACTAAATCAAAGAAGGCATGTTGATCTCTCTAAAAATCCTCCCTAGTTCATCTATCATTTGCAAGATCTCTTTCCTAAGTGCTAGCACTCTCAAGTGTCTGTCTGGCCCAAAGTGGCTCAAAAGTGGGTGAGTCAAGTGATAACTTCTCATCCTCTAATTGAATAGAGGTGGATAAATCTGCATCACTATACTCATTATCTAAACTTGAAGAAGAAGAAGAAGAAGATGTCTTTGGCTCAAGAACCTATTGTGTCTGATCTAAATTTGATGAGGAATCATCATGAAGAAGTAGATCTGAAGAGGGAGAAGAAGTGGCAAGTGTTGAGTCTCTAGGACTCTCCTAAAAATAGAAACTTCTCTCAATGAACAACTCATGAGTGACTAGATTTAGAAGGTGATACCCCTTAACACCATCCAAATATCCTACAAAGATGCAAGGCTTGGACTGATGTTCCATAGCTTTGCATTTCTTCTTTAGTATGTGGGCCATGGCTGGGGATCTAAAAACCCTAAGGTGCTCAACATCAAGTTTCCTTTTAAGCCAAGCTTCAAAGGGTGTTATCCCTTTCAAAGCTTTATGAGGAACCCTATTTTAAATGTAGTAAGCACAATTGATGGCTTTGGCCCAGTACTGTGGTGCTAAGGATTTGGAGTGAATCATATAACTACCCATCTCTTTCAAGAACCTATTTTTGGGTTTTACAAAACCATTTTTGTGAAGGACTGTAAGTGACTGTGCATTGTAAATCAATTCTCTTTGTGGTGTAAAACTACTCAAAATTGTTGCTAACATACTCCCTTCCATTATCAGTTCAAATAACCTTGATGGATTTCTCACTCTATTTCTCAACAAGAGCCTTGAAGTCTATAAAATTTTCAAACACTTCAGACTTTTGTTTGAGAAAATATATCCAAGTGTACCTAGAGAAATCATCAATGAAAGTGAGGATGTACTTGGCCCTTGTGAAAGATGGTTTGGGAAAGGGTCCCGATACATCACTGTGGACTAACTCCAAAGGATGTAAAGCCCTCCAAGCTTTGCCTTTTTCAAATTTTGCTTTGGGATGCTTCCCAAGGGAGCACCCCTAGCAAAGTCCTTTTGAGAATTAGACACGAGGCAAGCCAATGACCATTTCATGTTTGCAAAGTTGTTCAAGGTAGCAGTAGGTAAGGTGACCAAACCGCTCATGCCATAATTTGCTAACTCCATCTAAATGAGTCAGCAATGCTATTGGAGGAGAATTAGGTGCAAAATGTGAGAAGGTGTATAACCTTGCTTGGTGATCTACCCTACCCATTGCCACTATAGTTTCACTATGCAACTCCTTGATATCCATTAAATCTGGTGAAAACTCAACTCTCATGCCCTGACTAATGTGAGTGATTTGGTACACTGATAGGAGATTGGTTGAAAGAGAAGGAACACTTAGAACATTATTGAATGTTCCTCCTTCCATTTCAACTAACCCTCTCCCTATGATAGAAATTGATGTGTCATCACCCAAACTAATTGAAGTCATGCTACAAGGCTCTAAAGATGAAAACTCAACTAGGTAAGAGCCCATGTGGTGAGAAGCACCCGAGTCAATGACCCATGAAGATGTAGAAGCTGTTGTAGCTACAAGGGCCTTGCCCTTGTCTTTCTCCTTACTGTTGCCTTTTTTCTTGGTAGAATCTTGGGTAGATGAATTCCGCTTGATGGACTCAGGGACACTTATGTTGTGCTTCTCTAGAAGATGAGTTGGGTGATCTATTTATTTCTTCATGCATTTGTGTTCATCATGCCCTATATTCTTAAAATAGGCACACTTAACCTTTTCCTTCTTAGGTTTAGCATTGGAGGAGGAAGGCTTAGTGTTGTTTTTGGTAGGATTGTTGTTTTCTTTCTTATTCTCCTGGTCCTTGTTCTTTTTCTTCTTCTCCTTTGTTGAAGTCTTATCCTTACCATTTCCAGCTATAAAAGCTTAGGGTTGAGTAGACTTAATTGTGCCCATTTGGATTAGTTTATCTTGCTCCCTAGTCAAGTCAGCAATGAATGAATCCAATGAAGGCATTTTCCATGTAGTGCCAAGGGCACTTTTTGTGGCATGGAAAGTGGAGACAAAGACTGAATAGCTTGGACCTAACTTTGAGAGAATAGAAAGGATGAGTTGGTCATCTTTCTTCTCTATCCCACATTCTTTCAATTGTAATTTGATGACCTTAAACTTAGTGAAGAAGTCTTGTAGGGTGTCAAAGTTGCTAGGACTTAGACTTATGAGTTCATTTTCGAGCTCATGACCTCTCATCTCATCAAGTTTCTCAAATAGGACTTCTAAGGTGTCCCATATGTCTTTGGTAGTCTTGGTAGTTTCTAAATGGAAGAGAATTTTTGGAGATATGGACAAGCTTAGTAATCCATAGGCTTCATCACTACGGTTGTACCACTTGACCTTTTTAGCATTAGTGTTGGGTTCTACTTCAGTACCCATGGTGATCCTATACAACCCTTTACTTCTAAGAATGATTGACATTTTAACCTTCCATTCATGATAGTTGAAGGGTGTTAGGGGTTTAAGTTGAAAATAATCCATTTTAATCTGAATTTAGGTGAAGTTGTGTTGATTACAAGTTGTGAAATTATGCAGAAAGGAGAATGAAAGCAAATATTGCAAGTGCTAAAAAGCAATCACACCCCCCTAAAATGTTGAGCCCCCCTCCCCAAATATGCAATTACATGCTCAAAAGACATCAGGCTTAGTTGAGAATGTGTATTAGAGCAATCAGTGTAAAACTTTAAGCAAATAGGATGTCAGACTTAGCCGAAAATGCATCCCAGGATACCCAAATTTTTGGCACTTTATAAAGTAGTGCATTTTTGACAATTATCTAGCCTAAGTTGTGGAAAATTGAAAACTAAAAACTTTTTCAAAAGATGTCACTTGAATCTGAGTTACCGTTTGTAAGATTTTAAAGTTTTAATTTCTCGTAAACTAGTAATTTTGCAAAAAAAAACACTAAAACATTAAAAAAATGCATGTTTTGAGAGAGAAAGTGGCCTTCCAACCACTCATTAGACTTATAATAGAGTGAGGAATCCAAAAGAGGTCTTTATGAGGGGAAATTGGCCTCCTACCAATCCAAGCCTCACCCTTCATCTTCGTAGGTCAAAGATACAAGTTTTTAAAACCTTTAAACTACTTTTTTAAATGCTAATTTTCTAATTTGACTTTAATTCAAAAAATCAAATGACTAATTTATGAATACAAGATTAGAATAATTATGAAGAAATTATACAAAAGCAGGTTTTACCAATATTGCTTAGTAGAGAGTGGGCCCACCAAATGGGGCGTTGGAAATAGCTAGGCGCTTAAAACCAAAAAAGGTCTAATTTTTGTTGTTTGTTGTTGTTGTGCAGTAGAGTAGATGTCTAGCAAGGATGCCAATGATAGGCTCCTCTCTCTCATGCCCTTCTTCCATGTAGCCTTCACTCCTTTGAGATTCCAACACCTAGCAACAAATTTTCCAGCTACAGTCCAAAAACAACACTTTTCCAGCAAAAAAAGATGACACCAAGGTGGGATAAAGAGTCCCCAAGCCACTCAGATTGTGCAAATTTGATGCAAGGAGTAGAAATGTGATGCCAACTTGCTGGAAAAAGACTTTTTGCTACTGCTCAAAGTGCTAAGCATATCAGAGAAAAATAACAGAAGTAAACAAAGCTCTAGATTTCAATGAAAGCAATAGCAAAATAGACAACTAGTTACTAGGGTGGCTCTGATACCATATCGAAGGATTTGTCAAGGTCCAAATAATGAAGATGCATGAGTCATAGTTACATGGGATGAAGTAAGTGAATACCACAAAATGCTAAAGTAAATGAAATCAAACAAGAGAGAATTGCATAGATAATTTGGAGAAAAGCCAATATTCCATTAACATGAGAAGGCCATAATGAAGAATACATATAGGAGAGCTAGTAAGTAACTCCTCCACAAATGGCGGTCAAAGCACCCCAAGAATAGACTGTAACTCCTCCACAAAAGGTGGTGACAATGTGCTAAGAATAGAGAAGTAACTCCCATACCTAGAATAGCCAATCAAAGGAGTTACTTATGACATTTTTATGACACCTATGACACATCTATGACACACATCTCCACATAAGCTAGCCTATCCCATGAATGTACGAAAACTCCATGTATTCACAAATATATAATTTCCCTAATTAAATAATAGTGAAAAATAAAAAATTACACGAACAATTAATTAACTTTATTGTACACTTGCTTTTCAGACCATTTGTTATAACATGGTTTCCACTTTAATATGAAAATTTTAGACTTCCCAGCTTGATTTCGTATGAATTTTATTTGTTTTAATTTTCTAAAATTTACTTATACATGGTTATAAGCATTTGTTACTTTGACTTTATCATTTTGTTTTACTATATTTATTCATCTTTTATTTTTACACATTAACCATCATGATCTAGTGTGTAGTAGTTTTATGATTATTTATAAACTTTTCCAAATGATATGATTTTCCTTATTAAACATGCATGTGTGTCACATAATACTATAAAATAAAAAATACATCATATATTTCCCATATCATATTTAAAAAAATTAAAATGCACGTGCTAGAAAGGAAATCCATCCATCAATAACATTAGTACAACTCATAAGTTAAGAAATTTCCATATCAATATATCACATCAGTCTTATACAACATAAAAAAGTAAAAATACAATGATGCAGCTATAAAGTTGTTTTTTATCATGTCTATCTAGTGGTCAAGCCACACTACCCATAAAATCCTATACCTGACCCCTCTGAATAGTCTTTTATAATGAGGTAGTTTGGGATCTCATACCATCAACCTATCCCTATGTATTGGCCATGTTGGCCTATACACATCCAATATATATAGTAGTATCTATATCATAAGCTCTCTCTTGGGCCAATGCTTGACAGGGTCATGCCTCTCCATCTCCACCTCCAGGGATTAGTTGTATCTCATCTCCTCATGCATGTAGCTCTTGGGTTGCCTCTAAAACCAAGAAAAAAAACTAGCATATTCTAGGTCAGATGGTACAATAGGATCATCCATGGTAGTAATATTATGTTGTAATAGCACCCCATCCAAAATATCATGGTGTGTAGTCTGAACTACTACACCCCATATGAACTCCTCCTTAGTAGTATCTGCAAAACAAAAACCAAATGTAAATTATATATCATATGTATATATCTCCAAAAAATATATCCATATAAATAAAATATACAACTAAACATCAGGTGAACATATCAAAAAATTTAAACTCAAATCATTACTCACCAATAGTAGTATCACCTATAACAGTCTCTCCATCAACTTGACCACTGATCACATCCATTTTAGGTTACCTCTATGTAAAAATAATGTCTGTAGACACCACTCATGTGATTTGTGGTCCTATCCTCATATACCTTTCTAAATACCAACTATGTCTAGCCTCTACCATGGGATATCCATGTGTAATTTATATTTCCTATGTTCTGTCATTTTGATAGTTCCTCTTTATCCTAGGTGCCCATGGTGGCAATTATGGTCCCTATGTGGCTTCATAATAACCTCACATATACCCTCACCCTATGAATCCAACACTATCACATCATATATCTCTAACCTATCCACCCTCAACTATAGTGCCTAACCCACCCACAGTCTTGCTCAATGAGGTGTAATGAGAGGTATCTCTATAAGTACTCATATACCCCCTTTACCTTTAGGATCTCTATCATGTCATGCCCAATATGTAAGCACTACTAGGGGAGCCACTAGATGTGGTAAGCCTATTTTTTCAAGTACATGAGCTACATGATGTGGATCCACCCATAAGGTATAGAGCCTAGTAATGCAAATACACACTAATCTATTAGCCATCATAGCTCAGGTCGATAAACTAGATGTAATATCCATATAGGGCTTACATACAATCTACACATAATTAAAATTTATAAGGTTGTGATGTGGGGCAAAAAACACACTAAATTATCCTATCACCACCTCACCACTTTAAGTATCTTATTATCTATCTCATGGGGCAACATAGCTAGATGGTACATAGGAAGCCTCTCATATATCCAATTATTCAATAAAATAATTAGTCCCATATTATTTTACCCCTAAGTCAACATACCATACATGTCATGCATGAACTACACCATAATAATCAAACCCAAATAATATAGGGTACCTTGCTCTAAGATCTACTGACATAATTCCACATAGCATATGCATTATCGTATGTCATATCATAACCTTTCAAATATCCTAGATGGTTGAGCTATATACATCAAATAAAAATGCATGTAATCTTTGATAAATACAATCTAATCCATCCACCTAATGGAATAGGTCTTGCCTCTCCTCCTCAACCCTCAGTGCATCATAAATAATGGGAGTCTTGACAATGGGAAGTATAAGCAAAGCATAGACATCCTCCAAGGTGATTCCTATCTCTATAGTATTTTCATCCACCTCCCACCGTAAAGTGTTATTTAGGCACTCCCATGGTATTAAGAACATGATGACTAGATAAACACTGAGAGGGATCCTTTGCATCTCCATGATACTTCCAAATCCTAAGGAGTATAGCCACACTTAGTCATTATTTGTCAATCTTTCTAGTAAATATGGAAAGCAAGATGCATCCACTAGGTGTTAAAATATTCATCATCTAGATATTATGTCAAACACCATATAATGTATTATATCTCTATATAAAAATGATAAATATACATTCTTAAATTTAATAAATTACTAAAATTAATTACTTCATCAACGTGATCTTACGATTTTCTATTTCTCACCCTTTATACAAACATAGTCAACCTTTTTATAATAAATTGGATTTGTCCCCATCTTCGTCTACTAGGTCAACCTTCTAATAAAAATTTAACCCCATTTAACAAACTATGTCAGCCCCATACTACATACTAAATCAAACAACATACACTAAGTTGGCCTCATCTAGTTTCCACCTAAGTCATCTTTCTGTTATATAGTCAATCATCCCTAATAGTATTAAGTTGGCCCTCTACTACGTAATTATCCATTTCATTACTTATTACTCTTTTTAACTGAGTCATTTGGGCTAATTTTATTCAAAAATGGTAGCCAATTTTCATCTATTTACAATAAGTGTCTTGGGTATTTATTGCTCTAACCCATTCCTACCTATTAACCTGCCTTGTTCCTAGTTTACATAAAAAAATTCTTAGAGTAATTTTTGCTAATAAATTTTCCATAATACCTATTTATGTGTAACTATTTTAATTTAAATAAAAATTACCCAAAAAATTGAAATTAATGCATCACTTACCTGAGTTGCACTAGTTTCTCCTATTAGATATCATCCACATTAGATTTGTCGTCTGCTCACCATGGTCACTTTCTATGCTAGACTAAGTCACTCAGAGCTCTATTTTCTCACAATAACAAAATTATAAATGAATTTTATTTTAACCCTGTTTATATTTATAGGTAAAATTTGTTAATTACTAATTATTTTCACCTAGAACCATTTTTTACTTATAACTTTGTTTCTACTGGCTCTTTTTTCCAAATCAAAATATATTCTTCAATCTTAATGTCATAGATAATTTTTCTACATGTTGCATGTACATTTTTCAAAAAATAGAATTTTTACTTGTTTTATAGATTCACCTAATGTTCCCTACACTGGATACCTAGACATTTTTCTCACTTCATTTCTACTCAATAGCACTAAAGTAATAAAAGGTATGTATTTTTTAATTATATCATTTCATTTGTCTTATTCACTTCTTACTATAGTTTATTTAAATCAACATTGTATGTTGTTTTATTCTCTTCCCAAAGCACCATCCCATGTTATAACTGCATGACATGTTATGAGCTTTGAGTGAGGTATATGTATTCATATAATATTTTTATAATTTATCAATTATTGATTATTTCTATCCTATAATAACCCATCGATTCTCAATTTCTCTATATGCAACCTTAAAGGGTACACAAGGAAAGGGGTGCATAGACCATTGGTGCTTCTCAAGATTGTTATTCCCTATACAACCAATTAAAACCAACTCAAGTCCCTCTTATATATTTCCTTAAGCTTAACACCTCCCTTACATAATATTCCAAGTAATTCATTTATTCAAAGAGCCCCTAATTAAGCCAAACTTATTTTTACCATCCTCTAAACATAGTTGAATGGGTTGACCATGTTTTGGGAATAACACACATTATGATATTGAGTCAGCCTAGGATATTTAGTCTAGGACCTAACTAGTCTATTTACTAACTACTAGGTTGATTGGGCTGACCACATTGACTAAATTTATAAAAGGGTTTAGGGTTACATTTGGGTATATAAACACATCCTTAACCTCATTTATAATAGAGAGAATAATTCATTTGTGCTTCTTTATCTTCTTATAAACAATTCTACTTATGGATTCAATGCTTAGGGTTACATACTTCTTTGGAGAAAAATATTATCTTATGGTAAAATTCTTATGGATGCATAATAAAAATCTTATAGCCTATATATAACATATCTTTGTTAATATTATGAACCACAACAATATATTGAAAATAACCACTAGCCAAGGGAGAGATTGAAATTCAATGGGTTCATCTTCAATGTAAGTATTCCTAACTCTTACTCCTTTTTTATTAGATATATTTTCATGTGTAATGGTTTATGAATGAATTTATCTCTCAATGCTTAGGATTACCTCTACACTGACTTGATTAGATTTATTATTTTCCTATTTATTATTTATGTTTATTATCCCCCATTTGTGTTAAAACCTTTCATGATCACTATATTAGATTTACTTTACTTTGTTACAAACCATAGGACCTAGATAGGGTTATTGTGTGGTATTACTTTATTATAGACTTTATAGCCCTCTCTAGTTATATTTTATTGTATGAGATCCTTTAGTTAGTCTAGAAAATCTTTATTGGTCATGACCCTGATTGTCTACATTTATCAACAATTGAAATGGCTAGTTTGATTTATCTTATCCAAGCTAGGATTGATTTATAAATCAATTTAAATTTTTATTGTATATAATATCAAGTGTCAAAATCTAAACATTATATTATATTAAAAATGATAATGATGGTTTACACAAATATATAGGTGAGAGAAATATCTATAGTCTGAACCCCTTTAGATTATTGTGAAGTAGGAAAAGCTCAATCACTCAATAAAGACTTTTCTATGCCTTTAACCTATAGTGTGTTTAGGGATATGAATCACCAACATCTACCTTACATATATTTCATATTATCATATTACATTTCTCTATATTATTAGTATGGTCAACCTATAGAATAACCATAAATAAGTAGAGTATATATAGGAGGAGGTGGTTAGTATTTTATCATCATATTTGGATTTTTTCTCTTATTTCATTATTTTGGAGGTTTCCCCCTCGAAGTGGTTTAGTCATTATTATCAATTATTCTACTCTTTTATCATTTATTATTTTGGATCTAATTATTATACTATATATTATAGACACTCATTTTTTTCCACTTTCATGTCTAGATTGGGATTCAAATCAATTTTTAGTAAGTGATGTAATTTAATCTAGAAATCACCTGAATTGCCCAGATTTATTTGCATAAGGGATTTAATTACCTATAAATGTGGTGAGACTTACTTATTTAGGGTATTACCCTGTATGCACTAATAAAATAGCTTGAATTCAACCCTAGTCAAATTGAGACGTATAAATTTGACATCTTGGATTATCAAGCTATTAATTAAAACATTTTAAAAAAATCATTAAAAAGCCAAAAACCCTAAACAAGTTTAATTCAAAAGTAAATCTCAATTACCTTTCTTACAAAAAATTCCAAGTTAAATTAGTGAATTACATTGGTCTAAAAGAAATTTTAAAAAAAATATGAGATCAAAGTCAAGGGAGTTAATAAAGTGATTTATTAATTCCTAAAATTGAATAAAAGGATCATAAATATCTTATATGAGTTGTCATGGCTCATAAATATCTAAAAATGAGTTTTTAAGCCTTCATGATTATTTTGACATAACCTAGGGTTAACCTAACTTGACTTAGGTTATTTTAGACTTAATAAAAGCTAGAACTAAACTTAAACTTCCTAGCATTATAGTTAGTTTTAATACTATAAATACAACTATCCTCACTCTATGCCAACAAGCTTTTGTGTGTAAGGTTATTATGTAGGAATGCCTTCAAGAAGCCATCAATGTAATGTTATAATGCTAAACTGATATCAAGCTTCACACCAAGTCAAGAAAATCAAAGTAAAATGACATGTGGCCATTGGAGAAGTTATACTAAGATAGATAAAATCATTGATCAAAGTCTTTAATTCCATATATCGAGCAAGAACATATTTTATGCCAAAAAGTGGACACAAATTTCAATAAAAGAGGTAAAATTGTTATTTGTTTTTATATCTTATTTAAGGTTTTTTCCATTGTGTAATTTTCACCATAGTTCTTATGTAGGAGTGTTTAGTTTCATTAAATTATTATACTTATATTTTATTGAGATTACCTAACAAGGAACTAATCAACATTTGTGTGCTCTTCAGATTCCTAAGATACATAATGGCACACCCAGTGGGACATTTCACCCTATATAGACTAGATGAATGATGTGGAACCTTTAGAATTCATATAAATAACACTCTAATCTTCAAGTTTAGACTTTTATGTTTAAAATTCTCATCATTTGATTTTGTTTATAATCAGTGACTTTTCCTTATGTAATGGTGACTTCACCTATTCTATTCTTGGTTTATGATCTTTTATTTTACAACATTAGTACTTCACATTGGCAACTTCACTAGAAATTCCAACATCATTATATAGTGAAAATGGTGACATTTACCTATGTTAAATCAAACCTTTTTTTTAAATGGTGATATTGATAAATACAAATAGTGACAGTGACCCTACATATTGGTTATATCATCAAGTATATTTCCTAGTGATTTTGGCAACTTAACCTAATTTCAAGATATATTCATTGACTTCACCTAAAATACTTGATGATGTCACCATTATCTAATAATGACTTCACCAAAAAATAGTTTTTATTTTTTTTCCATGGAGAAATCAATATATTCATTGGAATCATTGGCTTCATTTTATTACATAATTGGTGACTTCACTTTGTATAAATAGAAACCTAAGAGCTAAAAATATAAAGTTGTTTGTTGGTTTAATTTTTTGCATAAAGAAAAAATAACTCCCTAATGTTATTTTAGTAACCTAAGTGGAGGAAGGGAGGCATAAACACTTCTAAGTATCATACACACTTTTGTTTTAGTGCATAAAGTTGACCTAACCAACTTGTCTTTTCACATCTAAATTTTACAATAGAAAACAAGGCTAAGGGGTCAAAAATTCATCCACATTTGATTTTTTGCTTTTAAAAATGAAAATTGATTTTATATTAGTGATCCTAAGAAATTATTATTTTTTTGTTTGTTTTTGGTTTTGTTTATTATTTAGTTTCAAAGTTCATAGATTAAAATTATTTGTGGCAAACCAAACATTGTGTATATGCTCTCCCTTGTCCCCTTTAAAGAACTTAGGTAACCAAAATCACCTTGTTTATTGCCTTTTTTGTTTAGCTTAAAATAAAATAATCATTTTTTATACTCTCCCCAAGATCTAAATGACTTGGGTGACTCAAATTGTAGCATTCACAATTTGATTATAACCACAAGATATAATCAAAAACATCATCATATCATCATGAAATGGTCCATGATAAAAAACATATTATTTAATGGTTATATGCAAAAGGATGATTTATTAACTAAAATATGTATCTATAATATTTAAGTAATGATGAAATAAACATATTAAATTTTTTACCTCAATGTTTCACATATTGTTAAAAACAATTTCACCAAAAATCTTGAAATTGTATTTGCATGTGAAGAATTTGAAAAAATAAGAATAATTGAGACACCATTATTTTTAGGCCTCCATATTTCTAATTGATTCAAGTATATGTTGAGTTATATACATAAAAATATAATTTCAATGGGATCCACATATGGGACAAATGTGTATAAGGTACTTCTAGATCACTAAATTCAAAATTTCATAGATGTTATTATAAAACACTTATGTTTTTCTTGTTTTATGCAGCTCATGTTAAACATGGTTCATGTATTTTATATTATAAATTTTTTAATTATTATTGTGTGGGTATTGATATTGAGGTATACTATTCCAAACCTAAAATTATGCACATAGATGTTGGTAGTTAGTGTATATTGTCTCATGTTAGAATGAAAAATAAAATCTCTCATGATGGATGATGTTCATACTGAAATTGTTGATGTTAGTTAAGTAAAACCCATACATATAATAAATATTTATTTTTGTTATTTAAAACAAAATTTAATTACTCAATTTATTACTATTATATTATCATTTAAAGTATAGGTGATTTTATTAATGCAAGATATGCCTTTTTGGTTGGCATGTGAGGATAATGTAGCTAAAAAATATTGATCGTAAAGGTGAAGGATGCAAAAACAAGGTAAAAATGTTTATAATCCTAAGTGAAATAATTCAAAATTATATTGTTAAGGAGGCAATATTTTGTGATTAAAAATTATTCATGAAATAATATGTGGATAAAAAATTATGAAAAATATCAATGGTTCCATTGTATTCACATGTGGGAAGTATGTTCTTATAAATTCCCCATGCAAGTTAGGAGGCAAATATTTCCATAAAATTATATTACTCTCATTTTAAAAACATTTTTATAAATTAAATAATATTTTATTCCCATATAAGTGTGGATTGGTTGGTGAATAAGTTGGTAACTATTGTATTTATGTATTATTGGTGGACCGAAATGTGCAAGAATAATGGGTTTTATAGGGACTAAAAACTATAAAAATTAGATAGCAAGTCATCGATGAATTTATAATGCATCGACGTTGGTGCCATGATGTTGACTGATATTGGCCTTAATGTTGCATGGGTCAATATCCAAAGAAAGGAATACATGTTTTACAAGGTTATAATGGAAAGTCACCTTTTCTAATGTGTGAATGAATGCAATAAATCTAATGACAAATAAAATGGGAAAGGATTTTATTTTATAAATTAATTTTCCATTTAAATAAATAATCAATGTTGTTACTCATGTAATTATTATTTTTATATTTATTTTTATATTTACCTATTTTTTTGATTTCGTAAGTTATTTACAATCATCCATTTCAGGCTTGTTTATCACATTGCCAATAATTTTTATTGACCTTTCTAATGAAAATGTTGTTTTTGATGTGGATGAACCCAATGATCCATAAATTTTCAAATTAAAAATAATGATAGATAAATCCATTCTTAATCTTCATGTTGAAAATTTTAATCTCCTTGAGAAGATTTTCAAATATGTTTGTAACAAGTTTTGATTAAAGTCAATATTTAATATTGGTGAGGTCTATTATCCCCATGAAAAACATTTAAATAATGTGTAATATTGTTATAAGACCATTTTACAACATTAAATATATTTTTTGGAGACTGTAAATTCACATGGGTGCACCACCAATAAACTAACATGCTCAATTCCCTCCCAAACATAAAGGATGATGAAAGGATGTTAATTTTAAGGAGAATTTAGATATAAAAATTGTAAATTATGTGAAATAATAATTGTTGATATGAAAATGAGGTTATATAAACTAAATATAGAATTTTGGTGTATTTTTTTCTCATTTCAAAATTATATATTTGATGTTAATGTCACTTCTTGACATTTTGAAGTGATTTGGACTAGTTTCAGTATACCTCTTAGAAATACAATTATAGTGTGTTGTGTTTCTCTTCCTATTTTTATTATAGTTGAATAATTTTATTGTGGATAAATTTAATGTTTAGTTTAATCTAATGATGTGTGGTTATATGATGATAATAATGTCATAGGTTTTCATATGAATATAAGCACCACTAAAAAATATCAACAAAATAAGATATAACACAAATTTACTTGAGAAATGATTTATAAACATTAAACTAAATTTTCTTGGTTGTTTAGAAGTTACTTCAATATCGAGGATGTTATATTTATTTAATGATTCTTAAATGGAAAATGCTTATTTTCTCTCCTATTTTTATAATGAGACTTAGTTTTGTAAATACATATTTAAATGTATTGGTGGACATATAGCCTTAGGATTTCCTCTATGGAAGGATCCAAATATAAATTATGGATGATGGATGGTTGACTCAAATTACAATAAATAACTTATTTTCAATAAAATTTAATGTTTTATTCAATACTCTATATCTTTATTTTTGTTAGATTATTATATTTATATATATATATATATATATATATATATATATATATATATATATATATATATATATATATATATATATATATATATATATATATATATATATATATATATATTAAAGTTTCATTATGTTATTGAAAATTTAAACATTACATCTATGCATATGAAATTAAAAGGAAATAATAATATTTATTAATTAGATATGGTTAATTAGAATTTGATTATACTATCATCATGCTTTTGTCCTTAAAACATATGAAATCAAAATAATATTGGTGATTAGTGAATGTAGATACCTTTTGAAATACAAGTTAAAATTATAAATTATGTAAAATTAATTAGAAGTAAACTTAGTTATAGTGTGGAAATAAACACATATTCAAACATTGTTGATGAATATAATAGTTTTTACATGGGGATTAACATTCCAAATGAAGTATCCAACTTCTCACTATAAGGGAAAAGGAATAATTATTTCACTCCTCCATAATATTCACTAAAATTTTGAATCTAAATCCATTAAACATCATAACACCTTCATCTCCTTAGATAACTTATCTAATTTATCATAGATATTTGATTTTTTTGGGAGTAATATGCCTCCTACAGAAAACTTATGTGCCATTTTATGGGATTCAATCCTAGTACATCTAGGTGTACTTTTAATTCCTCCTATATATAAAGATAAAATTTGAATCTTTCACAACAATTTTAATTGAAATAATGTTAGAGATGAAATCTCTTGTAGTTTGGTAATAAAATCATATGAATTATTATTAATGACTATAATAGTTTTTGGAGTGGTGAATTTGACATTCCAGATGAAATTACCAATTTATCTCTATGGGGGAGTCAAATTAATTATTTCCCCCATCCTCTACATCATTTTATAAATCTATTCAATATAGAAAATAAAATGTTGTATTAATATTTCATACTATTTTATAGATTTGTATAGGTATTATATTACTATGGGTATGATATAGCCCATACACATGAATCAGTGATGTAGGAGCATCAATACATGGCTTGTGTTTGTTTAGGTAATTTTAGTTTGATCAGATGGTTAGTGGTTAAAGAGGTTGTTTAGACTGTTCTAAGGGATTTTGGATTATTAATTCATGCTTTGGAATATTCTCCAAGTGTCAGAGTTAGTTTAGAGTGGATAGATTTCAAAATTGGTATTTCACGCTAATTTTAATAATTTGAATTTTTGAATTTGGGAGGTCAGTTTAGGTGTTGTAGGAATGATTTGAAGTAATCACCAAAGTGTCAAATGGTTTATATGACTTATTGAAGACACCATGAGTATAAAATGGGTCCAAATTCATACATGTATGGAATATCAATCTTGAAATTTGTTCCAATCTACAAAATTACTTATAAGTGACCGTTGGAAGGTCCGAAGGTAGTTAGAGTAGTTATGGGTGATATTAAACTTGTAAGTTTTTTTTGAAGATATTTTTTATGATGGAATTAGAAGTGGATTATAATGTAGATGAAAAATAAATTAATAAAATAATTATCAATTTGAAATACTTAATGTATATGCCCTATGACTGTTACAATTAGCTACAGGATCTAATAAATCTAATCTAAAGCATAAATAAGAGATAAAATAGTAATTGTAATAACAAATAATTGTATATCTAATACAATAACATAAATGAAAAAATAACTCAAATATGATGAATTACTCTGACAATTTAAATATAATCTGATATATAATCCATAAATATCCATTGATTATATAGAGCAAGGCATGCATGATAAAGATTAGGGAACTCACATAACACATGTAGTTCAACTAATATCTGACTACAAGAATAGTAGAGTACAACTCCACACTAATAAGATAGGTGTCTAGCTTGTGTAAATGATCAACACAAGTTGACTACTAGTTAAGTAATCTTATCCTATCTTATCATGAATAGGGGAGTGGAACTCCACTATAAAAAGATAGGTGTCCAAGTTGACTACTAGCTAAGCAAGCTTATCTTATCTGGTGCAAATTGTTGATAAGCATAATAAACTAATTATAATAAGTAATTAGTGCACCAAAATAAATAAAAAATAAACGTAAATGTAATAAAGTAAATAAATACACCAACACCCCCCATAAGCAAAGCTTTGGTGGGGCCATGTAGATAAGAGTCTTGATAATTTTTAGACATATTAAGCACTATGTAAAAATAGATGAAAAAGGGATCAAATAAAAAATAAAAAAATCCTCCTCAAAATGAAGGTCTAGGGGACCCCCCTGAATAACTGATGTCTTGCACCCCTAAAAGAGATCACAAGTGAAGATACTTACTCTTAGTGAAAGGTTTGGTGAAAATATCTACAATTTGCTCCTCCATAGGACAATATTGTAGATCAATGATCTTTTCTTGAATTAGATCCTTGATAAAGTGCATATGGATCTCTATATGTTTGGTTCTCTGATGATGAACTAGATTATTCAAGATCTAGATAGTGCTCTGGTTGTTGTAGTAGTTGACTAATGGCTTCCAAAATGGAACACTAAGCTCAGTGAGAATATTTTGAAGCCAAATAACCTCAGTAGTGGCATTAATATTACCATGATACTTAGCCTCTATAGATGAAAGAGCAATATAATTTTGATTCTTTCTCTACCAACAAATAGGGCTAGATCTAAAGTGAAAGATATAACTAGAAGTGAACTTAAGATCATCATAATTGCGAACCCAATAACTATCTATGTATCCCACCAAGTCTTAACCTATACCTACTGTATAGTGAATCCCATATTTGATAGTGACCTAAATGTAGCTCAAAATGCACTTGGTAGCTCTCCAATGAAGCTCATGTGGTGTATGTATAAAGTGTGAAACCATGAAAACTACATATGAAATGTCATGCCATGTATGAGTCAGATAGATGAGGCTACCTACAAGATATCAATATAATGTGGCATCAACCAAGGGAGTGAAACAATGAACCTTAAGTCTAACTCTAGATTAAAAAAAAGGAGTTGGTGCAAGCCTACAATCAACCCTATGAAACTGAGCTAACAAGCCCATGGCATACTTGGGCTATGAAAGTGTAATCCTAAATAAATACTATTATATCTAAATCCCAAGAAAATACTATAATAGGCCCATGTCTATCATAGAAAACCTATCATAAAGTGTAGTCTTAACACTACTAATGATGGATGTTGTGTTCCTTGTAATAATGAGACCATCAACATAGAGAAATAAGTACAATAGTGAATCCTCCTACTATAGAATGTAGACATTGAGATCAAAGTGACATCTTGAGAACCTAAATGAGAGAATAATTGTGTCCATCTTGGAATACTAAGCCCTGGGGGCTTATTTTAGATCATAAAGAGACTTTTGTAAGTGACAGACCGATGAAGAGTCCTGAACAAACCCCTATGAATGCTCCATATATATCTCCTTATGAAGATCCTCATGAAGAAATACACTCTTGACATTTATTTGATGTATAACCCAACCATGAGCTACACCAATAGATTGCATCAAGTGAATGAAATTATCCTAACAATAGGTGCAAAGGTTTTTATATAGTCTAGCTTTCCACTTGGGAAAAACCTTTGGACACTAAGCATGATTTATACTTATCAATATCTCCATTGATTATAAACTTAGTTTAATATATACACTTACATCATATAAATTTTCTTCCCTTAAGAAGAGGAACAGTATCCCAAGTTTTGCTCCTAATCAATGAGTCATACTTTTCTTCCATTACTGAATCCCACTCAACTATCCCTATGGCTTCCTAAGAAGATTATGGATCAAAAGATATATCAATGTAGGAATGTGGAAGATCATGTTGTGACCGTGTTCTTTTTTTTTATGGATCCCTAATAAGAGGGTTTGCATCTACCAAAGTCTTTCTATCCCACAAAGGCATCAATGGGTGAGGATATAGAGGAGGAGGAACATGACCTAATAAACCCTACTAAGGAGGTATTACCTCATCATCTCTATGAGTATAATAAGTAAGAGTATCATCATCACTATTATTTGATTCTTCTAAGGAAGAAGAATAAGAAATGTTATAAGACAAGTATGAAGGACTTTCTTCAAAGTAAACACTTCTCTCTATAATAAGCTAATGTGAATTTGGATCAATGAGCCGATATCCATTAACACCATTAGGATATCCCATAAATATGTATATTTATCTTTTTTGTTATAAAACAAAACACTTTTTTGAAGTTATGTGAGCCCATGCTGGACTGTCTAAGACTCTAAAATGATGCACATCTAGCTTCCTATTGCACTAAGATTTAAGAGGTTTTATCCCCTTTAAAGCTTTATGAGGAACTCTAGTTTATATATATATATAAATTAATCTCTTCCACCTAGTATTCTAGTACTAATTAATTTTTATGAATCATAAAACTTGGCATCTCTTTTAAGAATATGTTATTCCTCTCTGTTACACCATTATTCTAAGGTGTGTATGTAAATGAATGTTGAAGATCAATTTCTTCAAGATCACAAAATTGTTCAAATTTGTTGTTCATATACTCCCTCCCATTATCTATGTAAAGAATTTTGACATACTTCTCATATTGTTTCTCTGATAAAGCTTTGAACTTTACAAATATATAAAATACTTCACTCTTGAGTTTTAAAAAATAAACCTAAGTAAATATGTAATAGTCATCAATAAATGTGAGAACATAGTAGGTTTTACTAAAAGACAAAGTAGGTAATGGACCCACTAAATCACTATGAACAAGTTTGAGGACTTGTGTAGCCCTCCAAGCCTTCCCTTTATCAAACTTATCCTCTAGATGTTTGCCTAAGGCAAAACCATGACATACACCCCCTAAAAACTAAATCTGTGGAAGGCTTATAACCATCTCCTATTGACTAAGCTATTATAAATAGTGGTAGTTCAAATGAACAAAATGCTCATGCCATAGTTTTTTCATTAAACTAGTGTGTGAGAGCAAAGCTATAGAGGAAGACTAAGGCACAAAGTGGGATAATCAATAAAGATGAATATTATTGTTGACTTTTCCCACTGCAACTAAGGCATTATCATCCAATTTTTTGATTGATATAGAATTGGGTGTGAACTCAACTTTCCTAAAAATATCAAAGTGAGTGATTTGGTAAATAAAGAGAAGGTTAGTTGATAACTCTGACACATAGAGGACATCTTCAAATACACCTCTATCAACATTAACTATACCTTTTTCTATAACATCTACCTTATAATCATCACCTATGAGAATATGAGGCAAGGAACTTGGTTTTAATCTATAAAATTTTTCTTGATTAAAACCCATATGGTGCAAAGCACTTGAATCAATTACCTATAACTTGGGAGAATTTGCCAATGAAACTAGTGCCATGGCTTTCCCTTTTCCTAAATTTGAAGGAGTGGAAAAATCCTTTGATTGATTGATGTGTTCCTTTTTGAGAAGACCCTTAAGTTCATCAATCTCTTTCTTCCAATAATCTTGTTCACTTCGAAACCCATTTTTTCAATAAGGGCAAGGAGTGCCAGTCCTTTTTTGTGAATCCCCTTTCTTATTAGTGGATTTATAATATCCTTGTGAGGAAGATTATTTCCCTTTATTCTTATCTTTTTGTTACTTATTTTGATTATTATGATTTTTTCTTAATTGAACATGTATTTGATGTTGAAGCTAAAACTTGCTTATGTTGAGGTTGACATGTAATTAGAGATTGATATTTGGATGATTTGATTAGACCCATAGTTATTAACTTTTATTTTTCAACCATTAGAATCTCAAAGAATACCTCAAAGGTGGGAATTCGTTATGATGTGCCTAATGTGAGCTTATGAGTCTAAAAGATAGAGACAAAGGATGAACATTCAGGACATAATTTATGTAAGGAACTAAAAATCAATTGAATATCTTTTTTTTTTATCAATTTTACATTTAAAAGTTGTGTTCTAAGATCTATGACTTTAGTGATGTAATCTTGTATTGTAGCATAATTTTTAGGATCCAAACCAATGAGTTCATTATCAATTTGGTAACCATGAACCTCATCTATTTTGTCAGAAAATGATGCTAATTTATCCCAAGCCTCTTTTGGAGTTGTACATTTGTCAAGATGGAAATTCAAATCTAAAGACATGTAAGGCTGAATGCATCTAATTACCCTAGTAGTTTCAAAGAAAAAGTGTTGTAACTCTTTTACATTAGTAGGTGGAATAATAATTTTTTTTATGTAAGGCATACATCCTAACATCATCAATGCATTCCAAGTATTCTATTTCTATGTGTTATAATTTTTCTAGTTTACAAAAAACTCAATTAGGCCCTCTAGTCAAAAGTACAAAAAAAATGCACTATATTACAAAAATTTATACACCAATGTGTTGTGCTTGAAAAAATAATAAATTTAAAACAAAATAAGACCTTAATATGAGGTTGTATGTGAAAATAATGAGCCTTTGAAGTTACAAAAATGAGCATGGGTAAGAGCTGTTATAGAAAAATTTAGAACAAACTGAAAGTACAACAATGAAAAGCATGAAATTTTAAGCTATTTTAAAAAAAATTATACCAAAAATAAATCTCGATGTTCAAATGGTGGGATCCCAAATTTTCCATTCCAAATGTATCTGCTGATCCATGAGACCTGCCAACAAAAATTTGTTTTACACATTCTGTACGACCGTCCCTTGGAGCAAAACAAATTTGCCTTCTAAGTGACTGAATCTAAATTAGACAAATTTTATATGGATCTATAGGTTTTTATTCCTTTAAAATTCAACCATAGTTTTATTTTTCTTAGAAATACTTCAATTTTTAGGTACCTGCTAGATTTGGGTGTGGTGCTTCTAGATGAAACCCTTGCCAATTTCACCTCATGTGCCTAATTTGGATAAAATTGTAGATAATTTTGACTATCTAAGGTACTCTAAACATAATGGTAAGCTCAAAAATTATCCATAAATATTGAATTTGTGACTATATACAAAATCAAAAAACTGATCCTATATCTAGATATTTTTCTCTTGAATATTTAATAATCAAAAAATTCAAGATAGCTCTAGTACCATGTTATAATTAACGGTAAGATATAATGAATCTAATATAAATCATATATAAGATCTAAAATATTAATTATAATAAAAAATAATTATATATCTGAGACAATAATAGAAATGAATAAATAGCTCAAATATGATGAATTACTTTGATAATATAGAATACACAAATAAGCATTACTTATATAGAGCAAAGCATGCATGATAAAGATCATGGAACTCACACAATACATGTAGTTAAACTAATATCTAACTAAAAAAATAGTGGGGTGTAACTCCACACTAATAAGATAGGTGTTCAACTTGTTTCAATGATCAACAAAATTTGACTACTAGTTAAGCAATCTTATCCTATATTACCTTGAATAGTGGAGTGGAACTCCACTATAACAAGATAGGTGTCCAAGTTGACCACTAGTTAAGCAAGCTTATATTATATAGTGAAAATTATTAATAAACATAATAAAATAATTAAAATAATTAATTAGTTCACCAAAATAAATAATAAATACAAGTAAATTTAATAAAGCAAATAAATGCACTAATAATTACCCATGTTCTATATTGAAGATAAGTCCCTGAGCATGCACCGATAGTATGGAAGATTGTATGAAAGTTTATGGAATGATGTTATATATAAATATTTATTAATTTAAACTTTGGGATAAAATTATAAAAAAATAGTAGATAAGAGGTTCACACTTTCAATGGAAAGGATACAAACTCTGTGTTTCCTGAATACTGTTCTAAAGTTTCCTAAGAATGCATTCTGCAATGAAAGTCTAAGTGAAATTTTGTTTTAATTGAATCTAAAATTGGTAAGTATTTTCATTAATTTTATTTTATTTTATTTTATATTCCTTAATATGTTTCTATGTTTAATAATGGAACAACCAGTCGATACCATGTGACTATAACACTATACACACACAATGAATATACAGATCATAGTGAAAAGGTGTAGCAAATGTGTCAATAGGAACACATAATGATTTTTAGAAGTGTTTTGGGTTGGAAAAAATCATCATAAACATTAAAATTACTTTAAAACCCTTTTTGGTATAGAAAATCACATGATTTTTTGTTCTAAGGCCCCTACAGACCGTGTAAACCTTGTAGTAGGGTTTCTATGATAAAACTTATCTTATAGGAGTTTTACCAGGTGAAAATTGAAAAAAATTGGTGATTTTATAGTGTTTAATATTTAATAAGTTATTTAGAGTTTTTTTACCATTTTAGTATGGTTACGTATGGTTATGAATCACTATGTGTATCATAGGGTTGTGGAGGCCTAATTAGGCCTAAATAGAGCTTTAAAAGGAGTTGAAAAAGATACTTTTGAGGATAGTTATGACTAGAAAATTCATGGAGAGAGATAAAAATATATGGATTTAAATAAAATGTCATTATTTTCTTATAAATAATATGTAATAGTTCATACCATTGTATAAGGCCTAAAAAAAGGCTATAAGGAACCCTACCTAAGTGAGAGAAGTTGGGTATGTTGCAAGAGGTGTACTGAGAGGTTTAGTGGGTTAGTTAAGTAATAAAAAAATATAATGAGAATTTTAAATATCATAATAACCTTTATTAATCTATGAAACATTAAAAAATGTGATGAGCAAGTTTCCATTGACATCATTTGTCAAAAGAGTTGTATATTGAAACAAGGGATAAATTTGAGTTGTTTTTGTTGATTCTTATACATCATTTGGTATTGGAGATTAAAAGATATTTGGAGGATATTAAGGAAACATGGAATCCAAATTATTTATATAAACATCAGTCCAAATAAGGTTGTAGACAATTGATGCATTAATTGTTGAGGTGAGAAACTTGCAGGTAAGGTTGCAAGCCATGGAGTTGGCTTAGAGGAGAGAGATGAACATAGGAGATGTGAGAGAAGGAGAGGATGAGGTTATTCAAGAATAATTATTATAATAAGGAGAGGAAGGTATAGTGTAATATATATTTTTAATATCAGTCCTTAGAATGACTTTAAAACCTAAGATAGAGGTACCAATGTATGAGGACAATCTTAATGTTGAAGAGTTGGTTGATTGGATCACAACTATGGATAAGTATTTTGATGATGAATAGGTAAATTAGGAAAATAATATGAAGTTTTTAGTAAAAAAAATTAATTTTCATGCATCCCTATGGTGGGATGGAATGCATGAATAAATAAGAAGGGTCAAATAAAAGAGAAGGTCATGGGATAGAATGGGGACCAAGATGAAAGGAAAATTCATGCTTAAGTATTATCAGACCAACTTGTTTATGATGTTGAAAAATTTGAGATAAAATGAAATGAAAGTGAAATATTAAATATATTAATTATACAAACTAACTATTAGAGCATGACACATAGAAGAGGATGCATAAAAGGTTACTAGGTACATTAATGGCTTGAAGTTTATCAGTCAAGATGAGATCAACATTTTTCACCAAGAATAATAGAGGAGGCCTATAAATCTTAATTAAATTCAAATTAAAAATTTAATATAATTAAAATTAAATAAAGCAGAGGTATAAGTGGTATAAACTATAGAGGTAGAGGTCAGCAAGAAGGAAGATGACAACTAGGTAATATAAATTAGTGGCAAAGTCAAATTAAAAAAGTTGGTAGTAGCTTTGAGACTTCAAATAAATATAGTATAAGTGGATATGGATAAAAATGTGGAAGATAATATAGTATATGAAGAGGATATAGTTGGTTTAAAATTAAGTGATTCAATTTCAATAAGTTTGTTGGACACAGATCATATGAGTGTTTAGAAGATATTCAAAGTGGTATCTCTTGGAGTGACTACTATTCTAAAGTTACATGAGAATGCATTATGTGAAGAAAGTATAAGTGAAACATTATTTTAATTACCTCTAAAATTGGTAAGGATTTTAATCTATGATCTTTAATTTAATTTTATATTCCTTAATATTTTTCTATGTTTAAGAATGGAAGAACCATCCTATAACATGTGATTGTAACACTATACACATAGTCAATATACAATTCATGGTGAAAAGGTGTATTATACATGTCAAGAGGAACATGAAATGGTTGGAATATGTGTGTAGTGTTGCAATAGATCCTAATAAACCATTATATTACTTTTAAACCCTTTTTGGTACATAAAATCACAATATTTTTAATTCACAGGGCCTTGTAGACTGTATAAACCCTGTATTAGGGTTTCTAGGCCAAACCTTATCTTACATAAGTTTTAAGCAATGGAAATTCATAAAAATTTGTTATTGATAGTGTTGAATGTTTAATAAGGTATTTTTTATTTATTTTTACTTTTTTAGTATGGTTACATATGGTTATGAACCACTGTGTGTATCACAGGGTAGTGGAGGTCTAATTAGGCCTACATAGAGCTTTAAAAGGAGTTGAAAAAGATAATTTTGAATAGAGTTAGGACTATAAAATTCATTTAGAGATATAAAATTATATAGGGTGATATAAAATTTAATTATTTTCTCATAAATAATTTTTAATGGTTTATACAATTGCAAAAGGCCTAAAAAAGGCTACAAGGAACCTTGCCAAAGTGAGAGAAATTGGGTATGTTGTAATAGGTGTACTAAGAGGTTTATTATGTTGGTTAAGGAATAAAAAATGAATATATTTATCATGTTAAATATAATAATCACCTTTATTAATATATGAAACATTTAAACATGTGATGAACAAGTTTCCATTGAGAACCTTCATCAAAAGAGTTGTATATTGAAATAAGGGATAAGTGTGAGTTGATAGTTTTTTCCTCTGGATCAATCATGTATGATTTTTATGGTTTTAAATCAACCTTTCACCAATATCCTTACCATTTAATCCTAAACCCCCAACTCACTTATGACATTGAAGTATTTATAACCCTCATCAACTAAACATCCATTATTACATGAAAATAAAACACAATAAATGATTAAATTTATTATGTTACATATTTATTCATTAGTTTAAAGACTTCTAGAGGATTTTTTTTTAAAAATCCATTTTTTGAATATATTTCAATCATTGAATCCTGTGAAATAAATATTTTTGCAAAATTTTGTCACATACTTCATGTGATTTGTGCATGCTTCCACTTTTCTAATAAATTTATATCTATCATTAAAAAATTATGAATCTAAAATAAAGTGCATTAAATTATAATTTTAAGGGCATCCGTACTCTAGTACAATTTTATAATTTTAGCATAGCTTGGTAAGATAGTGGGAAATAATGTGGAGTCTAAATTTAAACCTAAAATTGCATTTTATTAATATATTCTAAAAAAAATCAACAAATTCATTTTTTGTATATTTTAAAATCATATTTTTCCATGAGATCACATTTTTTGAGGCATTTTTAAAAAGAAATATCAAAACACAAAATACTATTTAATATCATAATTTTTTAGGCTGTGTATTTAGTTTATTTTTTTAGATAATAAATATGGTATTTAAAACTTTATATTGTCTATGTATATCCAAATATCCCTTAATCACTAGCTTCACACACCTACATGATAGTTATGAACCTGATCCATTCTAACATTGCAAATTCACCTATAAAGACCTCTTGATCTATGATAAATAAGTTAATTATCATATTGAGACATTTATAGATCACCATATTTGAATTATTGTCTCCCAAAAAGTAATGTTAGACTCAAAAAAATAACAATGACATAAATATCCTGAGACTAACATTACCTTCCTTCACCTAGCCACACATATTTGTAAGAAATATAATCATTCATAAAGGGCAACCCATTCACCTAGTGTGTTAATGGACATGAAATTACCTAATTTAATACATATAAATACAAATCAATTTCAATCATATTGATAATATAGAACTTATATATCAAGCATCTATACAATACTACACATTGGGAAAGTCTCCCTATTCTTTCCAAATTTAAAATTAGTCCATTAGGAGTAGTCATCAACCAAGTTTTAATTGAATCACATCAAGATAAGTCAAGAGTCAACATTGTTTAAGATCAAATATATATTTATAAGTGCATTAATATTATAAAATAAGACAATTTCACATTCACACTAAGGGGAATAACTATATGTGGCTTGAATTCTCTCTTTGAAGTATTGGATATGTATGAAAAATTCAATCATCAAGGGGGTGATTTTGGTCAACTCAACCCAATTAAATTTCTTTGTATTTTAAAAGTTTTTATCCTTTATAACTATACCAAGGGTTTTAAGGAGAAGGAAGTTAACCTATATATTTTTTCAGATAGTCAAACATCAAATATCATATGTATAAAGACATATCAAGTAGGCACATTGCATTATATGATCATATAGAACCAAAGATGTCAAGGATAGTAATGCCATCTCTAATCACTACCATTAATATTTTTATCATGGACTAACATTAGTGACCCTATGACCATAAATAAATAATTATAGATCATAATGGATCACATTACTTATTCTAGTAATATTCCTCTTTTAGAACACAAAATCACTCAATTAGTCAAATAATGAACCAAATTATTTTATCCTTTTGTTGAAATTTCCATAAATATCAAATACAATTATCAAGTCAATTATAGTTTTGTACATTCATATTTATGCTTTATTTAATACATTATAATATGAGTTAATTATTCCATTTTATCTTATTTTTACTCACATTAATATAAAAATAAGGTAACATATTAGTGAACCCATATATTATTTTATCATTTATAAACCCTATGTTTCCCTTAGGGTTTATTTATACTTATAGAGTTTAAGGTATTTTGTGTTAGGGTTTCATTTAAATATTGATATTAAAATCTAATTTGTGATTATATAATGCTAAGAACAATTCATCCCCTGGACCTAGCCTTCTACTTTCATATTGTATCTTATTCTACCTAAGAAGGTTATATTTGTTGTTCATCTAAGGTAAAGTTCTAGGCTAAGTGGTTTACAAAATGAAGACAATCAGATTTTTTTAATTCATTTAAAATGTTTAATAAACTTAAAATTGATATGATTTCTTCTCCATCTTGTTTTGATGATAACATTAGTAATTAATATGTGAAAATATATGATAATGTTCACATGCCTAATATAGAATATGATAATAAAGATAATAAATATATCTAATATTTTCATATATTATTACACCTAATGACTTGATGGGGTAGATCAAAAGCAAGTTCAAGCCATATCTCAATTTTGAAAATCCATGAAATGAACCACTTATGATTAATATAGAGCCTTAAATATAATCATATAGTCCATTGCTAATCACCAATATAATTTTTCACATATGAGGCATATGAACCCTTTACTATTATTACTAACATAACCATGTGTTTAGGCCATTACTATTGATACTATTCCTACATCTACACATCTAGTTTCACATGGGATTTCCACCAAAGATGTAGAGGAAATAAAAGGAATATCAAAAATTTTAATGCCTATTCCTACATAGGGGACCTATTCCTACCCTTTAATGAATGTATGTATCACATTATCTAATTTTCCTATTATAGCTCTATAAGATAAGGTGTTGTAGTTAGAATATGGTACAACATAAGATATTATTTTTTTAGGTTCCCATACTTTTCTCCATAGTCCATTAACTCCAAACATAATAGCCTATACCCTACCTTTATGGTTTGTATCTCACAAGCTCCCAATATATGAAACAAAATATGATCCTCACTTACACCTTCTATTCTTCCATACAACATTCTTAGATTATCCAACCATCAACTATTTTTTGACTAAGTTATTTCTAAGGAACCTCAAAGACTATGCTTTGAGATGGTTTTATAACCTTTTACCTCAATAATCTAGTGTATTTATTCCTTTATCAAATCATTTTATATCACATTTATCTATCAAAATTTATAATAATATATTTTATCCTCAAATTTCCAAACTCAAGAAAGGGTCTAATGAGTCAATCAATGAAAATGTACTTTGATACAAGACCATGTTAGCTAAGATGAAAAAAAACATATGAAATAAAATATATTACAATATATCTTCAATAAAATATTTCTTTTGTCACTTATTGAGTCTATATTATTCAAAAAATTAAAATATTTTGATGAGTGATGTCATATAATAAGAGATTGTGAAGTCAAACTCCTTACACTAAATAATGTTAAGCACACCATTACTAACACTACTCCAAATTTCATGTTTGAAATAAAAAAATTATGATAAATGGATTAAATATATAAACACACTATTGTCACCTATATTTTCACCCTTTGGGGAGATGTCTCAGCTCTTCTCATCCAAGTGGCACAATTGAAACACCTCTAGGATATGGGAAGCCTAAGAATGACGTGAATCTCTAGATAGGTCTAGCTCCCTTGATGTACCACTTGTAGATAAATACTGCACCTATTATTGTAATGGAAAAGGGTGATAAAATGAGAGTAAAATATACTGAAGGATGTGCTACACTAAATAGATTGATGGCTACCAACTAGCTGCATGTCACACATGAGACCAAGTGACTAACTAAACATACACTTCTCTAATCTAAATCTTCTGACATAAGTATTTCATCATGAAGTTGCAATTAATTTTTAGGATAGTATGACTATAAAATAGGACTTAAATATCACTAGTGAATAGACTAAATCACGCAACCTTTACACTTCACTATAACACTTCACATGACCTGTAAGAAGAAGCTTTAAATCTATAACTAGGTGTGAGAATGAGACAACAATGTTAAGGAAACAATAGTTATCGCTAAGAAAGATCAATAATTCAAGTGAAAACACAATGAATATTCATGAAATAGGTAAAAATCAGTATTATTTATTGATCCATGGTATGTAAATAAGTAGGGCTTCACCATACTAAGGTGGATCATAATTTACAAAGTCCAAAATCTCTAGTTCTTATAGAACTTGAGAAAGAAGTGAGAAAAGAGAATTAAAAATATCAAAAGGAAGATTTTAATGATGATAGAAGTTAAATGTTCATGGGAAGATATTTTTAAACTTATCATGTGAATTCAGGAAGCATAAGTGTCACCTCAAGTCATGAAACTCTTGAAATATGACATGAAATTCCTTTTAGTGCCTCAAAAAATTACCTTCATTATTCACCCCTATTTAAACATAAAAAATTATTATGGATAGGTATAATTATTGTAATGAGAGGTAATATTTTTATACATGCTTCTCCATGCATTGGTTTCAATATTAATCATCTATAATCTCCTAAAAGTGAGCCATCACTACCTGCAGTCAAAGAAAACTCCTCATTCACACACCTTGCACACTTAGCTTCCAAAATGGATTAAATTTTCCATGTAAATAAGTAAACTTTATTGTATGAAATTTTTAAAGACCCTCCATATACTTACAGTCATTAGGTACACCTTAAAAATACATCTACTTGAAGTTTTAACACTTCTCACCATCATGTTCGCTATGCCAGTTTAGACTGGTTGAGATGATATCTCTATTAGGAACACTTAGGATTATTTAAAATTAATTAAACAAATATTTTTATTTATATTAATTCTCAATATTCCTTCTAAATTTTATTTCATCTCTTGGAACCTCCTAGAACCTCGATAATGCCCAAAACTGTTAAAATAACCCTATTTTGTACTACATCCATATAATCCCATATAGTCCAAAATGATGGGGAGGATCTTGAGAGATTATTATGAAATTTTAAATCAATTTCATGGTAATTCCATCCAATATAGATATCCCCTAACCTTGTTTTCCCAAGTAGGTCTTTAACTAGGGTTTATAAGGGTTTTAAGTCATTTTTGCTCTTAAGCTTTGTTCTTAAAAATGGGATTTTGAAGTTGAAAAAAAATTAAAAATAATTAATATTAATACCAATTTAAACTTCCAAAAACTCCATATATCCTCATTCATAACCTCCACAAATATGTGAGCATCTAACATTGCTTATTCGAGCCCTTCCTTTGCTTTGCATAGGCCTGAGGTGATGTTAAGCTAGAAAATGGATTTATTGTTAGATTTTGTTCATAAAAAGAATTTATAAAAACATAATATATCCTTTAAAATATGAATCCTATTATTATAATGATCATATATTTAAAAATGTGTCAATGACCTCTGATTTGGGCTTTAGGCCTAGTTGAGACCCATGGGGTTTGACTACATGTGGTTGTCCACCAACACTTATGAGTTTTTTATCATCATTATTTGGATAAATTAATGTTTTTTAATATCAATATATATTATTACATCATCCCAAATCATCTCATGGTGTTTCCAAGACACCCAACACCGATTTCATCACATTTTCTCCATTCTTTACCTTTGTGCATACCTAAAAGTGGCCTAATTCTAAGGCAAAATAGAGTATATTTTCAATATTTATTAAATAAAACCAATTAAATTAGGGTGTTACTTAGTTAATGAGTACTAAATATTCAAAAATTTAGGTCAAAATGACCTCTCTGGCACCTTCAAACATCCAACACCCCAAAGGAAACTTTCTAAGCATTGACTGTGTATGAAAATGACATATGGACTCTATGTTGTCATATTTTAAGTTCTCCTACCCATGTTTTCATGATATAAGTGTCTCTTAACATTTTTATAAGAATTATTGATATGTTTTTTAAACAATCATCACTCCAAAATATCCGTTACTTACCCATAGACCTTCCAAATGGTAGGGATTTAGTGCAAATGTTGACTATGTATGCTTGAAAGTTCATACCTATAGGTTACTTCAAGTGAGCTTGATTGTATGATTTCCTTGGGTATAAACCTTTCATGATCTTCAATATATATATATATATATATATATATATATATACACACACACACTTTATCACTGTCCTATCTCTAATATTATCCATGATCAAGACATATAACTTAGTTTTGTCCACATTAGCTTGAGGGATGCAACACTTCTTGAGGTGACTGTAGGTTATTGCAAGAACCTATCTATACCTTTTTTCCATTCCAAAATTTGTATGAGACTCTTTTAAATGCATAATTATCACTCTCTATCCCTTCTAGACTCCATATTCAACTTGAGATGATTCTATCATGGCCAAGCATTTACACCATCCACATCTCATGATTTTAAGGGCTATAGGCTACATTTTCAATGAGTTATAAGTTAAGATTCTGACTAGTATTCCTAGTTAGATCCCTTACTAACCTTTAACTTATTTATGATCCAAATCCAAAACTCTTCCATTCTGCATGAAATTCCCTTTGCAACCCTAATTGTTTAAACCCTTAACATGGTCTATAGGTGCCCTTAATTATGAAGTTGACTGTATATTTCATCCTTAATGGTTGTATGTCCATCTTAGGATTTATAACTGGTAAAAGAGCTTGTATCTAAAGTCATGAGTCCTCATTAAATACATACCTATGACTATATTCATATTAAGCACCTCATAGACTCATTCTTGAAGACCTTCTTTCATGTAAACTCCTTAATGTGTTGGATGAGCAACCTTGAATGCCTCTTATATGGATAGTGGACTATAGAGTGTCATGGAGGAAGGAATCATAATAATGATAATCCCTCATCTAGAATAAATCTTGATGGAAATTTAGAAGACATCCTCTAGAATATCTTTCCTCACCTCTTCATGAATTCCCTTGACTATTTATATTTTTTGTAGATGAGTTTGCTCTTTAGGATCTTAAAAACCATAAACAAAGACCTTATTGGAATCATTGAAATCATTCCATATAATTATGGAATAAAAAATAAATATCACTTAAATAAAGATAATCTCTACCATGAGGGTATGACTAAATTCTCTTGTCACCTTGGGATGTGAGGAACACTTGAGGATTCAAATCCTATAGATGAAAGTGAAGAATTTCAGTGTTCAAATGAGCAACTTTGGGACCCTCAACTATTGACTTCCACTTATCATCTTCCCCCTCTTTTTTCTTATATTTTATCCTATGTGGAGGATACAAGGTTTGTCCATTTATATTCCTCAAATAATTTTTAATTATTGTTATATGAGATTCACCAAAATGCCTTAGGCCTTTATTCTATGTTTTTGGGGATTTGATCCCTAAACATAGTCATTTTCACTTGATCATAGTTTCCACATATATTTTGTCAATATCACACCTCAAATGGGTCTAAAATGTTCTCACCACATGTTATGACTCCAAATAAGGATTCACCATCCTCTAATTTCCCCATCTAAAATTCTCATTTCTCTATTAACACCACTTGTAGGTGGCCATTTTCATATACAAGCAACAAATGTTAGTTGGTAGAATAAATGGTTTTTGGGATTCAAAGGAGTTTTGAGATTACTCAAATATTTAAAATATACTCCTTTTAACTATCAAAACCCTTCTCAACTTAAATACTACTTTTTTACATGAGATTCTCCATGAGGGCACCTGGAGGTGCATTTTAATGGTAAGAAACTGTGAGTTTAGGTAGTGTGCATTATTTTTTAACTATCATGAGTTTTAGGCCTATATAAAAACCTAAAAATTCACTATTCACACCTGAAAGAGTTTTAAACCACAACTAGGGCTCTCATTATAGCATGACATAATCATGAGATACTTGTGTGTACACCTTGAATGGTATACATGTAGCATATGTGAAATGTTCCATGTGTTTAGGAATTTGATTTCATAGTCACTTTATCTCTAATAATGATGTTAGAATGAAACATTATGATGTTTAAAATATTTATTAAATCTTTTAAAACCCACTTTCAACATGGTAACCTTATATAAAGGTGCCTACAAACGTACCTTCATGGCTATCTAACTGTATATGTTGGATATGATTGAAAACTATGAAGATTGATTTATATAATGAATTTTAAAGGTGAAGGGAATAAATATATAATTTAAAACATGAAAATATACCTATCACAACCCTCTTAATCTATTTTCAAAGCATGAATATCTAAAAATTATGGAAATAGGCTTGTCATCCCAAATAAGAGTAGTATGCAAACCTGAGATGATTTACCTATCCAAAAACCTTTAAAAAATAAAAAAATAATGGAAAACATTATATAATGGATTAAATATCCTATAAAATCAACATCACCAGCTATATTTTACGTAATCATCCAAATCAAATCAAAACCTATAGGGTGTACATATTAGCAAGCAAATTAGATAGGCCAACTTCATGAGAATGATTCAAAAGCACAAGAAACCATTATTGGAAATATTTGTATGGATATATATATATATATATATATATATATATATATATATATATATATATATATATATATATATATATATATATATATATATGTTTAATTTCACCTCCCAAATGTGTTTAACCTAGAAGTTCTTCAACTGTTCATACCAATCATAAACCTGTTGATTGGTTTTGTGTGTCTAAAAGGGTGAAGAAGGAATAGAAAGTTTTTAGCTCAAATTTTGAACTTAAAAATTATTTAAATAATTTAAATTAGTCTAAGGAATATTAATATACATTCCATGACCTTCTCCCATATGTCACACTCCCTTATGGGTTGTACAAGTGCCAATCTCCTCCCTTTTTCAAGAAAACTACTCTTTTTCTAAAAAACCTACCACTTTTAAGCTATAAATAGTTTATTAATACATAATAGGACAAATTTCACATTACATCCTATTTTTAAACCCTAAAATTACTCAAGGAGGTTGTACAACTCATTCAATACTCAATTTTGACCCCCAAAATGACCCAAAAAGACATAAAGACTAAAAAGACCATGAACAAGGCTAAAATTGCATTAAATTACATAAAATGAAATATAACATACCCTATGTCAAAATATTAAACCCCTAAAACATCTAAAAATTAATATTTTACCTAGAGGGGTCCTAATTTGACCTGTAGGGTCAAATTTGGTCAACACACATCAAGAAAATAAAATGTTTAAATACAAAATAATGATATTCATGTTTTGAAAAGTATATATAAATTTATTGGAAATTAATATATTTGAGCATGTGAAATAAGTATAGTATACATTAGTTAGTCAAGGGTTAAAGATAGTGTATTCAGATTTTTAATCTATTCTAAATTGTGATAGTAATTTAGATCCATATCAAACTTATCATGAAGCTCTATGTTTTGACTATCCTTATTACAACACTTCCATTAGATATAGACACTATTTTTAATGCTAGTGTTTTAATATGATGAAAATTTTCATCCCTAAATATACATTAGAATTGATCCAATCTTTTCATAAAGATGTGATGTCACCTATAACCTTGTTATGTCCTTATAAACATATATAATTAAGTGATATAATTGATGACCAAAACCCTACTTCATTTTTTATTTAACCTCCTATGGCTTGGTAAAAAAGGGTTATCATGTGAGTTCATCTAACCCTAATAACCCAAATATTACTAAATGTTGACTACATAGCCATATAGTCTGAATAGGGCCTCAAAGTTGCATGCAATTATATCTCCTAGGCATGTGTGTGTAATGGTGATTATGAGAATACATGCACTTTATACTATTACAACCCTTGGTATAAATAATGAAAGGAAAAATTGGTATTTTTAATACTTTATATTTATCATTATATGAATTTTTTGTATGATGAAATTCAATAGATTTTGAATAATACAAAATATGTTCTAATTGAGAAGTTTGCTTGGTTATTATGAACTATGTCATAACTTTATATATATAGGGAATAAATTTATTTTTAATTGTAACCTAGGATCCTAAAAATACTAAAATAGAATAAAATATATAGCCAAAAAAATATTCATGAAGTGAAAATTACAAAAAATATATCAAAAGATAAGGCTGGACACTACCACTGACCCTGGACACTATCATCGGCACTAGTGTCCTGAACCACTGATAGTGTCCAAGGGATAAAAAATAAATGATCAAAAAACAATAGGGATCCCTAAATAATATATTATAAATGCATACTAAGTAATTAAAAAGGATAGAAGAATTTAGGTAAAATAAATAAAACGACATGAACTTAAAGGGTCCACATAAAATCATGCCACAAGATGCCTAACTCTCTATCAAAAGGTCTATATGTGAAAAACTATGAGAAACATAATTTGAAGTTTTTATTATACCAAATATTAGTTTTAATGAAATAAAATTCATATCTTTGTGTGTATAACACACCTTATATTTTATTGAACATTTCTTAAAGTTTTTATTTGAATGTTACTTGTAACCATAAATATATCACAGTGTAATCAACATACATAATATGAAAATCTGTATAAAGTATATAGATAAGGAAATTTAATTTATATAATACACCTATGTATGTCATACATAGTGATGTTTATTAGATATTGACTCCATTATGTAATCTAATGAAGTGGAAATGAGATAGATGCCACATCCATTTTATATCTAGGTAAATGAATAAGTACACAAGAGGTCATATGGGCTAAACCTTATAAGTGTAATATATACAACATGGTGAGTTGGAAGGTGATCATTCCCCAAACCTTATATGATGAGAATGGTACTATAGCCTTTGAAAGTATCACATCCCAACCAACATAGATCAAGTGTAAACATATAAATAATCTAATGTAGGATGATTGATTTAATCACACTCAACCAATGAATATTGTGAGGTTAGTTAATTTAATCAGAAAATCTACAATATAGTGAAATTAGATTATTTAATCAATATAACCTATAAAACCAACTGATGTAGATGGATAAGGATTGATAACAATACTTTTTGGTGTAATTAGTGTATACACATAATATTTTCAAACTTTATCAATTACTGATGTTTTCTATCTTGCAAGAACCCATTTAGTCTCAATCTTTCTAACTGAATGCCTTAAGGGGTGCACCAAGAAAGGACTGGGTAGACCATTGGTGCTTTGTAGGATTTTTTTCCTTATAATTCCACTTTCTATCTACATACCCATATAATAAAAACATTTCCCTAAGTTTTGTCTCATCTTTTTCACCCTCATCTAGTCATTTCTCTACCTTCATTAGACCTTGCTTAGCCTAAAATCATTTTTGATGATTTAGTTACACAGTTGGCCCCATAGACCTTGTACTCTAATTGATAAAAATTATTTAAGGTTTAGGTCACCCTTGACTGACCTAGACTGAGACCTAATTTTTTTTTTGTCAATAATGATATAAGGTTGATTGGGTCAACCTTATCAGCTTAAACTTTCATAAAGGACTAGTGTTAGATCTTACTATATAAACACATCCATTTCATCATTTCTAAGAGAAAAGATAATAATATTAGATATATATTACACATATACTTATCCACCATTCTACTTGAGGATCATAGCTTAAGGTTTCATACTTTATTTGGAGGTACAAATCTTGTCATGTGGAGAAGTCTTTTGGATGCATATATAGGTTGTGTATCCTAGAGCTGACTTATCCTTGTTATCCTTACATAACATAATAACCTCTTACAAAGCACCTTAGCTAAGGAATAGGTTAAGGCTCGGTAGGTTTGTCTTCAAAGGTAAGTATTCTTAACTTTGTTCCTCCTTTGTAAGAGTAGATATATATGCATTTGTACTTCTCTCCCATGTATTAGGATTCTATATACATTGACCTAAGTATATGTCTTTTATGCATGTTTACTTTTCATGTTTATTACTACCAATTTATATCACAAGATTTGGTGAGCACTTGATTATATTTTTCTTTACTTTTTATTAGTTTAGTGAATATGAAAACATAGGACCTTATTAGGTTTATTGCATAGTTTTGCTTGACCAGAGGCTTTAAAATCCTCCCTAGTGAATTTATTATGGTAAGAGATCCCTTGAATAGGTACATCTGATCCATCTTGGTCATGAACTTGAATGTCTAATGTATCCAAAAATAGAAGTGTAATTAGGATTTATCTTCTTCAAGCTAAGATTGATTAATAGATCTATTACATTTCCCAATACATACATTTTAGTAAACTTTACATGAATCAAACCCTTACAAGTTTTCTTTCATGTCATTATTTTTATCATTTTAATATATTTTTCCATATTTGTAGTACTATATTAAACTATTCGATATAGTTCTAACTCTTTTCACATAGGTTTAACACACAATAACTTTAAAATGATTTTATTTTATCTATGTAAGTCTCATCAGCTATAGGTTATTAGATCAAATAGGTCAACACAATAGTATCCTTCAATTATATATTAGCATACACCATTAAAAAAGTAAAATTTTTATTCTAATTATTTTTTCTATATTACAGGTCAATAAATACTATTAAATAGGTTGAACCTATTATTTTTTCTTTTTTAGCATACAGGGTTTTGCATAACTTGGTCAAACTAGTCAATATAATTTGTAGAATTTGAAAGCAACAACTAAGGCATTTCAGCATAAAATTTGCAATATTAAACATATTAAAACCAACCAAAGTTTGTTTCTTTCCCATAGATGTCATTTTAGTACATTCTTTAGTTATATTTTTCACAAGTTTGCAGTCTTCAAAACTACAACCCTATAACTGACTAGGTCAACATAGTCGACTAGGTTTTGTATTATGTCTTATTTATGAGAGACATAGTTGAGCTATTTGAATATATTATTAAAAACATTATTATATATAATATTAGTGAACCTATTGACTCTATTCCATATTTTTTGCATACAATGTCACCTAATTTGACTATGTATTATTCTTAATCAAAGAATTAACAACTATTTTCTAGTAATTAATTCACATTTCATTTTTAGTTATTTGCATGGTTAGAGTAACTTGCATAGACTAAATACATGGTTTTTCAAAATATCATTCTAGTTACACTATTTTAATCTTTTAAACACACTACCAAATCACATAACATTAAAAAAACATTTAAGCACTTATCTTCCCAAAGCCTACCTACTTGGTTTTTTGGCCAAGTATAAATACATGGTTAATGGTATATATTGGAAAAACACCTGACACCCTTATCACTTTAGGATTTTTAAGTGAGGGGGTAAGCCCTAATACCAAGATGGTACCATTTCAACATAGATCCATTTCAACCCAAACATCTTAAAACCATCCATAGATTGCATTTCTAGATCCCTATTTTAGCCAACTCTCCTGTCACATTTTACTCAACACTTTTTAATAATCTAATAACACTTAGGATGACCACTTAGTTATCATTTCATTTTTAGTTGATAACTTGATCTATGATCATTACATGTATTTAAAAAACATGCATTAACCAATGTTGGTGTCAAGTTTTATGCTATGTGTCCCAATTAGATCACTCATAGTGATCCAATTGTTTGTGTGTTTGATTTCATTCTTGGTTCACTTATCTTGAAAAAAATTTCCCTATTTTACAGAATTTTTATTCTAGTCAATACAATCTCTTATAGACTATATTTTTTTCTCTTATTAATAGTACATAGTCAACATGTATGCCTATGCCTTCTTATTTCTCCCTTTTAAGTTCTTTATCAAACAATACATAGTCAACTTGCATGACTATCTATCCTTATTAGTCTAGTTTTTTCCCTTGTCTACAATACAAACTTGAATTACATGACTATGTATTATTATTTTCTTGTTAGGTTATAACACACAATCAACCTACATAACTATGTATCCTTTTTATTCACTTTGTCTTTGCATCATCTTTGTCCTTCTCAACCTTTCTATCTCATCACGAATTTATTACTTAACGATAACACAAATTTGAACTCAACATCAATGATAATATTTATCAACACCAATGGGTTTTCCCATAAATAAATTATGGCTCCTAATCTAGACAAAAGTAATGTACATATGGCCACTCACACTACAAACTACGGGACCCCTCCTCATACATCTTTACTTCACAACCTTATATTATCCTTAGAAGATAATATTCAATTAGATTATACTCTATACATTATTTTATTCATTAATGCATTTCCTCAAAATCAAGGAAAGGACCCTTCTACTATTTATGACCTTATAATAATTGGTCAAATAGAAGAACCCCACTCACCTTTCTCAACATTCTCACATAGATTTAGGGGAAATATATTCTTTGCCTCTCAATGTTTTCCTTCTCTTTTGACCTCTTCTCATACTATGACCTCTTCCTCTTTGATTTCCTTAACCTCCATCCCATGTATCTCTAGTAACATGGAAGGTTTCACATCTAGTAGGCTAATTTCATGATCCACTCTTCTCAATTCCTCTAATAGTGTACTATGGGCTACCCACAATAATCATGCCACTATTGATTATTCTTCTAATACTTATTTTATTCCATATTTCATAATATAATAAAATCATGTTACTAATGCTTCCTTTGCTAACAATTCCTCCCAAGCTACTAGTGGCATGCATGCCATCAATACCAATGTTAATGTTTCATATGCTAAGAATAACACCACATAAACCCATAATTTTTTTTTTCAAACTCTTAACCAAATGAAATATTTCCATGATAATAATGCATACCAAATGATTCAAATGCAAAATCATCTTACTAATCTCCAAAATCAACGTCAATAGGTTCCATAAGAAGTGCACAACCAAAATGCCCACCAAACCTTCTTAAGGATTCTCATGTAAATCTTATCCCTCAACCTCATTTTATTAACTAAATAATAAAACACCTTAAAAATTAACTTCTTACACCTCAAATTGCTAAAACTGATATAGGAGGTATCACTCCTAGAATTAGATACAATGGGTTCACTAACCCTACCCTACACGTAAAACATTTTGAAATATATATAAATATTGGGTCAAGTTAAACACTTTAACTACTACCAAGATCTTATAAAAAACCCTATCTGAAGATGATTTAGATTTATATAAACAACTCAAATTTCATTCTATCACTATTTTAGAATATCTACTTAATTCTCTAGTATAAGAGTTACACATTAGTGACATCTTTGCAAATACCTTGGCTCATTTTATTAATTACAAGCAATTTGAGATAGAAATTACACAAGCTTTCATCAAATGGTAGAAGAAATTATCTAAAAAGTGTGAAAATAACATGGTATATGATAAAATGTTTCATCTATTTATCAACACTCTTTATCCTAAGTTATAATATTGCATTCACACTCTTTTACCATGAACTTTATAAGAGGCCATCAACCAAGCCAAGTACCAAGATTTCCTCATGCATTAGTTTTATCCATCCCAACCTCCTATGGTCACTCACATGCTTATAAAAAATACAAATCATTATGATATTAATAATGGTTTCAATTGATTATAATGATACCATTCATAATATTGAAGCTATTGGTCATGACCATGCTTTGGAATAAGGTTTCCCTCTAAACCACATCCCTAATCCTCACTTCTCTTTAAAAAGTAACATCAATTTCCATAATCCTTTATCCTTAGTAAAACTATAAATTTGTCTACCAAGGCCTCTTACATGAGAGCTTGATCCCACTTATCCTATTAAATCATGGTACGATCCAAATAAATTATGTTGTTTTAATGCTAGTTGGGGTCATTCTCTTGAGACTTGTATGAAATTGTGTAACTCAACTATGGATTTCCTCTTTGGTCCCAATTTTTAAAGTGATTATCTCATTTTTAAATGTCAAAAATACTATGACGTTTCTTGTAAATCTCACAAAACACAAATAAAAACTCAAGCTTTGAACTAGCATAATGCTTATTTGTCCATCTACAAAGACCCTCTTCTAAATCACCAAGATAATAACAATAAGCCTATCCCTTCCACAAATAACATTGATAGTATTATAGACCAAAATCCCAAAGATAATGTGGTCAAAATTAATAATATGTGAAGGGTAATTGACTTCATTGATTCTCATCCCACCCACACTCAAGAATTATCTCACACTTTTTATGATATCCAAGATTCTCCCCACACCCATCTAATAGAGTTGGGGTAAGAAGACCTTATCTCTTTTGATGAACCAATTCCAACACCTCCATTAGATAAAACCTCTCATACCTTTTATATAATTTCTCCAACCTCTTTGCCCATCAATAATGATACTTTCCTTCTCACAATACCTATTTAAATCTAGCACAAACTAGACCTGTATTCACTACCTCATCTCATGATAATCAACCAACTTAGTCCCCAATTAAACTTCCTACATTATACCAAAACAAATTTAAATTCAATTTTTCTCATCCTTTTTAGGAACTCCTCCAACACTATGTACCTCTATCCAACAATCCCCTCATGGGTTATGATGAAATGGATCCTATCATGGAACTTACTAATCTCCAATCTTAAATTCCATTTCTCAAACTCATTTGAACCTCTCCATGTCATCATAATCTCCTTATGTATATCCTATTTTAAATGGTAATCCCTTATCAGGATGAGAATCTATCTTATATAAATCATAAGATAACATTTTACTATTGGTGAGTGTTGTCATTAATGTCAAATATTTATGTCATGTGTGCATTTATATCAAATGTAATGATAAAGTGGTGATGTCATGATGATGATGAGTTTGAGCCTAAAGTTGTGAAAGGTAATATTTATATTCATATGAGCTAAGGTAATTATTTTTTAAGGCTTATCATATTGTATCTATCATGTTGATGTGGTTTTAGGTTAAGAAGAGAAGACAAACATGTGAACTGGAAAAGGGTTGGTAGCCTAATATGTAAACATGGATATTTAGTATATACTTGGATAGGAGGTTGGTGAATTTTATTTATGTTTATATCATGCTTTACAGGTCATATTGGGTGTAAAAATTTCTTAAAATTTTTATTGTAATGCATGGTGTTCATCCGGTTCTTCATTATATTCATCTAGGCATAGTTGGTTCTATGGTAAAAAAATTTGAGTAGGTAGTTTGATGGCATCATATTTCACACACGTGAAGGTTATAGGTATAGATTAATATATTAATGTATTATTATATGTGATTAAATCATATGGTTTAAATTTTAGTTCATGATGTTGACCGTAGCTAAAGATATGTCAGTGAAAAGTTGGTCACATAGACAAAAGTTCACTAAGTTTCTATACTTAGCCAAACCATCACTACATGTCATGCAGATATGAATGACCCAAAAAGGTTGTTATTTTAATATATTAAATGAAAATAAAAATAAGTTCAAATGATTACATGGACATTTTTTCTATAGTTACAATAAGATACCCTAAAAATTTAGAGTCTTGAAGTGATTTCTAGCTCAAGTTATAAAGCTTTAAAGTTGCTCTAGCAAATTGTGATGGGTCATTGGGATAAAATATTAAATGGTTAGTAATTAATAATACATATTAAGTTAAATGTTTAACATTAATTTAGCATGTTAAAGGTTACATGTGATGGTGACAAGTGGCATAAGCTTGTTATTCTAATAGAAGATCAACGGCAAGCATCAGTTCATAGTTATGAAGATCAATAGTGTGGGACAAGTCAAAGATTAAATAAATAATGTGGGAATTACAAGTGAAACAAGTGCATGGATTTAAAAAAAAGTGTTCAAAATTAATGTGAGGGTTCTAAGTGTCATAATCATGAGAGTTTTGATCAAGACCTAATGGTGATCATTGTAAGATAAAGACCTAGTTGATCCAAGGAGATTGATGGAGTGAATTTGTTCTAAATTATTAGGAAGTAGTGAGATGATAATAAGTGCTTGATGTTTAATAGTGATAATATTTTAATACCAAACTTATTTTTATGAATATCTATGATGTATATTTGTTCAATCTATGAGAGGACATGATATTTAAATTAATAAAGGAAAAACTAGTGCTGAGTATTTCTATCATATATTTTCATCTAGAATGAATTAAAATGTGTATTAAAAAAATAAAAATAAATAGAGGAATTCAAGGAACATCCATTAAACCTATTTACAATGTCTTAGTTTTTGTATGGTCAAAGATATGGAGCTTCAAAGTTGATTATGTGTTTGACCATGGTCTGTAAGTAACCCAAGAAGGATAATTGAGTTTGTTTTGATGGTATTTAGATGTTTTAAGGTGAATTAGCTATTGGATAATGTTTCATAATCTATATGAATAATATATATAGATTTTAGAGTTTTGAATAGGTCATATTTAGTATGAATAAAAGCTTAGAAATTGATTGTTTGTTTATTCATGGTGTTCTTATGTACAAGGCTAATGTTTGAGTAGATTGAGCATATGTAGAGGTGTGTAATGATTATTTTGATCCTTTGAGGATTTATAAAAGGCCATGTGTATTGGACGTATACATTTTGAAGTTGTCCTATGTTTCTAATTTGGTCATTGAAGTGCTAAATGGGTGAATAGGTCTCCATGAGACCTATAAAGGCTACTAATGCCTAATTGAAAGGTGTAACTACTTAAGGGTGACCTGTGGATGCTATGGATAACCTATGAGGATGGCATTGAGTTGTGTCTTAATGTGATAAAAATTTTAAGGGTTAATTTATGTAAAATATCTAACCAAAAAGTTTATATTCATGTATCTTCTATAAATAGTGAAATAAAAGGTGATGATTTCTAGACTTGTGTGAAGAGGCTCTAAGTAGAGGAAGAGTATAGAGTTGAGAGGTGAAGGAGAGTAAGAGTAACTAGTAGATGAATTGAATAAAAAATTAGGTTGATGACCATGTGTATGACCTATAGGTCATATTTATAATGTTAAAAATAATGATCTTATAGGTTTGAAGACTTTTGAAATAAAGCCATGTGTGAGTGTTATGGAGAAAAGGATAGAAGAATGGGAGTATGCCAAGTGGATGGGTTATAGTGCATATTAGGTTTATGATTATGTGTATATCCTATAGGTCATATTTTTGATTTCATAAATAGTGCACTTAAAAGTTTAAATATTGAGGATGAGTGAAGAGGTCTAGAGTGATCCAAAAGGATGTTCTAGATTCCTTGAGTGTGAGTTAAGGATAGCTAGTATATGTGTAAGCTTGGTGGTTGATTTGAGAGGTAGATCAGAGTGTGGACTATGTGTATGACCATTTAGTTATGTTCTTGAATTTGTGATAGAGTTATTTCTAATAAGTTTAGAGTGATCCAAAAGGTGGCTCTAGATGTTTTTGGCTATGTGAAAAAGTGAAGGGGTTGATATACATTGTATCTCCATCATATTGGTAAGAAATCATTACTCATGAGATGTTCATATCATAAGTGTTGAGAGGGTGCTAAAAATCTAGGTTAGAAGGACTTGAACATCCTAGGGGCATGTGCTCCTTGTGAAGTAGGTGTTTCACTAAATATAGGTTAGAAGGACTTGACCATCCTATGAGCATGTGCTCCTTATGAAGTAGGTGTTTCCCTAAATTTAGGTCATAAGTACTTGACCATCCTAAGGGTAGGTGTTCCTTATGTAATAGGTATTCCACTAAAGTCTAATATTTTTTATACCTTATAAGATAAGTAGTCCATGTGTTTTTAGGATTGAGAGTGGGTTTTATTCCCCATGAGGGTTTCACATATTAGATGTTATGTTATGATTTGTTTCTCTTTTTCATGATTTATATTTGGTATCCTTGATTTGATAGTAATCTAATTGCATATACTTATTATGCTAATTCATAAATGTTAATAAATGAATGATAAGTGATCTAAAAGTGAAAGATTGGTTTCCTGATTCACTCCCCCCTCAGTCATCTTGTACATCCAATGATTGGTATCAAAGAAGGTTCTTTGGAGGAAGATTAATAGCTTTAAGGAGATCCCAAGTAGCATAAGATGGCTAAGCAGTTGAAGAAAAATAATCAATAATGTAAGGCTATGATCAAGGCACTTGAAGAGTAGATATGTACTTTGAAGAAAGATGCCAAAGAGGATGAGAAAGTTATCAATGATATCAAGGTTTAACTATAAGATTACAAGGTAAGTTTGAGTTTAAAATAGGAAAGTTGATCAAAATAAAAGGACATCATGTATGATGAAGAATTTTTCCATGACAATGGAGAAGAGGTGTTATATGACAATGAGGAATAAGAAGTGGATCTAGGAGCTGAACTCATAAAGATGAATCACAAGATGATGTATGTGATCAAAGGTCTTGAATCACAAGTTAGTTCTCTTGAGGGAAGTTTGTAAGGCAAGACTAAGAGAGATAATTATAAGTACCAAGAGCTGATCAAGTCTCTTGAAGATAAAGCATTTAGATTGAAGGATTACATGGCTAAATAATCCAAGGAGGATAAGGAGGTCAATTTGTGGTTTTAAATGGTAGCCTAAATCAAGAAAAGAAGAGTGCATATATCTCAAGACTCAATTATAATAAGTAAATACCAAGGTGAGATAAAATCAATGTGAGAATGAAATGTTAAAGAATAATCTTGATTCCTTGAGATTAAATCATGAACAACTCATAGATAAGTTGGACAAGTTGGAAAAGGAAAATATGAAGCCTAATCAAGCTAAGAAGAATGCAGGCTTTGAAAGAAATGCAATAAGATCTGTTAGACAACCAAATGCTTCAAGATATCCTATTTTATTCCATGCTTAGTTTTATAAATGTAATTACTATGGTCATAGAGCTGAGAAATGTATAAGGAAATCAGTCAAGTATAGACATTCATGGAGCTATGATATGAGTTTTTGGCCAAAGATTGATCATAGTTTAAATCTATCAAAAGGTATGAATGTTGTTATTTGTTTCATTTGTGATAAGAAATTTCATATTTATATAATTTATCCTAGTAAATTTGATAATCTCTCAAGTCATTTGAATAATGGAGAGACTCTTAGAAAGCATATCAAAAGTCAAAACATGATGTAGAGACCTAAGGAAGTGAAGGCTAGTCCTATTGAGTTCAAGGGTCAAACTTATGATACTATAGAAAAGGAATTAATTTTAGAGGTCTCTCAAGAGTGCTAAGGAAGCTTGATATTAGCCTAAATGAAGAAGAAGGTAGATGATCCAAGAATCAAGTTAGTTATACCATTTGAGACTAAGGAGAATCTAAAAGAAGGATCTCAATCTGATGGTTTATTTATTGTATTTGAAGAATTTTCAGGTAAGAAGGAGTTTCATTATTTCCAAGAGTTTGTTTTGTCTTCTTTTAAACAGGAGAAGGTGTTAGTTAAATAGATATGACAAGAACCTTTGTTTTCATCATGCATTGTCAAGGAAGCCAAAGAAGTGATGGATGCCAAATAAGTTGTTTTAGTCAAGAAAAAGAAGAAGAAGAAGAAGAAGAAGAAGAAGAAGAAGAATAAAAATAAGGTTATTCATTCTTATGATGAGGACTTGTATTCTCATCTATTCTAGGTTCTTGTGAAGTAGAGTTGTCTTTGTTGTGATTCATGAAGACATTTATTAGTTTGAATAATTATGTGGTCTTGTAAGGGTGTTTTCAATTTGGAGGATTAGATTAAAGGTTTATAGATCATAAAATAGAATTTGTGAGTTGTTAGTATGATAGTTTTTCATATAAATATGTATGGACCTTATTATAGCATGTTCTAGGTGGTTTTGTGGTTTAAAGGTATGTTGAAGTCAAATTGGAGGTTTTTGAGTGCTCTAAGTTTTGGCTTAAGGGAAAACAAGACTAAAATGGGTTATAAGAAGTCAAGGTTCCCAAAGGTGTGGAGACACAAATATTGGTCCAAAAATGTGTGATGGTTTTTTCTAGGTGTGCAATAAGTTTCAAATGTGGGCATTGACTAGAAGGAGGTTTGTTGACCATGTTTGTTTTTGAGATTATAGAGTTTTGGGCTATGATAGACAAGTGGTTTGCATTATTATTTGAGGTCTGAGTATTCTTAATAATTTCAATGGGAAAAATGGGTTTTTAAACAATCTTCATATAGATTTAAAGGTTTGTGGTTTTAAAATTATTTAAGTTTTTATCAAGATGGAGGCCTAATTATCTAGTAGGTTTGTAAAGGAAGTATGTTGTATATGATGATCTTAGTGATGAAAATTGGTGTGATTGAGGGGTCATATGAGAGTGATATTTATATGATGTTTCAAGTCTTGAAGATGTGTTTATTGAAATTTATGGGCTTTACATGTTCCAAGAAGGGCTAAAAGGAGTCTAGACATGCCTGGTATGAAAATTTGATGTTTATGCTTAGTTTCTACAAAAGAGAAAGGAATATGTATTTAAAGGTGTTCTCATAAGTTATGTAGGTGATATTTTCATATGAATTTCAAGGGGGAGTCTTTCAGGTTGGCATAAGGAGGAACACGGAGTTAGGGAGAGATAACTCAAATGGCTTGAGAAGTTTGCATGATCAAAGGGGGAAATCGATTGAATAGTTTTTCAAGTCCAAGGATCAAGAAGGATTAGATTAGATGTGATTGATATGGAATAAATGGTTTTTTTTACTTGAGGTGTCTTAAGAGAGGAGGCTAGTAAGCCTGTGTGGTGGTTCTTCATGGTGTGTGGAGATCTAAAGATGCTCAAGAGGTGCAATGGCTAAGAGATCTTAGGGGGAGTCCCTCTCAAATTTCTCAAGGTGAATCCAATTAGTTTTTAGTTTTAATGTGTGTTTTTTTCTCATTGATATTAATGCATGATCAAATAAGAGTGTTGTCATAGTGCATGGTTGAGAAGTACAAGGTGGTATGCATAGATTTAGGTGGAGCTAACTCAGATAGTTTGAGTGACTTACAGATCCATACATGATGTAAGGAGAAAAATTTATGAGATGTTCCAATAATTGAGAAAATGTGTTAAATTTTCATGCATAATCAAAGGAATATTATGAGTTTTATAGGTTAAAAGGTCTAAGGATCATAAAATCCCAAGTGTAGATTGGTGTATGTCAAAATTTGGAGTAATTGCTTCATATGAGGTATGTAAGTATCTTGAGCACCTAGAAGTTTATTTGAATACATTCATGATGTTAAGATGAGCTTGGTGGATATTTATTCCACTTTTCCATTAATAAAAAATGGGGAGAAAGAAAAGAAAGTTTTTCATCAATAACAAATGGGGATATTGTTGGAAAGTGTTATCATTGATGTCAAAGATTGATGTCATGTGTGCATTGATATCAAAGGTAATGACAAAGTGGTGATGTCATGATGATGATAATTTCAAGCCTGAAGTTGTGAAAGGTAGGATTTCGATGCATATGAGATAAGGTAAGTATTTTTTTAGGTTTATCATATTTTATTTACCATGTTGATGTGGTTTTAGGTCAAAAAGAGAAGACAAGCATGTGAACAATGTGTTGGCATAGGCTTGGTAACCTAGTATGCAAGCATGGATATTCAATACATGCTTGGATAAAAAGTTGATGAGTTTTATAAATGATGATATCATGTTACATGGGTACTATGGGGTGTTAAGAGTGCTTAAAATTATTATGGTAATGAATGGTGTCCATCTGATTCTTCATTATGTTCATCTAGGCATAGTTGGTTTTATGGTAAAAAATTTGAGTAGGCAGTTTGATGGTGTCATATTTCACACATGTAAACGTTTTATAAGTAACATGATATATGGATGGATTAACCTATATTAGGATATCATATGGTTCAAATTTTAGGTCATGAGGTTGAGCATAGCTAAAGATATGTAGGTGCAAAGTTGGCCTCTCACACAAAAGTTCACTAAGTTTCTATACTTAGCTAGATTGTCATTGTATGCCATGTAGATATGAATGAACCAAAAATTTTGTGAATTTAATGTAGGTAACAAAAAAGACAATTGAGTTCAAAGGTTTACATGGAGATGTTGTCTATAGTTCCAAGAAGGTACCCTAAAAATTTATAGTTTTGAAGTGATTTATTTCTCAAGTTATAAAACTTCAAAGTTGCTTTAGTAGACTATGATAGGCTAGAGATCAACAAGTTTAATCATGTTGAAGTCTAAGGTCATTAGTATAGAAGATCAAATGGTGATAAGTTAATCATAAATATTGAGATTAATGGTGTGTATAAATTTAACATGTCAAAGGTTGCACATGCTAGTGACAAGTGTCATAGGATCGTTAATCTAATAGAAGATCAATGTTGAGTGGTGGTTCATACTTATGAAGATCAATGGTGTGTGATAAGTCAAAGAGTCAACAAAACATGCAAGACTAAAAAGTGGAAAAGGTGCATGGAATAAAAACAAAGTGTTCAATAATCATGTGAGGGTGAAATTTCTTGTAATCATAGGAGTTTTGATCAAGATCTAATGGTGAGCATTGTAATATAAAGACTTGGCTGATCCAAGGAGATTTATGGAGCGAATTTATTCCAAATTATCAAGAAACAGGGAGATGATAACAAGTACTCAATGTTTAATGGTGAGTAAAGGTAAATACTATTATTAATTCAAGGAAGATTGATGATGTGTATTTTTTTAAGCTATGAGATGGCATGAGATGATGAAAAAGTGTTTGATGCTTAATTGTGATCATTGGCATTTATATTAACAAAAGAAAAACTAATGTTGAGTATTTTGCTCATATCTTTTAATTTAGGATGAATTCATAAGTGAAGTAAAAACAAAACTATATAGGACTTAAAGGATAATTTATTATTATTTGTTAAAAGGTCTAATTATTTGTATGTTCAAATATATGGAGCTTCAAAGTTGATTGTGTGTTTGACCATGGTCTGTAAATAACCCAAGAAAGATAATTGAGTTTGTTATGATGGTATTTGGAGTTTCAAGGTGACTTAACTATTGGATAATGTTTTATACTTCCTGAAGATGATATTTATGGATTTTTTTGGTTTTACCAATACATATTAAATATGAAAAAATTCTTAGAAGATGAATTTATCTTCATTCATGGTGTTCTTACGTACAAGGCTAATGTTTGAGTAGATTGAGCATACACAAAGGTGTTTAATGATGACTATAATCATCTAAGGATTTCTAAGAGGTCATGTGGAGTGGTCCTATGCATTTTAAAGTGGTTATATGTTTTGGGTGAATAGGTCTCCATGAGAGCTATAAGGGTTACTAAGGCCTAGCTAGAAGGTGTAACTTCTTAAGGGTAACCCATGGATGCTATGGCCAACCTATGAGGATGGTATTGGGATGTGTCTTAATGTGATATAAGCCTTAAGGGTTAATTCATGTATAATGTCTAACCAAGAAGTTGATATTCATGAAGACTCTATAAATAAAGAAATCAAAGGTGATGATTTATAGACTTGTAAGAAAAGGCTCTAATTGGAGGAAGAGTATAGAGTTGAGAGGAGAAGGAAGTAATGGTGCCTAGTGGATGAATTTAAAAATAGAGTAGTCTGATGACTATGTGTATGACATATAGGTCATATTTATGATGTTATAAATAATAATTGTATAGGTTTGAGGACTTATGAAAGAGAGGCATGTGTGGGTGTTGTGGAGTGAAGGATAGAAGAAAGGCCATGTGCCCAATGGATGGGTTATTTAGTAGAGAAGGTTTATGATTGTGTGTATGACCTATAGGTCATATTTTTTGTGTCATAAATTGTGATCTTGTACATTTGAATATTGATTAGGGGTGAAGAGGTCTAGAGTGATCCCAAAAATTGTCTTGAATGTCTTGAGTGTGAGCCAATAGGTTAATATGAGAGGTAGATCAGAGTGTGGACTATGTATACGACAATTTGGTGATGTTTTTGAGTTTATTATAGATTTATTGAGAAGTGTAAAGTGATCCAAAAGGTGGTTTTGGATGTTTGTGGCCATGTTAATAATTGAAGGGGGATAATATACATTGTATCTCTATTAGATTGGTAGGTAATCAGTGTTCAAGAGATGTTCATATCATAGGTGTGGGGACGGTGATAAACATCTAGTTCATAATGATATGACCATCCTAGGGGTAGGTTCTCTTTATGAAGTAGGTGTTTCACTAAACCCAAGTTAGAAGGACTTGACCATCCTATGGGTAGGTGCTCCTTGTGAAGTAGGTGTTTCATGAAATCTAGGTCAGAAGTACTTGACCATTGTAGGGGTAGGTTATCCTTGTGGAATGGGTGTTCTAATAAAGTTTCATTTTTATAATACCTTATAAATAGGTATTACATGTGTTTTTAGGATTCAGAGTGGGTTTTATTTCCCATGAGGGTTTCCCACATTAGATGTTATGCTATGATGTTCTTCTCTTATTCATTTTTTTATGTGGTCTCCTTGATTTGATGGTAATCTAGTTGCATATGCTTGTTGTGTTGATTCATGAATGTCAATGAATGAATGATAAGTGATCTAAAAGTGAAACATTATTTTACTAATTCACCCCCATCTTAATCATCTTGTACCTCTAACATTTTACAATAGTGCAAAGATATGTCTATACACATTGATGAAATAATGGACACTTCTCTCTCTCTCTCTCTCTCTCTCTCTCTCTCTCTCTCTCTCTCTCTCTCTCTCTCTCTCTCTCTCTCTCTCTCTCTCTCTCACTCTCTCTCTCAAATTCCCTATTACTTGTATGAATCTTGATAATATTATTCTTCATGTGGATGATCCTCCCCTCTTTATAAGCATTCATATTGGTGACATCCAATTCAATCATCCTTTGATTGATGAGGGTAAAAGTAATTTTTTTGCGTCTCTCAACTTTATTAAAACCCTTAGATACTCCAAATGTAATCTAAAGTCCACACACAACATGTTTTATGGATATGCCCAAAGTAAAATGCCTCTATTAGGTTGTGTGTGGCTAATTATCATTGTCCCACCTATGAATATTCAAGTAAAGTTTATGATCTTAAATTGTCCCCTCTCTTATAGCATCTTGCTTGGTAGGCCATGGACTCATCACACGAGGGTTGCTGCCTCTTCTACCTGCCAATGTGTAAATTTCCCTCACAATGGTGTAATTTAGAGGATTCAAGGTAACACTAACCCTTGGAATTTTTCACAATTCCATGACTTTGGGTTATTCAAAATTTGCACCCTTGAACCCCTACCAAGTATTTCATTCTTAGAATATCAATGGTTTAATTTCCCTATAAACTCTATGTGAGGTTACCATGATCACCCCAAACTCATCAAGAATATGCCAGATAATCTCTTAGATTCAATTGATAATGAGCTTGATGAGATCAACCTCTAGATAATTTTTTTTGATCTCTATCCTCATCTCATTTCCAAGATTCCACAATCTCTAAAGCCACATTATCATCAATGACCTAATGATTATATACCTATAATATTAACTAAAAATTAAAACTCTATTCATCATGCCATCTTTAATGAGGTCATCCCTAATTGCATAATTGATCTTCATACACCTAACTATGATGATGGTTATACCTTAGATGACATATTTCTAGGAGGTCTTATTCAAGCTCAAGTTGTTGAGATCACTCATTATCATTCTTCTTTATTTTAGTATTTCATTTATCTTATCGCATTACATCTTATATAGTTCCTATTTTTTGCATTATTCCTCTCGTTCATAGGGTACATATAATGCACACACCTCCAATTTCTAATGAAACACTTAGAATCATTCTTATGGTTCATGTAATGACTAGTCCCTATCACTTTGATATATACCAAGATCGCTATAGCTAGTGTGCCCTTGAGATGTTTGATACTATTATTCAAACCTCTATGAATCCCACCCCTCCCTCATCTAATCCTAGTTTGGATCCCAATCCCACACTTCCTCTATCTAAGTATCTTCCTACTTTTGATCTTATTTTTCTTTTAGTCGAGCCTCATCCAATCTCTTCACCAACCCCACGTCCCCTTAGTGATGGTTTTTTCCCTTTACCATAGCTTGATCCTTTGCCTTCCCAATGGGCTGATCAACCATATTATGATATTCATAGAATTTTTGATCATTGGAATAGATATTTCCCATTATATCAACCTTCCTTGGCTTATTCTTCCACTCTCTCTATTAGTATACCTATAATTTCTACTAACAAGCATATATGTTACTTCCATGACATAGATAATCATTCCTACACTCATTTTAATAAGCTTTGACAATACATAGACACCTTGTGTCCTACTCTTCCTCATCCTAAATACAAGGATATACTTCCCCTAAAAGTATTACCTAAGTATATTCCTAAATATAGAAAGGTTTATTATCTATGGCACCAATGTAGTACACATCACACTGATCATTACTATATACTTCAACAAAATCTCTAGGATCACCTTCTAAGCATTATAATGCCTATTATCCATCCTCCCACATGTCATCCTTGTAATAAGGCTACCCCTTTTTCCCTTGTGGTTCCTCCACCCATGGATCCTCTTTCACCTGTGGTCCCTTCACCATCGGTGACTCCTTCATATCCCATAGATTTGACTCATATTCCTTCTCCTAGGCATCACATGCATAATGGCCCTCATGACCATGATCATTCAGTCATGCCTATATTTTCTATCAAGGATATTTGATAAGAGATATTTTCCTAGCTTTCTCTGAAGATCGATGAGACCCTCACTATAGTTAGAACCTATCTTCATAAAGATTTATCAGATTTTATGTATAATGTTTGTGGATAAACTTACCAATATTTATGAACATAACATTATGTTCATTTATTTATTCATTTTGGATTGGATGTGTGATCCAAATTTAGGTTTATCTATTTTATATCATTTGACATTATATTAATGTCTTATCTATCTTACATGGTTACTTATATTTAGCACTACATTTTTTCTATGATGTCATTTCCTTCCTTATAGTCTCTTATATATTCATTTCATGATTACATGATTTTTCTCTATATACTCATTTATATTTTATGGATTTCTTATCTCCTTCTCATAATTGTTTACTACCTTATCTCTATAAAATAAATAATCATTATTGTGACTTGGTTATACCAACCTTGCTCGCATTAGTCATTTCTTATTTACTATGTGATCACTTAGAAAACAAGTCATCTCATTATAATCTCACTTTACCTCTCCATCTCAGATCTCCCTTTATTTCCCTTATTTCCTCTATAAAAATAAGCATACACATGGTTAAAACTTGACATAACATGGTATTTTATAGGTAAGCCTACGTGTTTTATTTAGTAATGTAGTTATATACTTCACTTCCTATAGCCAAATTCTAAATCTTGTCATCTGTATCACTTTGTCTCTCATGATTGGTAATTATAAGTCCATATGGAAGAGGAATATCAAAATCCATAAAAATTTAAAATCCAAATCATTTAAAAAATACAATGATATAAAAGGCAACATTAAAAATTCCAAAAGTCAAATCACACTAAAAGACTTGATTCAAAGCACACCTCATTTTTCCAATTGAATCTCAAACTCCACATTTGGCCTCATGATAAATTCAAGGTCCATTGGTGTACAATAGGTCAATGGATTAGGAAAGGAGAATAAAAAATTCTTTTAGTTCTATCTACTTTCTCACACAAGTATGTAATCTTCATAGTAGGTCAATGAATTTGTAAGAGGTCTTGAGGAAAGGGAAACATGTTGTGGGAAGGTAGGTCCATTTTAATTTTCCTTATTCAAATAACCACCATGATTTGATCTTAATATCTAACTTATTTTCATATACTACTTTGTGCTTACTATGAACAAGTGTCCTTTGTATATTGATTCTCACTAGTCACTTAGTGTCTTTTTATATCCTTAATGTGCCTCACATTTCCTAAGGTCTTATCATAGATGCCTACATTATGATTTTTAAATTCCCTTTTTCATTTCCCACAATCCTAAATTCTCCCTTGAGGAGGAATATTTTTTTCACTGACCACTCTCCCTACGTATTCCATTTGAGAGTTGTAGTGTAAAACCATGGATAGGACCTGGCCTTCCTAAAAAATTACCAAATTACCATTCCAAACATCACATTTAACATATATATTCTATTATTTTACATCTCATTGGTTTTCCATTTGTGAGTTTTAGTATAAGACCATGGATAGGACCTAGTGTTCCTCATAAAATTTTCCAATACCCAAGTCACAAGGAAACTACGTGTGTCAAATTCGAGATAAGTCATGATTGATCATGATTTACACATTGTAGATAGGATTCCCATCTTGATATAGTATGTTTTATGCCTACTCTATTGATTTTTCACTTTCATCTTCTTATGTTTAGATTGCATGTAATAATACAACCATTTTTTTTAATTTTTTCATACTTCCCAACTTGAATTAGTGTGATCAATTTAAGTTCATTTATCCATTTTTATTTCTCTTTTATACTTCCCAACATGATTTAGTATAATTTAATGACTTAATTGTTAGTTTTTTATACAATTTGATATTATATGTGCCTTCCATTTTATTACATTATCTTCATACTTCCAAACATAATATAGTGTGATTTTACTTGTTTCAATTTCATGCAAATCTTTTACATGGTTTAAAAACATTTTATTTTCCTTTTTACCATCTTTGGTTTATTATATTTAGTCATATTTTATTATTAAACATGTCCCATCATGATATGGTGTGCACTACATTTGTTTGTGATTAATTATATTTTTTCAAGTCATTTTTACCTTTTTATTTTTAACCATGCATGTGTATCACATAATGCTAGAAAAGAAAATAATAAACATATATTTATCATAACATATAAAAAAATATAAAATACATGTGCTATAAATAAATATATTCATGCATCAACAACCTCAACCAAATGTAACTCAAGAGCTAAAATTCAACTATCAAAATCAATATCTATATATATCGTGTGTTTTATATAATACAATTGTAAAAAAATACAAAATACATAACTCTATATGTATGGATAGGCTCCATCATGCCTATCATGTGGCCTAGCCACACTACTCATAAATTCCTATGACTATACCCTCTACATGGTATACTATAATGAGGTATTTTGGAATCCCAATCTTACTACCTATCCCTATAGGTTAGCCACTTGATCATAAACCTATCCAAGCTAGACCATGGTAGCCCTATGTGATTCTCTCTCATGATCTAAGACCTATTAGGATTTTGCCTCACCCACTCCCACCTATTATGGTTGTTGTAATCTATCTATGTGTGTCTGTAACTAGATCACAACCTCCCACACTAGTCGAAACTAGCTTGCCTAAGTTAGGGTAGATGATACCATAGGATCATCTAGTATGGTGGGGGTCATATTGTACAATCAACCCATATAAAATGTCATGGTTCATAGACATGAAAAAGGATACCCATTTGACATCCTTGATCACAAGATATGTAACCTCAAAACTAGATATATATTATCTCACATATATATTTCAAAATTTATCTATCTACTACAATCACATGTAACTAGTACTCTATATTATAGCTTAAAATTACAAATATTTTTCACTAGTCTTGGTATCACCAACCACCATATCCTTATCTGATCACCCACTAAGCATAATCTCTCTATTTTTTCATCCATTGAGCACTTCCTCTATCAATCACCTCCCCACCAATGCAAATCTAGGAGTCACCACTCAAGTATACCATGAACCTCTCCTAAGAAGGGACTATGTCAACCATATCTATCCTAGAATAGATGCAAGATCATCCTATGTGGCTACTATCACCTAATTACAATCATGCTAGTGGTGCCTCCATCAATTATGTGGTAGTAGTGGCTATTATTGCTCCAACTGTAGTGCCTCTTATGGTATCTATTGTACCCCTACATCAACATCCATATCCTTTCCTCCTCAAGCTACTTATATGTACATATATTGAGGTGGTGGTGAATCAATTGCCTTTGAATAGTCTTCTAATTTCACTTAACATCTATGAAGCATTCATTCACATACATTAATCAATGCATACACAAGTATCTATGAAATAAAACAACATACAAACATAATATATATACGGGAAACCATCTTGGGGGATAAAACCAACTAATGAATATCTTGTAATATAGTCTTATAATTAAGGAATCCAAAATTTATTTAGGCACCAACCTCTTACTACTCATGCACCATCTCAACTAGTCCTTTAACAAGTACCAAATTGTAAAGAGGCTCTAATCCCCTAGGTAAATTGGAACTAACTTAGGTGCCTTAAATATATGAAAACCTTAGAACAATTTTTTCTCACTCAAATTAATATGATATCCTTATTTTTCTTTTCTCTCTTTTATCTTTCTCAAATGGCCTATTAGGCGTTCTTGTTCAACTAGCCCTTTCCTTGGCAGAATTAGGCCAAATGACCTTGCCCAAAACCTATAAAAACATAATAATATATTCATGTAATATTAATAACACATATATAATTATATTAAATAAATTTACCTAGTTTCCAAAACTCTATATCATTCACTTATATACTCAACATTCTAACTAGTCAAATTAGGCCTAATAGGCCTTGTCTTTATACTCAACTCTTGTTCTTACCCATCTTAGTTAGACAAAAACCTAAAAATAAATTGATAACCCTTGAAATATATCAAAAAAATAAATTTCAAAAACCACCACATTGGTCAATCATTACCCTTAAGGGCCAAAATCACCATTAGGCCTAATAGAGACCTAATGCAATTAGACCTTCTCTAAGCACACATTTCACATAGAGCTGATTAGAACACTTTAAGCCTAAAAAAATGGATTATAAAATAAAAAAATTATTATAATATACCATTTATAATATCACCATATGTCCCCAACACCATTTGGCTCATTTTACTCCTTGAACCACCCAATTAGGTATGCTTTCCATTAGGTCTTCTTACTACCAAAAAGTCTATCTTTTAGATCAGAATCATATATTCAAATTTTACACATAAAAATACTATAAATCACATGTATATAATATAAGTTACCTAATTTTCAACATAATTTTCGTTATAAATCATCAAATGGGGTAAAAGGCCTCTAACAAATCAACTTCATATGCTCAATTAGAACTACACACAGGCCTCAAAAACCCAGTCAAGAACCTTTGACTTTTCACACATTCATAGGAGTTTATAATGAGTAAAAATGTGTCAATAATTTAATATTATACCTATATAACAACTTAATTTTCATTATATTCTTCAAAATTATGCAAAAATACTCAAGAACAACATTCTCGCTCACACACAAAAAATTGTTTGTTGCATCAAAAACATAGTTAAGAAGATCAAGTATTAGAACACCTATACGAACACTTTTATGATATTAAAAAGGATTTATATGAAAATTAATAATTATTATATCATATTTTAAAATATATATTACTATTTTTAATATCCATATTGGTCTTACATACTAATCTCACATCTTCACCCTACACAAACTTCACTATGTTAGACAGATCACTTTAAGAACAACATTTAACATGTTAGTGTGCATAAAAAATAAAAATAAAAAAGTCATATATGAGGTATATATCTTTGATAAATTTCCTAATGAATTTTTCTCCATCCCTAATCCTCTATAACTAATTCCTAATCTTCTATAACTAATTCCTAATCTCTTTCTCACTACTACCTAATTTTCTCATTGTCTTACTCTTTAGGCGCTTTTAGTGATAGTCCAACTTACATGGTACATTTATCACATTTTAGGTATTTAAATTACTCATAAAATTAAATAATAATAAAATATAATTATCACAAATCATCTTCCATCCATTTATATGATTGACCTTGTCAACCTTTCCTATTACATCAAAATTATGAGAAATAAGGAGTTTATTATATATTATACTAACTATAATGAAAAAAAAACCCACACATAGGAACTTAAAATAGTTATTTACATGTTAAAAACATAAAAATAGATCTAAAAACCAATTATAATCTATAACTAACAAGATCTTTCCTATTGGGTCATTATGAGGGAGGGTTTTGACTAGTTTCCTTTCCTAGCAATCACTCATAGAGGATTGTCACTAAAATATAAAAAATATGATATGAAAATAAGTATAGTGACCTTACCCAACTTAAATAAGCTAATAAGGATCTCATGATGAATTTTCACATGTGAACGAGCTTATGAAATTCCTTCTTAGGTCTGTAATACCCCATTCTATGCACATAGAAGATCTCAACACCAATTTTTATGCTTTCTTATTTAGTATATGACCTAAAAAAATTTAAAAATACTTAAAACAAACTTTAAAACATATATTAATTATATTAATATCTATATCACCTTGGAAAATAAAATTTACCCATCATTAGTCCATACTAAGTCTATTTGCACACTAGACCTTGAATTCCTAGTCATACTTAGACCATGATCATACCTTTAAAACTATTTTAATACTATAAATACCTCATAAACATGTAAAATTAACTGATACCATTATCACACTCTACAAACATTATTCACACAAGTTATATATTTCTTTCATCATCATGTTACCAAGCCTGCGCCTCCTTACTAGGTCTCTTCATGCAAGAATTAAGCTTCAAACTTGAACTTTGAACTCATATAAAGGATTATTTGTCTCTTGATAATTTTTACATATATTTATTCACTCTCTCATGCATGTTTTTACATAAATCACCAATCCTCACTATGGTTCATGCTTATTCTTTCTCTTAAGGCTAGACTAGGCTTCTGAAGACACCTAATACACAATGATAGCTTACCTTGTACCATGATATTGGGTTTGAAATGAAATAAAACTTAAAAGGATTACTATGTTTAATTAAAATTATCTTGCAATAGAGAAACAATATTTTTCCTTCAAATTTTATCTCATCATGAGACTTCTTTGACACATATCATCTCGCCATGCATGGCCTCAACTCTGACCTTGACATAACTGACATATGTATTGAATTTTTAATCAATGAAAATAAAAATGATTCAAAACCAAAAATAGGAACATACATCAACAATATCACCCTTTTCATTGATGTAAAATACTCTAACATAGTAGATCATTCTCATCTCCTTAAGTTGGATCTTCTTTGATACTTGGTCTTTCTCCCAAACAGGAACTTTCTCCCCCTTTGACATTAATGACTAAGGGTCATGTTCTTGGAAACTATATAGTATTTGGACTTTAAACAACACACCTTTTCTTTTCAAGAAAACTTAACACAAATCTAGCTTACATATATAATCTTGGAGCATGATTGGCTCTCCTTGTCTCCATGATAAATTTAGACATTATCAAAATTATGACTTGGTTTGATCAAGTCATCATATAAACTCTTTATGACCAATATCTTGTGATCAAACATACAACAAAGTCTTTACTAAACCTTGAATTTGATATTCTTCAAATAATACAAAACTCCTCCTAAGACCAAGCATCCTTAATGCTTATTTCTTACTAGTTGAGTGCCTCCATGAAGCCTCATAGAGTCACCTCTACTCTAAAAAACTAAAACAACATAAACTTAGGAAATTCCTAGATATCCATGTCCTTACTAGACTAAAATTCCTTCATGATCCTCTTGGGATAGAATAGTCTTTTTGGCTTGACCTCCTCAATATTTGTTTGAATAAAATTCTAGATTATTCTATTGTACTTATCTCCTTCATCAATAATATGATTTGACATAAAGAATTATTTACACTCCTTTGTATCTTGACTATTATCTATCATGACAAATATTACACTTATATTTGAAAACTAGTCATCAACATTATCTACCTTGGGTTTCCACTTACTATCTTTTATTCTTTCTTATTTTCTAGGGTTCTCATCTTTCATGTTTTATCTTGAGAATCCATGCTTACAATACTTCGAAATATGTCCAATTTTGTGACAATTGAAACACACTATTCCTTTTGATGAAAACACACCATGACCCATACCTCTTGATTGATGACATTCCTCATAGTTTCATGTATATCTATTCTTAGAGGGCCTTCTACAATGACTTTTTCTATGTCCAAATCAGTTACATGAAAAATAATAACCATTAAAACGTTTAGAATACCTTATAATATTAGGTTGATTGATATTATTAAACTTAATTATATTATAAATCTCATTATTTCATTTATCATTGACCTTCTTTGTCACATTAGTGTTATTCTTTTTGTCTATATTGAAACCAAGGCCTATTTTATCATTAACAGTCTTTTAACTACTCCGAATGTTATCTAGATGATTGAAACTCTTTTCAAACCTCAAAAAGGACTTAACCTTAGTAGATGTCTGATCCAACTCATTTCTAAAGGACTCCACTTTAGTTAAATACCTTTTGCATTCTTCTTCTTTGGTCTTTAGACTAGTAGTCACAATCTCAAGTTGAGTCTCCACCTATTTTACTATTTGATCTTATTCTTTAGAGTTTTTTCTTAGTCTAGCTTCAAATAAGTTGATTTTTTATTTATAGTCTTTCATGAGATATATCATCACCATATTCTTATTTTTTACCATATTTATATCTTCTAGAGTGTTCATCAATGTAGCCTGAAAGTCTACCTCATATGCTTCTTCAAATGAATCACCAACAACACCTCTAATCCATATGGACTCTTCTTGATTTGAGTAGTTTGCTTCTTTATCCATGAATATAAATTAATTGACATTAGGATCATCACATTCATGTTCACTCTTAGAGTCACTTATCTCAATCTCATTATATGAGCTACAATCTTCCTTGGTGTAGAAACTTCTTTTATTTTTGAAAAAAATCTTCTTATCATCATACCTTATAAAGCTTTTCTTTCTCTTATCAAACTAATATGACCTTTTATCATCCTCATGACCTTCACCATTATCTTCATCATACTTTTCCTTATGATTATGAGGGCACTTTTTATCAAAGTATCAATTCTCTCCACTATTGAATCATTTAAAAGGGCAACTTTCCCTTCTATTTATCTGAGTCTATCTTCAAATTTTTTACAAACATTGCTATTAACTCATCATCATAAATATCAGATTCATCATTATATTTTATTTTATTACCTTGTGTCTTCTTATCCTTTGGATTATTTTATTCCTTTAATGCAACGTCCTTATTTGCATGTCTTATTTCACTTGTCCTCATCTTAGAGGCTGTTAGGGTGCCATGAAGTCCATCCATCTCTATCTTGTTTAGATATCATATCTCTTCAAAAATAGATACCTTAGAATAAAATTTGGGAGTTAAATATCTCAAAACATATTGAAAAATAGTAGACTCTTTCAAATATTCACCTAGACCTCTTATGATGATGACCAATTCATCAACCCTCAACAAGTAGGCTTCAATGGTCTCATATTCATTAATTTTTAGGCTTTCAAATTATCTTCTATGGGTTTGTAAATTGGAAAATTTTATCTTATAGTCTCGATAATAAATAGTATTCAATTTTCCCTAATTTTTTTTACATACATATAGTGCATAACCTTCACAAGTTCTACCTCTAATAGGCCACACATAATACCATTCATTATTTTTGAGTTATTATCACTAGCCTTCTTGCCTATTGCATCTGTAGGTGGAACAGGGGTGAATTATATCCATCCAAGAATAATTATAAAACATAACAATCTTGAGACATCATATATGTCCTCATATTGAAAATCCAAAAATTATAATTGAATCTATTAAACAATAGAGCTTCGCTTGTAGAAAAAACACCTTGTGTTTGACTAGCCATCTTTGTTTGCTTAGAATCTCCTTTAGGTTGTAAGACCTCCTTCATAGGACATGATATGATAAAAAAATTTAGAAGTAAAAATAATAAGGGATATTTTAATTAGTTGATTTAAAATAGTACTCTAATTTCACTTAACATCCATGAAGCATTCATTAAAATACATACATCAATCAATGCATACACAAGTATCTATGAAAGAAAAAAATAAGAACATAAGATATATGGGGGAAACTATTTGGGGATAAAACCCATTGATGAAAAAATGGAATATAGTCCTATAATCAATGAATCAAACTTTTAGTGATCCACCAACCCCTTACTATTCAAGTACCAACTCAAATATTCCTTTAGCAAGCACTAACTTGTGAGGAGGCTCTAACCCCCTAGGTAAATTATTAAAAAATTAGATGAATTAAATCTCTAATCTCCTTAGAACACTAATTTCTAACTCAAATTAAGATGATTTTATTTTTTTCTTCTCACTCATCTATCTTTCTCAAATGGCCAATTAGGCCTTCTCCTTCAACTAGCCCTTTCCTTGGTAAAATTAGGTCAAATGACCTTGCTCAACACCTATAGAAATATAGTTATATATTAATGGAATACTAATCACACATATTTTATTATATTCAAACCCTATCCCTGGTTCCCAAATATCTATATCATTCGCTCATATGCTCAACATTTTATTTGGTTAAATTAGGCCTAATAGGCCTTATTTTTATACATGACTCTTACTCTTACCCATATTGGTCAGACAAGAACCACACCATAATTGGATCACCATTTAAATAGATAAATACAAATTTTTCACAATTTAAAAATAACCACATAAGTTTATCATTACTCTTAAGGGCCAAAACCATCATTAGGCCTAATTGAGAGCTAATGCAATTAGGCCTTCTCTAAGCACGTGCTTCACATATAACTCCTTCGAACACTTTGAGATTAAACAAATAGATTAAAAAATTAAAAAATGACTCAAATGTACACATGATAATCTCAATTTATTCTCCCAATACCATGTGTCTCATTTTACTCCTTGAACTATGCAATTAGGTCTACTTGCCATTAGGCCTTCTTACAACTAGAAAGTTTGTCTTATAAATATAAATCATATACTCAAATTTTCCACATAACTATAATAAAAAATAAAATTTATATAATATACATGACCTCAGGTAAAAAATCATGTTCATTATAATTCAACAAATAGGGAAAAATACCTCTAACTGATCAACTTCATATGTTCACTCACAACTACACATAGGACTAAAAAACCCAATTAAGAACCTTTGAATTTTCATACCTTCATAGGATTTAATCATGTATAAAAATGTTTTAAAATGTATTTATGATACCTATATAAAAAATTCATGTTCATTTTATTCTTTAACACTATGCAAAAATACTTAGGAACAACATTCTCACTCACACACAGAAAATTGCCTATAGCATCAAAAACATAGTCAAGAAGATCATGTCTTAGAATACCTATGAGAAAAAAATTATTATATTAAAATATATTTATATGAGAATTAAAAATCTTTATATAATATTATAAAATATATATTACAAGTTTTAATATCCATATTGGTCTTATAGACCAATCTCACATCTTCACCCTACATAGACTTCACTATGTTAGACATATCACTTTGAGAACAAATTTTAGCATGCTTGAGTGTATCATAAAAAATTATAAACAAGGGGGATATGATTTATATTTATTTAAAAATTACCTCATGAATTTGGATTCATACCTAATCCTCTATAACCAATTCCTAATATCTTTCTCACTAATGCCTACTTTTCTCACTATAGGCCAGATTACATGACCAATTTAGAAAATTTTAGGTTTTAAACATTATCAAAAAAATTAAATTAGAATAAAATATAAGTCTCACACATCTTCCTCCATCCATTTTCATGCTTTGACCTAGTCAACCCTACGTATTACATAAAAATTCTAAGAACTGAGGGGTTTCCTGTAGCTTCTACTCATTCTTTGTGACAAACCAAAACCACCTGGAGGAACTTGGAAGAATAATTCACATTTTAAAAACATCAAAATATGTTAAAAAAACCATTTTGAGCCATAATTGATAATATATTTCATAACATGTCATTATGAGTGTTTTAGGAGGGGTTTGACTAATTTCCCTTAGCAATCATTAATAAAGGATTACACCTCAAATCCAAAACCAATGCTAGGAAAATAAATATAGGGACCTTAAAAAACTTTCATGAACTACTCATAATCTCATGTAAAGGTTGCACATGCCAATGACCATAATAAATTCCTTCATAGGTCTGTAACACCCCATTCTTTCCACATAAAGTATCTCAAAACCAATATTCATGCTTTCTTCTTCATTTTATGACCTAAAAATTTGTCAACATACTTAACATAATATATCACACCTCTTTCAATGATCTTGAGAGATCTATCACCTTATAAAATTAACTTGACCCCTCATTAGGCTATATTAGGTCTTTTTACATACTAGACCTTGAACTGCCAATCATACGTAGACCATGATCATACCTTGAAACCTCATTTACTATTCTCAATACCTCATCCAGATGTCATATGAACTCATACCATGCTCAAATTCTTCTAACCTTCTTCATATAAGTCATATATTGCTTACCTCATCATGCTACCAAACCTGTGCCTCCTTACTAGGTCTCTTCATGCAAGAATTAAGATTCAAGCTTGAAATTTGAAATCATTTTAAGGATTATTTTCGTCTTTCTCATGTTTAAACATCTTTATTCACTCTCTCATGCATATACTGAAATAAATCACCAAGCCTCACTATGCTTCATGCTTACACCTTTTCCTAAGGATAGATTAGGCTTCTCAAGGCACCTAATATGTAACAATAGCTTACCTTGTACCATGATCTTAAATTTTAATTGACATTAACCTCAGAATGATTACTAGGTTGCCTTCAGATTATCTCTCAATAGAGAGACATGAGGTTGACTTCAAATTATCTCTTATCATGAGACTTCTTTGACACATATCATTTCACCATGTATGGCCTCAACTCTGACCTTGACATAACTGACATCTATCTTGACTTTGACATCAACAAAAATAGTAATGTTTTAAATCCAAATATAGGAAAATACCTCAAAAAATATTTCATGGGCTCACATGTCATGGCCTGATCACTTGTATCTCAACCACTCCTCCTCCTCTACTATTTAACTCTCTAGCATTTCATACCCAAGAAACAAACACTATTAGATGATCCACTGGGTATAAAATTCCAAACTACCCTAAGAAGCATGCCACTACTTATGTCTCTACCCACCAAGTATCATGGCCCATGATCTACACCCAGGCCAACCCTATCACCATGGTTTCCCAACTAGGCCAAAAACTATCAGTATGTGTGTATAGTTGCAACATAATTTCCAATTATGTGATCATCTATAAATTTGACACATGGGGCATGGCTCATGCTACTTATTCCTACTACCATCTAATCACCCTAGGTAACCTTTCATCAACCACATGGGGAAACCCAGATGGTAGATACATAAGAAATGTTTCATATATCTAAGCACTCAACAACACCATTATTTCTATGGTATTATACCCTCTGGATAGTATCACATACATCTCATGCATGAGATAGACCCAAATGATAGACCTAAAATCATATAACACCCTCAATTTAAAATGGACTAGCACAAAGCTATCACATATACTAGTACCTTACCATAAAAATTATGGCATAATACTTGTTCTATCATAAGTCCAATCATGACCTTCCACATGTCTAGAATTTGCATGATATACACATCAAAAATACTCAAAAACCTGGGTATATCCTATCTGATCACATCACCCACCTAACATGGCACTCATCTCTTTTCAAGATCATTCGGTGTCCTTATTGTTAGTCTAATAAATACATTGGCATCTTATAGTGTAATACCCACTTATATGGTATCTCCATTCAACACCAATCTAAAAGTGTTGGTAAACCATTCACATGCTCTAAGGAACATGATAATGAGATCAACACTCAGTGGGATGTGCCTCATCTCCATAATCCCTCCCAAGCCTAGTATAACTGGTGGTGCTCTATCCACATCTATCAACCACTCTATTATATCTATTAGCCATGACACATAAATTATTCCCCAATACCTTTGGTGTCTCTATAAAATATCAAATAATAAAGGATCTATCAGATCACCATATCATTTATAATCAAAATATAATTCTTCAAATTTCACAAAACATAGCTAGTTTGATTAAGTTTTTCCATTTTATATAAAATTGGCCTATTCAATATTAAATTGGCCATGTGCTTCACTTCGGATACTAAATCAACTGTATAAAATTCCTACTAAATTGACCTATATAATACTATGTCAACCACCTTTTTTCCTTGAAATACTATATCATCCCTATTTTACATAGTTGGCCTTGATCAATAATACTAAATAAATAATTTATAAATAACTAATTTATCCCACTACTACACAATTGCCCCCTCTCCTAGCAAACTAAATCAAGCTACTACTATGTAGTCAACCTTTTTGTTTTCCCTTGACTTACAAATTAAATTCACCTCGTCAACTTTATTCATCCACAATGATGAATTTTTGACCATTTACCATAAATACCTTGGGTATTTATTAGTCTAACTCTTTCCTACCCAATACCCCATTTCACCCCTAGTGTAGACACTAAAAAACTATATTAAGTGTTAAAATGCCTTGGAACCCCTAAGGAACACCTAACCCTTATCTACCCCTAACTAACTTATTAGACATTGGGTTTAGTTGGCTAATTAGCTAACTAAACTCAATAACTTACCACCCCTTTTAACTTATCTTAACCCTTTTCTTATAAACCCTTTACTATTGATGATCATCTTAACCATTAATGATTAGCCTGACTATTAATGGTCAAGTCCTCACCTTCTTAATACATCACCATATTTGTCTAAGTTAACAATGCATAATTAAATATGTTCACCTTATGCAGTGATAACAAACTCCCAAGCATTGAAAACAACATCCTCACCCTCTAATGAACCTTCTATCCTCCATCTCTTTTTGCCTATAAAATGAGGGGAGTAGGAGGTGAAAGGGGTCATCACAAGCAATATTGCATACATGTATTCATGCTTTACAACATCCAATCTTACTTCAACAACTCAACAATAACAAAAGAGACATTAAACTCTATTGAATTTGCTTTTGAGGCTAAAGTACTATTACTCTAGAAAAACTACTCTAGCCATTAGCCATCAACCATATAGTAGGTTACAGTTATATTTTAATTGTTCTTTGATTTCATTAGATCTCTAACCCCCCTGACTTGATCATACCTATCTGTACCTTATTTCCAAACTTCTAGATCCTTAATAGAACCATTATCAAACCATTCACTTATTTTGCAAATTATTTTTAAGCAACCTTCAAGAATGCATAGGAAACCACTGATGGTTATCACAACCACCAACTATCACCTCCAAAAACTAAAGGTTAGCCAACCACTAATGGTCACCTCCAACTACCGATGGTTACCCAATCACTGATGGTTAGCTTAATCATCAAGAGTTAACCCAATCACCAACAAACATTGTGAAAGAAAATAATAAGTTATTTTCAGCCCCTTAACCCCAACCAAACCTAAATTTATGTGTTCTTACTTATTCACATACCCTTTTATAGTTTTTTAAACCTAACTTCACCCATGTTAGCATGAGCATTAACCCTTTTTTGCTATATTTAATCATTTTATTTAACAAACATTCTACTTTCTTCTTATATTGCATTTCATTTTATTTATACCAGTACCATACTTTTATCTCTTTAAACTTTATTATTAAAAGTGGATTGATATCCTCCTAGCAAGCTTATGCTTCTTGGATCTAACTCATGCTACCTAACTATCTTGCTAACAACCCCTTTGTTAGTGTTTTTTTATCTACAAGTTATTCCTTTCAAGCTAAAAAGGAGTTCTCCATCTTCATTTGGATTATGCATGAATCACCAACTAGGTATTTCTACCATATCCTTATTACTAGTTTCTTATCTTCTTCCAAAATTAAGAAATGAGAAAAAATTAAGAGAAACATTTTGGCATGCCCGGTGGGACCTAGAATCATCTAGGTTCCCCTTCTTTCTTCCTTTATTTTATGTTCATCTAATACAATATGAAATTTATTTTGGGCTTAGAATAAACCTTGCATACATTGATTGCTTACTTGTTTTAGTTTATTTAGTAACTTAAAATAAAAGTAATTAATTATAGTTTCACTCTTGTTATCACACACTTTAGCCAACCACATAATTAATCAACACATTAAAACAAACTTGAGATAAGGACCAATGAGAATTTCATCACCTAGTGATAAACCTTACCCTTTCTCGACAATCCTACTTGGAGGTCATTATCAAGGGGACAATCAACTCAGCTCTCTAGTTAAGTATAAACTCTTAAATTCAGTATATCTTAGATAAGCACCTGAAACCCTTATCCTTTTGGTGTATGAAGTGAGAGGGTAGGCCCCAATATCATGCCATGTATTGACATTCAATACATATTTATTTTGAGTACCTAAACACAACCAAAAACCAATCTTCGGTTTCCTCTTTAGTACCTGATCTATAAATGAATTTTCTTCTTCACACTTTCTAGGGCATAAGCCAAAATTGATTGAAAAAGAATCATAATTTTTAAATGCACTTTTAGTGTATGTTTGGATTGTAATGAGATTCTTTTCATTTTGCTTTCTTTGTTTTGGAATTGTGAATTTGTCATCATTTCTTTTCTAATCCTCACATGGTCTTTACTAGACAACAACTAAGGAATCAAACTAACCAAGAACCACCATTTACCTCCTCATCTTCTTCCATGGAGTATAATTCATATGTTGATATTTCTTCTCATCTTTCTCCCCCTCCTACCATGCCTTAGATGGTTATCAATGGTGATTTGGATTTCATTACCTTGATAACAACCTTAAGCCTCTCCAACATTACCTTAACACCTTGGCTCATCGTACCCCTATTATTTTAGTTCCTCATACAAATCCACCTTATGGTATACCTCCCGCTCTCATGGTTGATGTCATCTCTACCCAAAATTTGATTACCCAAGCATCTTCTTCCATCAAAATTTGTTTCTCTTAATATCCCATTTACTACCACTACCCAAACCTAATCCAACATCCCAATTAATAGCCAAACACCTCCTACACCAACTAACATCTCTAACATAGGGGTAACCTAACCTCTTATTACCCATACTTAATCCACCTTGAGGGTATATTCTACTCCTATTTCCACCATTCCTCCTATCACCACTAACCCACCATTTTCCACCCCAATTCAAAATTTGGTACTTTTCATACCTCCTACGCTTCAACCTATTAACACAAGAGTTACCACTTAACCCTAACCATCTATCAACCCATCCATACCTCTAAATCAACTTATATAAATACCTCAACAAATACCCATGACATTTTTCCAATATTTTCCTAATCTTTAAGGATATACAACACCTTTTACTTAACCTTTTGTAACCTTCAACCATTATATGGCACCATACCAACCTATAATGAGCACATACCAATATGTGGTATCTAATCAACCCTCTACCTCTTACCCATATATTTCCACCTAACCTCAACCAAACGTACCATAGTACTATGGAGATTCCCAACCTCAAATGGGTTTAGTTAAAATGTTAATGGAAAAAATGACCAACCTAGATTCCTCTATCTTTGGGGCCTATAACTCTTTATCTTATGATCAAATCTATAAATAACCTATCCATACATCCATTCCTATCTAATCATATCCTCTTCAATGGGAACTACCCAAATTTTCAAGTTTTAAATTAGGGAGGACCCCCAACAATAATTGAGACATTTTGCCATTCTTTCTATTTGATTCCATATGATTATGCTCTTCTCTTTCATACCTTCCTATGTCTTTATTTGGACCAGCCTTGGATTGGTATAGTGTTCTCACCAAGCACTCCATATTTTCCTTTTCATAACTTTCCAAAGTATTGTTAGATCATTTCTCAATCAATATATATAAAATGGTCTCTATTACCGACCTCTATTCCCTTAGGCAATTTCATGACAAATCGATTGCTAATTTTTTAGCTAGATGGAGAGGTCTTATCAACTAAATTTATTTTTCCTTACCCTAACCTAAATTGATTGAACTCTTCTCTTAGGGTTGTTCCAAACATATTTCATATACTCGTAAAGTTTAAACTTTCCAAACTTTTGATGAGGCTTTTACCATGGCACAAAATTAGAAATCAAAGCCATCAATGAGGGAAAATTAAAACTATGAAACAAAAGTTCTAGATTTAAATCTAATGACCCTTCCTCCAACAAAACCACTAATCAATCCAACCATCCCAATACCAAACCAAAGGCATCCACCAACTTGACTGTCCTTAAAACTGATCCACCTCCAAATGTCAACCAACCCAACCCAACTAATTCCTCTAACTCTTCTAACTAACCAAAACTGAGTTACCCCATAACAATATGCTCTTATATGGGAGTCTTATGCTTTAGTTTTGGATAAATTAAATAAAACAAACACCATACAACTTCCTTCTATAAAACCCCCCAATAGTTTAATGCCTCTCACCTTACACCTAGTTGATACAATGAGAATGATCTTTGTGATTTTCATCGTGTCATTATACATGATGTTAGTAGGTGAAAAACCTTTAAAACTATTGTCCAAAACATGATTTATAAGGGAGAACTCATGTTTTATAATCCCAATGCTCCCCCAAATCAGTCCCTTGACATCTTTCATAAACCTTTTCCTAACCATGCCCCTTCCACCAACTATGATGATAATAAAATGAAATCATCTCATACTCATGAGGTCCATATAGTTAATGTCTATATTAGTGAACCTATCATTGAGGAGACCATTACCTCATCTACCCCTTCCTCCATTCCACTCATTAAATTGGTGGACTTACCCTCTATTCCTTTGGACACCCAAATAGAGGAAGAAACCACCCCTCTTTCTTTACTAAGTGAGAACATGGACCTATCCACATCTCATTTACTAGAAATACCAAAGGAGGAAACCAATGAATTTAATCACCTCTTCATCCACTCCACCTAATAAATTGGTTCAATTACCTACCATTCCTTTGGATATATAAACAATGTAAACAATCATCTCCATCCATTTACTTGAGGTCATGAAACTCTCCTCCTCTAACATAAAACTAACCACTCCCTCCTTGGAAACCACTCCAAAGGAAGATATTTCTTACCTACACATTCTATGGAGGAGACTTCCTACAAAAATTTGAAATAACTCACCAAGAACATAGATGAATAAAACCTTTCCTCACCTCCACCTAGGGGCTTAAATTTTGAAAACAGTAACCAAGGAATCAAACCCGTTATAAGCATTTTTCTAGATTAGTCCAAAATCTAGAGTTCACTTTTCAACCCAACCTAGGTAGAGACACTTTATGGCATCATCTTGGGTTCTCCTATAAAAAAAAAACTAAATCTTCAACCTCAATTATATTTACCATCTAACCCATCATTACCTTAGTAACTTCACTAAATACTTCTCCCTCCAAAACCATAAGAGGACCATCTAACCCACCTTCATCTAAATTTGTCAAATCACCTTACTCCTCTTTAACCAAACCCATCAGGAATCTAAGAATACTATCTACAGCTAACCTTACTCACCCATTTTGAAATTAGATGTAACCCCTTCTAGTCCACCAAATAAAACGTGAACCAAACCAACTAAGAAGATGGATCCAACAAAGCTCTCACCTTGAACCAGAGTTATACCACCTCTTTCCCACCTACTTTCCATCTAAGGACCCCATCCCTCTACTATTCCCATTAAATTTTCCTCATTTAGTAAACCTTCTCCTTTTACCCTACCAAATCATTAAACTGCCCATCATTATTATCTAATCTATCTACCTATACCTTCCCACCTATCACTAAACCTTCACCCTCCTCCTCTAAATCTTCCACCTCAAAACCAATCACAACCAAAAAATCTCATCCAAAACCACCCACCAAAACCATTCCACCACCTCCAATTTCTATGGCTAATCCTACTTATAAGAAGGCTCTGACTCTTGAAATAAAAAACCCCATGCCCTCAACACCTTTGATCAAATATTATTCAACCATTATAAAAAGGTTTTTGAAAACCTCTTCCTTAACCCTACCACCCATCAAACCTTTAGAACCTTCACATCCTAAACCATCATGGTTTAATGAAAATTTTATTTTCTCATACCGTAGGACTCCTAGACATGATATAGAGAATTCTAAAGTTCTCCAAACAATTTTCCATATCTTATGATATCAGTATGATCTATTATCATATGAACCTCCCTTGAGCCCATTACCAACCCAACCACCAACTCAACCCATCAAAAAATTACCTACTACTCTACTCTCATTTGAAAGTGAGGAAGAACCAAAGCAACCATATATCCTAACACCTCCCTTAATCCACACTATCCATATGGTTATCTAATCTCAGGCCCAATAAAAGGATAATGGAAAAGTAAAAGTGTCCATACCATGGACATACCCTTCCACCCCTCAAACATCCAACCAAAATCAAGCACTCTTACCTTTACCTTCACCTTATCTAAAACCCAAAATATCCATTTTGGGTGCCTCTCCCTCTAACCCTTCTGAATCCATCCAATAAGTGGTTTTAAAACAACTTCACTAGACACTAGTGAAGATGACCCTTTATGAACTAATCAACACCTCACCCTATCATCACCAAGCATTGATAGAGGCCCTATAATTGATATAGGTTAAAATATAATATCCTTAACCTCTGACATATTTTATTATAACTTTTCAAATTTTTACCTTCAAAACCTTCCAAGATTCGGAAATACATTCTATCCATTCTAAAGATCCTGATCCTCCCCTCTTCATTACTACATACATCAATCAAACCCACATCAAAAGGGTAATGATTGATGGAAGAGATAAAATAAACATTATCTCCTTCCATTTATATGACCAACTTCAATTACCTAAGAATATCATTTCAAAAATTTCATCAATCCTCCACTCTTTCAATGATACTATGGCTAGTACCTTGGGGATAGTCATCCTTCACATCCACTTAGGACCTCACATGATTATATAACTCTTTTATGTTGTATAAGGGAATTTATAATAAAAAAATATTACTTGGATTCCTTTTTATCCATGCCATGAGTTGTGCCCCATATACTTTACATTGATGTGTCAAATTTGAACATGAAGGTCAAGTTGTTACCATAAGAGCTGACCCTAGTCCTTTTTCCTCATGCAACATGACATATCAACCCAAAAATGTTATTATTCCTCATTCAACCATGTTACAAACTAAAACCAACAACACCTCCACCCATATAACTAATTAATCTTCAAATATCTCATATATCCCTTCTTCCCAAATCCCCATGAAGACCCCTTGGAACATATGTTCAAACATCTCTCGTTGGGGGAGTATCATATTTTAGCCTTGGATACTTTCCCCACTTCACAAGAGTTTGGGAACCTCACCCATGATCCTAGTTATGAACCCAACATCCAAACCATCATCCTTTTCAATCCTCCTAACCATCAAATAAACTTAATCTATGGGGGACTTGATCATCCTCCTCTTACTTTCACCACTACTTCTATCACCCAACTATTCACCTTTGACTTTTCCTATCTTGACAAACTAGCATTTGCCAAATTATACATCAATAGGTGTGATTGGAAGGGATTTATCCTTAGATGTTATGATCATGGATCTCATGATTTACCTTCCATAAAAACCCAAAAACCTCATGAGTTGTTTGGTGCTTGGTTCATACCACCAGAAGCACCCACCTCACCTAGAACCATCACCAACATTGACGAGGATATCCCATTCTCACCAACCCCATCTCCTTTGAATTCAAAGGATTTTTATATCATCCATTTTAAATTTTTTTATTAATACCGTTATTTTTGTCTCTTTGACTTATCACAACGATAGTCAAACTAAAAGCCTTCCTCTCATCCATCCTGAAATGGTAGAAAATGATTCTCCTACCATTAATACCATCCAACATCAAGATGATGATTTTATTCTCACCTAACTTAATGTAGTGGATTATTCTATCCAAAAATACCTTCCTCTTGAGAATTAAACCATGTTAAATAAATTAACCATCATTGTCAACTTGGGTACTGAAGATAATCTTTGCATTGTCAAGATTGGGAAATCCTTAAATTCCATAGAGTAATAGGATTACCCTTCTTTCCTTTATGAGCACAACATATAATTTGCTTGGTCTTATCAGAATATGCCTATAATTTACCCTTCCATATCCATTTATAACATTGTCACCCATCCTGATGGTAATCCTATTTGGCAAAAGCTTCACAGGATGCACCCTCACATCACCGTTCTAGTCAAAGAAGAGCTTCAATGCCTCTTATCTGTTGACTTCATTCAACCCATTGATTATCCTCAATGGATTTCCAACATCATTCCCATTATTTATCCCATGGGGGGAATTTACCTGTGTATCAAAGTTTATGACCTAAACCTCACTTGCCCAAAGGATGACTTCTTTTTGCCTAGCATTGATCAACTTGTTGATCTTAGAGCTGGACATGAGATGTTACCTCTCATGGAATATTTCTTGGGATATAATAAAATATTTATTTCCCCTATGGATCATCATAAAACCTCTTTCATCACCCCATGGGGAACCTTTTGCTATAGGTTCATGCCCTTTGGTCTAAAGAACATTGGAGCAACTTATGAACATGTCATGACCTACATCTTCTATGATCTAATCCATAAAATTATAGAGGACTATGTAGATGATCTCTTTGGGAAATCCAAAATCATAAGGATCACCTAGCCATTTTCACCATCATCTTTTAATGCCTAATCCACTTCCACATCATACTCAACCCCAATTAATGTGTTTTTGGGGTCCTTTTTGAAAAGCTTCTTGGCTTTATTGTCTTCCTTCAAGGAATTTTAGTAGACCATGCTAAAGTTAGAAATTTTTTGGAGATGCCTCATCTAACACACCTTAAGCAACTCCATATCTTACAGGGGAAGCTATAATATATACATCACTTCATCTCTTAGTTATATAATAGATGTCAAGCTTTTCACCATATACTTAAGAAAGACACATATTTTAAGTGGACTAAATACTATGAACAAGCCTTTTATTCACTCAAAAAATACCTTCTTTCTCTAACTATTCTTACCCCTCCTAAAGATGATCAATAGTTTACCTTTACATCTCCACCACTGACCATTCCCTAGGGGTAATGCTCATTGATCATGATGAACAAAATAAAGAGCATGTTGTCTACTACATCATTTGAACACTTATAAAGTATGAGACTCAGTATACCCATCCTAAGAAACATTGCCTCACCTTAGTATTTATGGACTCTAAACTTCATCATTACCTTCTTAATCATAAAACCTATGTCATCACCAACACTAACCCACTTAAGTACATGTACTTTTAACCATACCAAAACTAATGTATCACTAAGTGGCTCATGCTTTTAGTTGAGTTTGATCTTTATTTCCTTCAAAAAATTCAATTAAAGGGAAAATCATTGATAACCAATTGGCTAAAGATCCTCTACTAGACAACCAACCACTTCTTGCATTTCCTGATGAGTCCATCATGACTCTTTATCAAGAGGACCCCACTTACCAAATGACCATGTTTTTTTATGGATCAAAATGCTAGTATGGTGGGGGTACTAGATTTATATGAATCCTTATTCATAGGATTCCAAATGACTCTTTTCTTGGGAGTCAATAAAATTAGTGTATTTGGTAATTCACAAGTTGTGGTAAACTAGGTCAATGGATCCTACCAATGTAAGAATGATGTCTTCCAAAAGTATAAGCAACTAATAGATATACTCTTAACATCATTTGATCATTACCTTATCTAGTCAGTTCCTTAATTTATTAAAAATATATTGGATACAATGGCTTCCCTTGATTCCTAAATCCCATCTCAACCTACGAAATCTAAACTCTTTGTTACCATCCATATTTTTAACACCCCATATTATATCCATTCTGACCTTTCTACTATCTATAATGTGGAACCATCTCTCTCTGACATATGGTATGAGCAAACCTTCAACTACCTCAACCTTGACATCATTCTTCTTAGCCTCTATAATAATGCCCAAAGATCCTTTTTTTAGATTACCTCTCATTACAACATACTAAATGGAATACTTTACAAGCACAACTTTAATGTCCTCATTTTCTATTGCCTTTTTAGTCATGAAGCTTCTGATGTTATCAGGGAAATGCATGACAAAATCTATGGGGGATAATTTAGTGGCCTATTTGTCGCTAAATACATCCTTTGCCTTGGGTACTATTTTCCTACCCTTAACTAGGAATCTTATGATTATGTAAAGAAGTGTGTTAAATTTCAAAAACATGCCAATTTAAATCACACACCTACCCATGGCCTATAAGTATCCAAATATTATTGGCCTTTCTCATAATAAGGACTCAATATCATTAGGGAAATCAATCCTCATTCTTCACAATGACACCAATCCATCATTGCCACTACCAAGTATTTTACCAAGTGGGTGGAATCCATTCTTATCATCTCAAGTAAATCTGACAAGATTATCGACTTCATCAACCACCATATCATCTATCATTTCAATGTTCTACATAAGATCATCACCAATAATGAAAAATATTTTAGGAACAAGAAAGTCTAAGGTATTTATGACATATTAAACATAAATTTAATATTTTCCTAACCTCGTCATCCACAAGAAAATGGATAGGCAAAATCCTTAACAAAATGTTGACCAAAGTAATAAGTGCTTCAATTTGGGATTGGTACTTGCACATCCCTTTCACTTTATGGGCCTATTGCACTAGAATTAGAACCTCTATGGGTTCTACCCCTTTCTCTCTAGTCTTTAGAGTAGAGGAAATCTTGCCTCTTGATGTCTATATTCCCTCTCTTTGCATATCTTTATAAGAGATCATTTCTAAGAGCAACTATTGTCAAGAACATCTAGCATAACTTGAGCTACTTGATGAACATAACTTCATGTTGCTTAACCATTTTCATTTATATCAATAATGAATCAAGTTCACATATAACAAAAAACTAAAAGAATGATCATTTGATATTGAATACCTCTTCTAAAAAGCAAAAGAGGCAATTTTTCTTTCAATTAACTTGGACCCTACATCATAACCCACAAGTATAGATCAAGAGCTTATCATTTGTCCTCTCTTGAAGGCAAACTAGAACTTGAGCCTTTCAATGCTCTACATTTTCATCCTTTCTTTTGTTAAAGAAAGGATCAAACTCACCTTCTTGTCTAACTTAAGCTCATCCCTTGATTTATGATATTTTTAACTTCACTTATCTCTCCCTCTCCCTTTAAAGATAATCTATTATAACATAGAACCATGTGATTAACTATCATAGTCATATCCTAATCATAAATATGGGTACCATTGCTCTACCCATGGCATGGTTCTCATGGATACTTTTCATCCATAACAAGAGGGAATCCCATGATCTATTATCTCTCAAAACCAATCCTTTTACCTATTATTGACCTTATTATGCTAAAACTTTGCCCCCATAAATGTAAACCTCTAAGCATAATTAGACTCATCCATGTCTAAAACCTTACATCAAAACATTTGGGATACCAAAATATTACTTGTTTCATATATCTCTATCATAGCAGATTACTCCCTTGAAGGATAAATACCCAAAAATAAACTAAATTACTTAAAAGATATATTTCTCCCTTGAAGGATAACTACCAAGTATAAAAATCCAAACTTAGACCACTCCCTTGAAGGATGGATAAGTCAAAATTGTTAAAATCAATCATTTAAATCTTCCCACACTGATCAAATTCACAAACCTAAAAACAACAAAAGAAAAAAATGACCCTATATCAAACTTATAAAAAGTTATCCCAAGAAATATGCAATCAAATTTCATATATAGCATTAGACGACTTCCTAAATCGATCAATATATAGCTTATCATAAGATATAGACTTGTCTATTCTAGTTCTTAGGTCACCTATAGAAGGGGTAAATTAAGTTAGATAAGGTTACCTTACCTATACACCCATTTACTTTTCACCTATCACATGTATCCCTTTTACACTATCCATAAATCAAGGTATTATGAGCTTATTTGACATGATGTGATCAAGACATTATTTTGTCAACCAAAGCATGATAATGCAAAGCATTCAAAAGGCTTATGCTCCTTAAACCAATATAAATTATATTTTGTTAGGTATTTACCAATGAAAAGGCATCATGATTTTTCATTACCCTCTTATAATTGGTTCATAATAACATATGTCTCATGATTCTCATTGATTTTTCCTACATTTAGTTTGTTATTTAACTTACTTTATGAATTTTCATTACATCCCTAACAATAATCACACTACATCTCCATAAACAAAACAAAACATCATCCAAAATCATCACAAGCACTCTTACATATAGGTATTCAAGCTTTGCAGCATTCAGTCTTCAACAACTCAACAATAACAAAAGAGACTTGAACCTCTACCAATTTGATTTTGAGGCCAAAGTACTGTTACTCTTGGAAAATTTATCTAGCCATCAACCAACAACCATCTATCAAGCTACATGTATATTTTACTGGTTCTTTGATTTCATTGGATTTCTAACCCCATAACCTAATTAAACCTCTTTACACCTTGTTTCCCAACTTTTGGATCCCTAACATAACCATAATTAGACCATTCACCTATTCCATAACTTATTTTTGAGAAACCTTTAAGAATCCACAAAAAATTGATGATGGTTAGCATAATCATCGATGGTCAGCTCTGACTATCGATGGTTATCCAACCACCAATGGTCAACTCTAATTACCTGTGGTTACCCAACCATCGATGATCAACTTAACTACCAATAGTTAACCAACTAGTAAAAAGGGTGTGGTAGAAATACCTAGTTGGTGATGCATCTGTAATCTAGATGAAGATGGAGAGCTCCTTTTTGGCTTAGAAGGAATAACTTGTAGATAAGAAATCACTAACAAAGGGGTTTTTAGAAAAATAGTTAGGTGGACTACCTAGCATGAGCTAGTTCCAAGAAGCATACACTTGTTAGGAGGCTATAAATCCACTCTTAATAATAATCAAGTTGAAAGAGACAAAAGTATAACACTTGCATACAAAAAATGAAATACAATATAAGAAGAAAGTATAATGTTTGTTAAATAAAATGACTAAATATAAAAAAAGTAGGTTAATACTCATGCTAACATGGGTGAAGTTAGGTTTAGAAAATTACAAAAGTGTTTATGAACAAGTAGGAACATAGAAAGTTAGGTTTTGTTGGGGTTAAAGTGACACAAATAACTTGCTATTGTTTTCTGCCATAGTGACCTTTGACAATTGGGTTAATCTTTGGTAGTTAAGTTAACCATCGATAGTTGGGTAACCATCCATGGCTAGAGGTGACCGTAAGTATTTGGGTAACCATCAATTGTTAGAGGTGACTTTTACTAGTTTTGCTAACCATCGGTGGTTACCTATGGATTCTTGAAGCTAGCTTAAAAGGAAGTTGTAGAATAGGTGAATGTTTTGATAATGGTTTTGTTAAGGATTTAGAAGTTGGTAAACAAGGTATAGATAGGTTTGATTAGGTCTGGGGGGTTATAAATCTAATGAAGTAAAAGAATAAGTAAAATATACATATATATTACTAGATGGTTGCTGGCTAGAGTAATTTTTCTAAAGTAATAGTACTTTGGCCTCAAAATAAAATTTTATAGAGGTTCGAGTCTCTTTTTTTATTGTTGAGTTGTTGAAGGAAGACTGGATGGTAGAAAGCTTGAATACCTATATGAAAGAGTGCTTGTGATGATTATGGATGATGTTTTGTTTTGGTCATGGAGATGCAATGTGAATATGGTTAAAGATGTAATGAAATACATAAATTTAAATAACAAACTAATGTAGGAAAAAGAAATGAGAATCATGAGACGTATGTCTGCATGAATCAATGATAAGAGGGTAAAGAAAAAAATGATACCTTTTCATTGGTAAGGACTTATCAAAACTGAAGTTAGATTGGCTTAAGGAATATAATCCTTTTTAATTCTTTGTATTAGCATTCTTTGGTTGATAAAATGGTGTCTTGATGACATCATGTCAAATAAGCTCATAATCCCTTGATTTATGGGTAGTGCAAAAGGGAGACAGGTAATAGGTGAAAGGTAAATGGGTAGATAGGTAAGGTAACCTTATGTGAGTTAGTTTTCCCCTTCTATATGTGACCTAAGAACCAAAGTAGACAAGTTAATGTCTTATGCTAAGGTATAGACTGATTGATGTAGGAAGTCTACTAATGTTATATATGAAAGTTGATTGTATATTTCTTAGGATAGCTTCTTCTAATTTTCATTTAGGACCATTTTTTGCTCTTTTTAATAGGTTTGTCAATTTTATTGACGTAGGAAGCTTCAAATGATTGCTTTTGACCCTTTTAACATAGCCATCCTTCAAGGGAGTGGTCTATGTTTGGGTTTGTATATTTGGTAGATATCCTTCAAGGGAATAGTCTATTATGCTAGAGAGATATGACCCAAGTAATATTTTGGTATCCCAAATGTTTTGATGCAAGGTTGTAGAGATGGATGAGTCTCATTAGGCTTAGAGGTTTACCTTTTTACATTCAAAAAATTTCAAGAATAACCATTTCAATACATTAAACATTTTAAGATACAAACATTTTAACATGTCCTATCTTCAAAATTTTAACTTGGTATTTTACCTACCCGTAACCCTTTAAAAATATTTCAAATACCTTCCTATACCTTTCCACTAAAACCCACTTATCCTAATTACTCAACTATTGATAGTCCTAATAACCACCGATGGTCAAGTGGGTTTCATCCTTTGATGGTTGACTACTGATGGTCATATCTGCCCATCAATGGTTGGGTCTAACCATTGATGGTCATTGTGTATGACCACTAATGGAAAATCCCTTGACCTACCTTCCTTGAAACATAATTAAACATCAAAATTTAAATAAATAAACTACTTAAATCTATCCTACAACCCACCCCCAACCTAAATATTCTTTTAAATTCAAAATTCAAATGTTACATTTTCTAATTTCACTCAAAACCTACATCTAGGTCAAACCCTACCACAAAAAAAAAAATACTCAAATTGCACTTAAACATAAACAAAATCAATTAATGTACCAATTTAAAACATCACCTACCTCATTCCTCAACCACTATCAAGGTTGAATCCCACATTCAGTTGCCTAACCACACCCTCATCCACCCTGCATCTTGATATAACCTAGATAACCTAACCACACACCTCACACCAACCAATAACAAATCCATTAGTAGTCAACCACATCAATAAAGACTCAATCAACTCTCACAGTAGAATCCTAAAGAGCCAAATCATCAAAATGCATAGAAACATGGAGGTTAAATTGTCAAAAGTGAAAACATCAATGGTCAAGGTGACCATCGACAATCAAGGTATCACTTTTAATTTTTTTTTGGCCACCTATACTTAAGTGTAAATTTTTTGAGATCACCTAATCTCCCCTAAACCAAAACTTTTAATTTTGGGATTATCCTTCTCCAACCAACCATTAGATCATGTCCACCTAAATATTATCCATTTTAACCCAAACAATCACATATTTCGTAATGAACCTTGCATTGGTCCTTTTTACCATACTGACCACCCTTGCCCTATTGAACATTTAAATTTTCACTACCTAGTACATGCCCAAAACATTTATGTTTTTCAAGGGAACATTTCCTACCTTATATAACTATAAAAACATTGACCCTATCTAGGAGACTTATATAGTCATTCAATCAGCTATAACCAATGTTGTGGACTAGTTACCCTCTCACTTGTCCTTCTACAAATATTGGCAACCTAAGTTCATGTGTGATCTTGGTTATCTTACTTAGTCAAATTTTACATGCATATTTATGTCAAATTCCCAACCCACTTTTTTCACCAAACTCGTGACTCACCATATACCACTTATCAAACCCTGACCTAATTTTGGTTTCACCTCATTAACTCCTAGTTTGAGGGGGGACACCTCCTCCCATACTTACGGCAATCAGACCTTCAATGAATAATCTAGTTTTGGTTTATATCTTGTTAGTTTAAATATTTATAACAAAAGGGGGAAAATATAGATGTTAAAAAACCTTACTAGGTGTCAAAATGCCTTAGAACCCCTTAGGGACCACCTAACCCTTCTCTACCCTCTAACTAATTTATTGGACCTTAGGTCTAGTTGGTGCCTTAGTTAACTATACTCAATAACTTACCACCCTTTTTAACTTATCTTAACCCTTTTCCTCTAGACACCTAACCATTAATAGTCATCTTAACCATCGATGCTTATCCTAACTATCGATGGTTAGGTCCTCACCTTATTAACACATTAGTAGCTAAGTGTGAGCTCATAAGGCACAATTAAATACCTTCACCTTATATAGTGATAATAAACTCCCAAGAATTGAAATCAATAGCCTCACCCTCTATGGAACCTTCTATCCTCCATCTCTCTTTACCTATAAAAGGAGGGGAGTACGAGGTGAAAGGGATCATCACAAACACTCTTGCATATAGCTATTTAAGCTTTCTAGCATCCAATTTCCCTTCAACAACTCAATAACAACAAAAAGACCCATGTCAAATTTAATTTTAAGGCCAAAGTATTGTTACTCTAGTAAAATTTCTCTAGCCATCAACCATCAACCATCTAGCAAGATACAAGTATATTTTACTTGTTCTTTGATTTCATTAGATTTCTAACCCCTTAACCTGATCAGACATGTCTACACCTTGTTTCCCAGCTTCCAAATCCTTAACAAAACCATTATCAGACCATTTAGCTATTTTAAAAATTCCTTTTGAGTAACCTTTAGGAATCTATAGGAAATCAATGATAATATAAATACCGATGGTAAGCTCCAACCATCGATGCTTACTCAACTATTGATAGTCACCTCTAAACATTGATGGTTACCCAATCATAGACAGTTATCTTAACCATCATTGGTTAACCCAACCACCAATGGTCACTATGGTATAAAATAATATCAAGTTATTTTTAACCCCTTAATTCCAATCAAACCTATATTTTTGTGTTACCTTTTCACAGACATTTTTTGATTTTATGAACCAGACTTCACCTTTTTGCTATATTTAGTAATTTCATTTAACAAGATTTTACTTTCTTCTTATATTGCATTTCATTTTCTTTATGCAAGTACCATAATTTCATTTGTTTTAACTTGATTATTATTAAGAGAGGATTGACAACCTCCTAACAAGCTTATGCTTCTTAGATCTAGCTCATGCTAGGTAGTTCACATAACTATCTTGCTAACAACCCCTTTGTTAGTGCTTTCTTATCTACAGGTTATTGTTTTCAAGACAAAGAGGAGTTCTCCATCTTCATACAGATTATGTGTGCATCACCAACCAAGTATTTCTACCAAAACCTTATTACTAGTTTCTCATCTTCTTAAAAAATTAGGAAATGAGCAGAATTTAAAGAAACACCTAGTATATATAAAAATTGCCTAGAGTTCATTTTGGTGCCTAGATTTTATTTACCAATAAATTTTATATAATTAGCTCCATTTCAAATAAAAAATTATTCAATAATTTGAAATTTTTAATTTGTTACATGTGTTGCACTCACTACGACTATTATGTGTCCTCCTTATCATAGTTATCATCTCCTCACCATGATGGCTCTTACATCTCAAAATAGGTCTCTTAGAGATTTGTTTTCTTATAATAATAAAAATTACAGATGTATTTTCACCTGATTTATATTTACTATTCATAATTATTTACCACTAAAATATTTACTATCAAATTTCTTATTTGGATTATATCTTTGTCTCTACTAGCTCTTTTTCTAAACCTAAAATGTTCTATAATCTTGATATTATAGATAATCATTTCACCTACTATATGTCTATGTTATAAAAAATTTTCAATGTTTTTCTCTTTTTTGCTAACTTCTATAGGTTCACCTAATGTTCAATACATTGGACACCTTCATATTTTCTTGCATCTCCTTCTTTATCTACATTACTAAGTTAAGTAAAGGTATGTGTTTTTCAAATTTGTCCTTTAATTTATCTTATTTTCTCCTTAATACACTTTATTTAGCTTAAACATAGTGTGTTGCTATGTTCTTTTCCCAAAGTACCATCATGTGTTACACCTACATGACACATGATGAGATTTGAGTAGGGCATATGTATACACATAATATTTTAAAAATTTATCAATTACTTATTCTTTATATCTTGTAGGAATCATTGAATCTTAATATATTTGACTGCATGCCTTAATGGGTGTACTAAGAAAGGGATAGGCAAACCTTTGGTACTTTTCAATATTTTTTTCCCTATAATTCCACTTTTTATCTACACACCCATCTCCTAAAAATATTCCCTAAGCTTTGCCTCCATTTTTTCACCCTCTTCTAGTCACCCTCCACCTTCATTACCCCTTACCTAGCCTAAAATCCTTTTTGATGGATTAAATTACACTATCATCCCCATCAACCTTTCACTCTAATTGATAAAAAATTATTTAGGGTCTGACCTAGATTGAGACATAATTTACTTATGTCAATAAGGATACAAGGTCGATTGGGTTGACCTTGTTGGCACATCTGCTTATCCACCATTCTACTTGAGGATCATAGCTTAGCATTTCATACTTTGTTTAGAGATATAAATATCATCTTGTGGAGAAGTATTTTGGATGCATAGATAGGTTGTGTAGCCTAGAGATAACTTTTCATTGTTATCCTTACATACCATAACAACCCCTTGTGAATCACCTTCACCAAGGGAGAGATTGAGGCTCAATGGGTTCATCTTCAAAGATAAGTATTACTTTGTTCTTCCTTTGTAAGAGCAGATAGATACGCATTTATACTTCTCTCTCATGCATTAAGATTATATATACATTGACATGAGTATATGTCTTCTATGCATGTTTAATTTTCATGTTTATTACCCCCACTTTATGCTACAAGATTTGGTGAACAATATATTATATTTTTATTTACTTGTTATTAGGTTAGTGAATATGAAAACATAGGACATAGTTAGGGTTATTGCATATTTTTTATTGATCATAGGCTTTATAACCCTCCATCATGAATTTATTGTGGTAAGATATCCCTTGTCTAGGTCTAGTAGATCTATCTTTCTCATGACCCTAAATATATAATGTATCCATAATCAGAAGTGTAGGTAGGATTTATCTTCTATGAGATAGGATTGATTTATAGATCTATTACATTTCCCATTGCATACAATTAGTGAATCTTAGTGGAATATTTTCTTACATTTATAATTTGGTGAATATGGGAAATAAATTAGTGCATTCAGTAAATAATATAGGCAGTGAATTCTATTCATGCCCCTAATCATGTGTAATGTGAGCATTATGGTTTTTTTAGATTGGTGAAAGTGTGGAGTTCATGAAATTATGGCTTGCCCCCACTAAAATCTATAACTATGTAAATGTGGAGGTAATGTATTTAAGACATACCCCAATAATATTATAGAGATTATAAGAATAGATTAAGTGTGGATTCATGTATTTATGACTTGACCCCACTAAAATATATAAAACTAAAGACATGACTCCACTAAAATCTATAAAACTATGTAAATATGAAGGACATGACTTTGTGACATTCCCCAACTAAAATTCCCCTCTTTTAAGGTGAGGTAGATAGAATCTGGTAGTCACTACATTAAAAATATATATAGACACGCACACCCACATACATAAATACACACATATCAAGCATATAGTATTAGATTATGTATCAGTGATATGACTCATTCAGTTTGTTAATATGTAGTATTGTATATTGGTATTTGAAAATTGGATGGTTTATTACAAATTTTGGGTTATTTTATATTTGCCAAAAGTACATAGGAATCTAGTATAGAATGAAATAACTCATTATATGGATCTCAACAAAACTTGTGATTTTTAATTTTTATAAATGATGCTAAAGATATTGTCCTTTAAAATTTATAGAGTTTGAAATGTCAACAAATATATAAATGAAGTTTGAAAATAATTCTTCATTTCATTTTCATTATGAACTTTTGTAAATTTATGTTGTGGAGTGATTTTTGAAAATGCCTCATAGACAAGATATGAAACTAATCCAATTTGATATACTTTAGGCTAAATTAGGAGGAAATGACCTTGAGGAGCTGGTAAATAGAAAAACATATTTGAATTTTTGCAATTTTAGATTTTTTTTTCTTGGTATTTTTTTGAATTTTTAGGGGTCTCAAAACACTACAATTGTTGAGATATATGGTACCATTAATCCTTCAATGGTATAAAATTATATTTTGATGGTAGTGTCCTATACTACCATCTTGACCTAATAGTAGCATTTAACATTATTATCCAACTATGTTTTTTATGTTATTCTTGAAGTATGCTTTAAATTATTGGGATATAACCATTAATGCATGTTTTTACTTATTTTATCATGTAGAAGGATATACATATTCATGAATTTTGGCATGGAAAACATATTTATACCCTTTTTGAACTTGATTTGGATGATGTTGAATGGGCCATTAGTGATTAGGTAGGACTGGGATATGACCCATATAGGGAAATATGCATATCATGATCTTATGATGGTATTATTTGAGAGATGGAATATTGATACTTGCACATTTTAGCTCCTGATGGGGGAGATGAATGTTAACTTATAATATCCTTATTAGATCTTCAAGTTGTATATCAAAGGATATAGGGCATAATTTTTTGGAAATTATAACATTCGATATATTTAATGATTTCATTTATATTTTGCTGGGTATAAGTTTACAGATGCAAAAGTGAGTATTACTATTTGTTTGGACATGATTATTAGAGATGATGTTATAGAATTACTTAATCTTATATATTTCTTATTATCCTACTGTATAATTTTGAATGGTGGTGGTGTAGTGATATCTTATCAGATATATCACATTATCTTCTACATTGAGGATCAATGACTTAAATTTTATTAGGGGTGGACCATGGAAGCCCATTCATTTAAATATTATATAGGTTCTACTTGGAGACATGAGGTGGTTGTATAGGCATTGGTACACTCTTTCATGTATGGGCCTATGAGCACATTTTAGTTGTGTGGCTAATTGGAGGAACCTTAGTAGGATGGACTCACACTCAGGTATTTATAGCATGATTTGCTCACACTCAGGTATTTGTAGCATGATGGGTAGTGCCTCAGGGTAGAGTATAGACCAAGATGGAATATTAGATAATATTGGATTAGCTGACACCAAATCAAATTATATGTAAATTGTATAAGACCTTTGTAGGTTGGGCTAAGGATGAACAATAGTTAATTTGTGTTTATTCTAAAATGTGGTTATTTTATCATTTTCATAAGGTGTAAAATAGATTTAAGTATGAAATTATTTTTTGATAGTTTGATATTGATCAAGGAGTATCCTTAGATCCATATCCATGGCATTTTATACTGATATTGGGCCATATTCTAAATGATAGACTAACCCTTTTAGTAATAGACTTGGTAGCTTTTTCCGTTGATGAGAGAGATCTATTTATCCCACTAGCCATAAGTGATTATTTTGGGTGCATGGATGTGTATACATAATGGAGGTCAGGGACCTGATGGTCATTATTTTTTTCAATTATTTCTCCCTTGGTGTAGTACCTATATCATAGGGAGATGGCATAAGAGGTAAACATGGTGGATACCTAATATGTCCATAACCTTTAGATGAGGATGGTATTAAAGTTTATGTGATTATACTCTATATATTCCCTTCAGATTGATAATATATTAGAAAGGTATATATGATAAATGTATCTAATTTTTTACTCATGATCATTGATTACAGTGATCATGACTACTCTATGATGGAAGGTCCTAATATATAGACCTTTACTTAGAGTGTACCCATATACATCATTATATATGTATTTATAGATAAAGTGGTAGACATTTTGGGTGATTTTAATCCCTTATATATCCTATTAATAGAGTACTGGTGGCATTCCCTATGGTAATAACAAAACTTGATGAGTTATGTATGAATCTAAATAGAAGAGACATTTTTTAGTAGAGCATGACTCAGATCATGCTAGTTTTGATTTATTGTTATGATTATCTTCATTGAGAGAATGACCATATACTACATCTATTAAGTTCACTAGAGGAAACACTATGGGATCGAACATGATCTTGTTGGTTGAGATGGGATCTAGGAGCCTCCACATTTATGGATATTATTTTTATAGAGATACATAACAATAATTATTTATATGCACCTGGGGACATGCCCATACTTGTGATTGATGTTGTTTATTACATAAAATTTGTAGCATTCTCTCTCTCTATGTGTGTGTGTGTGTGTGTGTGTGTGTAATGTTTCTTTCTTCTATTTGGTATTTAAATGGATACACACTCTTATTTATAGTTAATTTAATATTTATTTATTTTCTTTACTTTGAGTAATAGACATTTGAATATGGTAGTTGCGCTTGTGTGAAAATAATGTTGATTTATTTTAAAATTTTTATCAAAGATATTGAGGAAATCATTGTAAATAATGAAATCCATTTGGAAATAAAAAATCTTGACTATAATGATCAGGTATTAGTTGGTTTCTCATTCTTGGTTCTAACACTATAATTAGTGTATTTGTCTGATCTATATCTTTGAGTGTTGGTTTTAGTAACTAGATATACTATGTAAATATGTGATTAGGCTTTATAAATTTTTGATTAATACCTTCTTGATTTACCCCTCTAGATATATTTAAATTAACTAATGCTTCCTTGGTAGGATTAGTGTGGGAAATATTGGTATTAGTATAGGGAACACTAGTAGGACTTCTTCTAGTGGTTTATTTTTGTGAATCTTGATGAACCACCCATTATTGAAAAAGAGTGGGATGGGATGTCTCAACCCTATCAGAATGACTACTAGAAGGAGGGTAAATAGATCTTAGTGAGTCTTTTCAAAATGTAATGATCCGTTGGTCTGTAAGTTTTGAAATATTTTACATAGTGAAAAAACAATGTTATCATAATGTCCATTAATACCATGTTAAGTGCAAAAAGGTTTTCCTTTCACATTTTGAAATTTGTGTGTTCTATGCTAATAGTTTTGAGTAAGGGTAGTCAACCATATATCCTATAGTGTATGAAATATATCATGTGGTATATCTCTTCACTAATCAAACTAAAATGTTTTCCTCTTAGTAGATGTATAGGTTTTTATTGTAGGAGGTATTTTATATGTGGATTCCTTTCATTTATGTATAACTTCTACTTTATTTTCCTTTGAATGAACTAGTGATGTGGAATAAGGTATTTAGGATGGCTCATGACCATTATAGGTTTGATATTTTTATTTGTAGTAATGTTTGTAACATGTTTTCCTATAGGTGAAGAAACAATTTATTCAATATTTGTTAAAGTACATGCATACTTGTGCACATCAAAATATATAATATCAAAATAATCAAAGGGTTTGTACAAGGTCATTTCTCTAAGTTTATAAATAATACCCATTATAAATATTAATTTTATCTATAATAGTGGGATGTAGTTCAAGAAATACAAAATATCATTGAATCAAGTAATATAGTCTTGAATAGATTCATCTTAATTTTGGGGTAATATTATTAAATGATATAATGGTAGCTTTGGTAGCTTATATTTATGTAAATTAGATAAAAACACATCTTTAATTTTTTTAAAGGTTTAATATACACATTTGGAAGGCTATAGAACCAATTTAGAGCTTTTTGAGTTAATCTTGTATGGAAGGATTTTAATAATAGGCGTCCATTTTTAGACCAATGGTCAAAGAAGATTAACTATTTTTTAGGTGATTTTTAGGGTATCCTTTACCATAAAATGAATGTAATATATACATAGCAAAATTAATAGGATAATTATATTCAAAAACCTCCCACATAAGGGGTTGATATCTTAGAACATTGTCATCAAGGGTAACATCAAGTGAAAGCATTTGTATTTTAAGTGTCCTTGATTTTTTTCTAAGATCTCCTATAGTAATAATCATAGGAACTATGTCATTAGCAGTGATTCTTGGAAGGTTTAAGTATGTGCTTATAGGTTATAACTTACTATCCATATGAATCACAGGAATAATAGCCTCTTCATCATTTTTATTATACTCTAATGTAGGGTTATGGTATGTTTGAAAAGTATTTAGTAAAATAACATCCATTGTCCATGACAATTGAATAAATGTCTTTATATCATTTTTGATATCATGAAGGTGAATTCACTCATCCTTTTAAATAAATTGAATACATGGATTGCATATAATAGGGATATAAAATGTACTTTCATTATTTTCATCTAAAAGTGGTACATGTTAAGAAAAAAATGTGAAGGAGGGAGAAAGGAGAACATTTTATACTTTATTTGTAAAATCTTTATAGGAAGTAAAAATTCAATGTTCACTTTAATTTTAGTCATGCAATGTAATTTTGATTTCATTTTAATATTGTGCAATTTTGAAGAGAGATGTATCAAGTGTTTTTTGACAATCTAGGCATATCATCATACGATGTGTTTCATATTAAAGGTTATTTTAGAGTTATATTTTTATTTTTTTATTTACAACCTACGAAGATAGGGAAAAAAATGGTATATTCACGTGTACCATTAAGATCCAAATAAAGATGGGTGATTTTACCATTTTCATTTGAGGAATCTAAAGAAAGAATGAGATTTTCAACATTATCAATATTTTAAACATCATCAATGATAACATGTTTCTTATCTATTGTATCATAATTATGTGACGCACTAACAAATTTTATCATTTTTAAATTTATAGATCTTTCATCATAGTATGTGAAATAAATAGAAGAACTAGGTTCCTCATATTCAAATTCAAGAGGTGAATAACCACATTTATAACCATATGAAGACATGATATAATTGTCACGACATTCATTTAAACTTTCATTTCCTTTTTTTGTAATAAAAGTGTATCTATATTATTATAAATAAGTAAATAGTAAAACACTAGTCAATAAAAAGACTAGGTTGAAAAATTCACACCCCATAAGCATAGTCAAACCAAGGTTATAAACCTTTAAGAAATTTCAAGTCCAGAAGAGGGTCAATAATGACCACTAAAAAAAACATCACATAAAAGGAGAACAATAAAAAACAAGGCATCCATAGAAGCATAGATAAATAAAGATAATAATTAACCTCAAACAAAAAACATGGGGGATAGAAGAGGTAGTGGAGAAGGTAGATTATATGGCTTATCATCCCATACCCTTTGAGTATGGGGGTCTTCATCCCTAGGTAAGGGGTCCCAAACATCCTTATAATGATAATTATTTTTTTTCTTTGTGTCTATAAGGTGAAATAATAAGATAAAACTATGAATACTTGTCCTATGAGGGAGGGCCCAAATCCCTTCTATCACCACCACTTCTAGAAGATCCACAAGACCAACCATGCCATGGAGATGACTAGAGAGGTGGTGAATGAGGAGGAGAGAGGATAATGTTCCTATTCTTGGAATGTTTTCATTATGTTCCATGCCATCTATTGAAGGAGGTGACTGAAGACAATAGTTCTAGACGCTCTCAACTAACTGCACATGGTCATTCCACTACTGACCAAGCAAAAACTAGAGGTGGTTAAACTCTAGGTGAAATTTTTTAGTCTAAATTTGAATATGGAGAGTAACATTATAAATAAAAATAATTTTATTATTAATTAAAAAACCATTTTTTCATTTCTTTAGGATTAGAAAAAGCATAATATATAGCTTTCCATATTTTGAAGAGGATATTGACATGGAAAATCAGCCAAAATCTATTATATTTTGTATAAAAAAGGGTGGAATCCCCTAATAGATCCATATTCCACATAAATAGCTTAGGCTTAAATAATTTAAAGAGGTTATGAATCTATTTCCACACATAGTAAGCATCAAAGTCAAACCATAAAAGGTGTTTAATGGTCTTAGCTTGATGATAAGAATGGAAAATGGCATTTAAAACCCCCATGTGTTTAAGTTGGTCACCCACTTACATGACATGATAGATAATGTACTAAATAAATTTACACTTATTAGGATCAATGGGAGAAACCCACATAATGTGAAATCATCTTGACCAAATAACATGGCTAAACCAAAGAGTCCATCAGTGATTAAGAGTATCATCTTGAATATGTTATGAGGCTAAAATATTGTACCCCATTCAAGGAGAATAGTGAGTAAAGGGAGTGGTCATGGGACAATTATAATCATTACACTAAGGAGTAAGATAAATGACTCCAATATTATGAAGATACTCATTAGGTATGAATCTTTGAATTTCTACAATAGACTTAACATCTATAAAATTTAAGTTAAATGTATACTAAACATGATTCCAAGGAAGCTAATAATGTCTCACTTTACAAGAAAAATCACCAATGGTTTTCTCACCTTTATTAAAAAAAATTAACACTTTGATATGAGGGACCAATGTAAGGGTATATTATGAAAATTTAGGTAGGAAGCCCACCAAAGGGAAATAGTAATTAAGTTAAAGAGCATTTATAAAATGCTTCCCTATCTAAAATAGATGGGGTTTGATTTTTTCCTGAACTTTAAATATTCTCTAAATGAAAAAAAAGTGCCATTAATTTTAATAGGATTCATGGTATTGAGAAGAGTATTGAACCTAATTCCTTACCAAAAATCCCTGACAATGAATTAGGATCTTACATACTTCATCACCTTACATTCCATGAATAACTCATTTAATCTTAAGATTTAGACCTTAGACATTAATAGCTAGGAGACCTAGACAACTTGCTTCTTTAGGATTTCAACAAATATCCCAAGAAACTCCATGAAAGCCTTTGTGCCCTTTAGAATTAGTGAAAAATAAATCCATTAGGACCTTTTCCATTCTACCATAAATAGCATTCTAATTATTATAATAGGAGGAATAATACCCATGTTTACCACCAAAACCTTGGATTAAAACTAAAACTTAGCCTCCAAGAATAATTTTTTGTGATTTATAAAGATTTTTTTTCTCAATCCTTTAAACCACATAAGACCAAAAATTGATAGGAGAAGCCTAAAAATAAAAATGAATTCCAAGGAAATTAAATTAAACTATTTTAATAATCCATGACCATTGATATCTATCCAACCAAGGGTGTTTTTGAGAAAGATATTAGAGATAACACTACATTTTCCTCCATTGAATGGAAGATCTAGATGCCAAAAAAAAATTAAATCAAAATTATTGAGAGGGGGGGCTGAATCAATATTTAAAAAATTTCTTATTAATTTCACTCAATAAATCATGAACCATTCAAACAAGCATAGAGATATAACAAACATAAACACCCATTCACACAAGCATGAAACATAAGAGCACATCACATATGTGGGAAACCCTCAAAGGGAAGAAAATACAATTATATATGAAAATAGAATACATTAATATAATATAAATACCAAATTTAGTGAATCACCAACTCTACATGGAGTACCAACACCAGCTAGCTAAGAATTAACTCAATTAGGCCTTAACAATCACTAAATTGTAAGGAGAAACCAACCCCTTAAATTAATCAACACATAATTATTAACCTAAAAAAATTTATCACCTTAAAAAAACCTTTTTTATCATAAAATATATGATGATCATCTTATTCATCACTTCTATCTCTATTCTACCCCTCTCAAATTGTCTTCTAGGCTTCTTCGCTCAACTAGCCCTCTTCTTGAATTGATTAGGTCAAATTACCTTAATTTTCATACACATAAATTCTATAAAATATTCATAATATTTTATATACATATAATATTGTCTAAAATACATTATGTTTACCAATATACTATTTCATTTACTCTCTCTTCACCCATAAATAGGCCTAAAATTGCCTTGTATATATACCATTCCTTGTTCATATACCTCTTAGTTGGATAATCACCCTTAACCTTTTAGGATATAAATATAATAGGTCTTATTAAATTTAATTAAAATTATTCAAACAATTATTGATTACCTTTAGGTCTGACATAACTTGATTAGGTCTCATTTTACTATTAGGTCTCATGGAGGCCTAATTCTATTAGGTGTATTTTTGGGACACTTTACACTTTGCATTCCTTGAAACACTTTAAACATACAAAAATAGTAGGAAAATATAATATAACAATAAAATATACCAATAATAATCTCATATATGATCCATTTCACTTTTTATAACCAACCACCACTCGAAGCACACCATTTGTACTATTCACAATTAGGCCTTCTAATACATAGAAAGTCTATGTTGAACTACTAAAGATTAAAAAAAATTAAATAAATAAACATGGAAATAAATCACATATATATAAACTTCATGATATCATATTCATCAAAATATGTTTTACACTTCACAATTTAGGGAAAAAGGACTCAAACACTTCTTTGTAAATAGTCCACTCAGAATTGCTAGAACACTCCAAAACCTAGTCATGAACAACTTAATCTTAAACACCTAAAATAACCTTTCCCTTGGATAATGATAATTAAAAAATATCATATGTCATCTCTATACAACTCTCAAATACAAAAATAATAAGGTTTAATGTTAAATATTGGTCTTGCAGACTAATCTTTTATCCTTACTACACTCAATCAAACAATAACCAGACAAGCCATTTTGGCTTCAATATTTAAACCACTTTCACTAACTTAAAATATTTATAAAATTATGATAAATAATTAAAATTCACAAATAAACAACATAATATAAATTAAATAATTTAAATTAGGGCATAGAGCCTCAAACTCATCACTGTAACTTGTTTACCTGGAACTCCCAATTTATCTTGAAGCACAATCATGATGACATTGAACTTAAATAACTATATGACCACCTTAAATGACTCAATATGAATTTATATGATCTTATGATATCATTATACCATTATTATATATAATTATAATATGGTCAAATGTAGTATTGGTATTGTAGACCAATCACATAACCTTATATATCATTGTCTCATCTGAACTAGACATGTCAAATTATGGGCAACTTTTTCACTATAGCCACTGACCTCAAAAACCTATAAAAAACATGAAAATGTATTAAAATTATCAAAATAAATTTCAATTCACTTGGTTTCATCACTATTTCATGATAACACATCCCTAATCATCTTATCACTCCTGTCTAGGTTTCTCACTATTTCCACCATTAGGCCTATCAGTGGTTGGATAACTTGGATGACTAGTTTAACATACTTTAAGGATTAAAATTATCAAAAAAAATTGATGAAAATGAAACATGATTCTAAATATTCATCCTCTATCCATTTGCATACTTTGACTTGGTCAACTTTGACTTTTATAACAAATCTTTGAGAAACTAGCACTTTATTGTAAGGTGTACTCACACACCTGACAACTCAATCACACTTGGAGGTACTTGGGAGAGTTGAATATAATTTCTAATAGTTTTTATAGTTATTTGAGACTTTTATTGTCTTTTTTGAATAAAATATTCAACATCAGATCCTTATTAGGGTTCTAAGAGGGTTTAAACTTATTTCTATTCTTAATAATTATTTATAAAGCATGGCCCTTCAATCCAAAAACAAACACATAAAATTTTAAGAGAGGACCCTTACCCATATTCCATGAATATATTAGGTTACCATATAGAGTTTAGACAAGATAATAATCACAATAAAACATTTTTGGGTACAAAACCCTTCATTATGTGTACTTGAGAGACCTTAAAACACATTTTCATGCCTTATCCTTCAAAATTTGACCTCAAAATTCATGCACACAATTAAAAAAACTTGAATAATATTTTTCAATGCTCCATTACTCACCCTTGCCTTGAAAATTTATCTTTATACCCCACTAGGCTACTCTCTCTCTTTGCTTGCTTAAACCTTGACTTGCAAAAGGCCTTAAAATTAACCTTCATATTATTAGTGTAGTGCTTTTTCCCATTGGGTTTTGCTTACATGGCCTTATGTCCAATCTATGTCAATTAAGATTCCTTAGGTTAGTTATAAAAGGGTCACATAGGCTAATTTAATTTTAATGTAATTATTTAATTAGGAAAATTAGAGGCTTCCTCATGTTTCCCTAATTTTCCCTATATGTACCCACTTTTCCACTTTGAAATGTAAGACAGGTTAATGTTATTTTATGTAAGCAAATCATATTTTGAAATATTCTTATGAATAGACAAGTTTCTTCCTCCTTTGAAATTTATCTATTATTTCATTTCTCCATACATATATTTGCTCAATATTCTATGCAAGGATCCAAGATCATGGCTAGTCGAACATGGTATCAGAGACATTTTTGCCAGTATTATAACAATATTTGTGGTGAAATATTGAATATTTTGTTATTCTAGCATAAATAATGGTTTGGTGGTATTTTTTGGAAAATTCATGCAAACCTTTCTATTAAAGCTTTAGATCTCAAAAATGACTATGTCATTGGTTTTAGAAGGTGCCAAAACCTTTGGATCAATTGTAAACATGATCTAGTTTTAGAACAATCATTTTTCCTTTCTTTTTAACATCCCAAGGCCTTATTTTATCATTTTATACAAAAATTCATACATCTTATGTTTTTATGAAAAAACAACTTCTGGGTTTTCTTCCTCAGGTCAAAATCTCAAATGGGTCTCTTGTAGAATCTCCATCATTTAAGTAGTTTGGGAATTTTTGGCTTGGCTCATTTTACATTCCTTCATTCCAGTCATACATCTATAGTACTTAGATCTATAGGTGGTCATTACTTTAGATATACATTTGATCTAACTCATGTTACATGCATTGGATATTCCACTAATCAATTAGGATTTTTAGAGGGTTATTACTTAGCCAATAGACCAAATCAAACTTTTAGTGGTGAGTAACTTCACTTTTCTAAGTTGAGTTGTTTGATAAGTCCAATTACTTGGCCATAGTATAAATTAGACTTGTAGATTTATTTTACTTAAAAATTAATGAATTTAAGTAATTCGGGTGCCAAAACCTAGATTACACTACTATAAATACCCTTGGACTTATAGGGGATCATTACTTGCAACTTTGCCTACCTCAAGTAGAGCAGGTTCGAAACTCTGGCGTACACTGTGAAAGACCAACTCAAAATTTGAGGGTATCACTAATGCATTATTTCATTCAATAAAGTAGTATAGGAATTTTTATTACTCTTTTGAGATTGACCTAGAATTTGAAGGGTCATTACTACTTAGAGTTATGGGGTACCTCTACTTCTTTTTTTGCCATTGCCTTCTTCCATTCAACAAAGAAATCTAGGAAGTCTAATTACTCTTCTAACATTGACCTAGATTTTCAAAGGGTTATTACTACTTGGATATACATGGTACCTCTAATATTTTTACCTTTTTTTTTTGGTAAAAAATAACTATGAATTTTTTTTTTTCAATTTTTGGAATGGATTGAGGAATGTGTAGAAGTAAGAACTTGTAAGTGCCATAAATTTAAATACGTAACTCCATTTTGGATGCTATTTTTTTTGAAAATACATATTTTTAAAAGATATACTAATTAGTGGTATTTTTTAGGCCCTTTTTAATAAAAATTTTATTCATGGTGTAATGGATTAAAACTCACTTCAAACCTTTTGTACTTTTATTGAATGGATTATCGGCTATGCCCAATGTCCTTCTTGTACTCTCTAAAACTAATCTATCATAGACACATTATTGGTGGTGGTCAATATCTAATACTGAGTGTGTGTTGAATTATAATTAATGTGGGGTTTTGTTGATAGTTTAAGGGGGTACATGTACCATGTTTTTGCTTTCATCTTAATTTTGTAAATTATCTTAATCTAATCTACACTAATGGATATAAACTTGATTAAACCACTCAAACCATTTAACTATTTCAACTACAAGTCTAAAATTTTGCTCACCTTTAGAGGTAAATGACTATATCAAATCATTATGGGTAAGAAAACTAAGCCATCTACATATATAAAAAAGGTTAAGTGGTACAATAGATGTGATAAGGCCTATGGGTTATTATTCTTATCAATGTCTCTTAACCTCCAATTTCATGTTTAATCTGTAAAAACTCCTAATGATGTTTGAACCATCCTAGACAAGCTTTTTAGAGTGCAAAACATCATAAGGGGTCATGAAATGGAGAATGAGCTCATCAAATTGAGCCTAGATGACTATGACACCCCACAAGACTTGTTTACAAAGTTTAAATAATTGAGATCATAGTTGAAACAATGTGGTATTGGTAAAATAGATGACCAATTAATTTTATCTATGCTTGTAAAATTGGGTCATGATTATTTAGTTTTCATCTCTACATTTCATGCTACCAAATGTGCACTTAGATACACTTGGAAAATGCCATAATTTGATGAGTTTATTATCAATCCAAGTTGGGAGAAAGATAATTTGGTTCAAATGGGTGCACTGAAGTCTTCAAAATCACTTGCCTTGATTGTCAATCTAGATAAGAAGAAGCCTTCTAGTAGTGACAAACTAGACAAGAAATAATCTAAACCAGAACATGAGCACAAGAAGAATAAAAAATTAGATTCCAATCCTAAGGCATCATAAAATGAGTCCTCCTCAAGGGGAAAACCTGAGAAGAAGAAAATCAGATGCAAATTTTGTAAGAAACTTGGGCATGATGAATCTCAGTGCATGAAAAATAAGATTGACACCTTGACTAAGATGCTTGAGAAGAATAACATCAATGTTCCTAAATATTCAACTCAAAACACATCCGTATAAGATTTTATAAAGGCTAAGGACAATAAAAAGGATAAAAATAAGGGAAAGGCATTTATTTAAGTAGCTTCTCATCCTTCAACTTGGGTTATTGACTTAGGTGCTTCCTATAACATGTCCTCCTCAGAGGATCTATTTTAAGAAATAGAGCCATGTTTCATGCTTTCAATTTTGATGGATGATGACACTTCAATAGATGTCAATGGTAAAGATTTGGTTGAATTAAGTGATGGGACCTTTAGTGATGTGATGTGTGTTCCTTCACTACCCACTAATAATTTGTCAGTGTACCAAATCACTCATATAGTTACAGGGAAGTAAGTTGAGTTCACACATAATTTAGTGGTTATCAAGGAGATTCATAGTGACACCATAGTGACTCATGGGAAGGATAATAATTAGTCTAGGATGTATTCCTTCTCACAATTTTCCCCACACCAATCCTCAACTACACTACTTACTCATGCAGTTGGAGTGAGAAAACTATGACATGAATGGTTTGGCCATTTAAATTACTATTATTTGAAGTAACTTAGTTGTTATGACATGGTTTTAGGGTTAGATAAATTCAAATTATCAAATGGCCTATGTAATGCTTGCATTCTTAGCAAGCATCTAGAGGATAAATATGACAATGGCAAAGTAAGGAGAGTTGAACATAAGTTAGAAATTTTCCATAGTGATATAGTAGGTCAATTTCCAAAACCTTCATTCAATAGGACTAGATACATGATCACATTCATCAATGGATTTTTGAGGTAGACCTAGGTGTTTTTTTCTCAAAAATAAGTTTGAGGTCCTTGATCACTTCAAGGACTCCAAAGAACTTGTGGAGAAGTAGTCATATTGTTCCATCAAAATATTAAGGACTAACAATGGTGGGTAGTATGTCAAAAATAGGTTTGAGTAGTTTTGCACATTAGAGGGGATTCAGATGTAAGACATAGTTCCATACAATCCTCAATATAATGATGTGGCCAAACATAAGAACTATTCCTTGAAGGAAATTTCTAATTACATGCATCAATCAAAGTCTCTTGATCCTCAATTTGGGGCTAATGAAATTAACTATGCATGCTACATTAAGAACCATGTTCCACTTAAGTCCTTTAAAGGAATCACTCATTTTGAACCTTGGGATGGTCACAAGACCATAATGGATTAATTTCATGTTTTTGGATCACTATTAATGGCCCATGTTTCTAAGAATAAATGTAAGGCAATGGACCCTCAAAGTCAGTCTTATATCTTTGTGGGGTATGAAAAGGGTGATAAGGGATACAAGCTTATTCATTCTAAAAATCATGAGTTATTCATAGATAAGAGTGTCAATTTTAATAAGGTCCCACTAAAACTCACTACTGGTACTCCAAACTCTTCAAAAGACTCATTGAACATTGATTCCACCTCAAATAGTGACTTAGATCCACCCTAAAATCCCCCTGATGATCAAGATGACTCTTATTCTTATTCAAGTTCAAGTGATGAGAGTAGTGATGAGTATTATCCTCTTCCATCTCACATTGACAATTTAGATGATTATGACTCACCTCCTGATTTTCCAATCTCATATAATTTTGGTCCCATTTGGGCCAAACAAACACTTCAAAGTGCTAGGAAATGGGTTAGAAATCCATTAGATACAAGGTAGACATGTTCATAGTTTCAAGGGACTTCACATGCCTACCTATCCATTGCCTTAGATCCATAAACCTTTCATAAAGCATGTAGCATTCTATAATGGGATTATGCTATGTAGGAGTATAGTTCCCTAATCAGGAAAAGAGCATGGGACTTTGTCCCTCTTCTTAAAAGAAGAAAATTGGTCTATTGTAAATGGATTTATCAGACTAAGTATGGTGTAGATGGGTCTATTAATAATTACAAATCTCATCTAGTTGAAAAGGGTTTTTCTCAAGTGCTTAGAATAGACAACACCAAGACATTTGCTATTATAGAAAAGATGGCATCTATCATACTCACTCTAGCCATCATAGTCACATATCAGTGGGATGTTTATCAAATGGATGTCAAGATTGATTTTCTACATGGTGACCTTAAATAATATATCTACATGAAGAAACCATAAGGATTTATGAAATATTCCTCCTTGGTCTACAAACTTAAGAAATCTCTCTATAGACTCAAACAATCCCCTCAGGCATGGTATGCTAAGATGGACATCGTTTTTCTCATAGTCAAGTTCATCAGATGTCACTAAAATATAAATGTCTACATATTATATAAGTATGATTCTCTATTGATCCTATTTATCTATGTAGATGACTTGTTGATTACAGGGAGCTCACAATCATCCACCTTTGTAGTGAAAACTACACTTTCAAATAGATTTTCAATGACAAACATTAGATTGATGCATTACTTTCTTAGGATTGAAATCACTCAATCAAATTATGGGATAAATTTATCACAATCCAAGTATCATCTTTATTTTATTGCAATGTTTAACATGGTTGTTTATAATCCTACTCCTACTCCCTTCTTTTCTAGTGTGAAGCTTGAGGATGATTGGCCTACACCATTGGTTGATGTAAATCAATATTAACAACTTGTGGGTAGTCTTATGTATCTCACACACACTAGACCTGACATATCCTATGCAGTTGGCATGGTCTCCCACTTTATGTAGGAGCCACATGAATTGAATTGGAAAGTAGCTAAGTAGATTATGCACTACATTTAGGGTTCACACAACTATGGGATACACTATAGAGTAGGAACATAGGTTGATTTGATTAGATATATAGATTTATATTGGGATGGATATTTTAAAAGTAAAAATTCCACTTCGAGATATATTTCTCGCTTGGTTTAGGTCTAATAAGTTATTCAAGTAAGAATTAGAATGTAATTTCTTTATCATCTATAGAGGCAGAATATAGAGGGGTTATTAATGACACCACTGAGGTAATCTAGCATTAGGGGATTCTCACTATGTTTGGTATCTAGTTTCATAATCCAAAAATCATATACTATGATAACCAAAGCACTATCTAGATTTTAATGAATCTAGTTCTCCATCAAAGTACCAAACACATAGAGATTCACATGTACTTCATTAAAGAGCTTATCAATGAACAAGTCATTGATATTTGGTACTATCCAACATCAGAGTAGATTGTAGATATTACAACCAAGCCCTTCTTAGAGAGTAAATCTATTCATCTATGGGATCTCATTAGGGTTAGGGATACTCCAACTTCTTCCTTTTATGGAGGTTCTTCACTATTTACTTGGGTACCTCATTAGGGTTTCAATGTCAAGACCCAATTCTCATCTCACCTAAGCTACACTTAAGGGGGGTGTTAGTGTAGTTATTTTTCCCATTATTTTTTTTCTGCATGGCCTTATGGCCATTATATTTTAATTAATCTTCCTTAGGTTATTTATAAAAGGGTCACATAGGCTAATTTCATTTTAATGTAATTATCTAATTATGAAAATTAGAGTCTTCCTTATGTTTCCCTAATTTTCGCTATATGTACCCCACTTTTCCACTTTAGAAGGTAATATAGGTTAATGTGATTTTATGCAAGTAGGTTATATTTTTAAATATTGTTGTGTGACGACAAGCTTCTTCCTCCTTTGTGATTTATCTATGATTTCATTGTTCCATACTTAGATTTACTCAATCTTCTATGCAATGATCCAAGATCATGGTAAATCCAACACATGCCTCTTTTCTTGCACTCTACACATCACTCACCTACTCAATCAATGTATCTCAAGAGAAAATAGTGCCATAAATTCTTCATATGTATTGATAGTAAATCATGATGCCTCATTAAGCCAAGTAGGGTCTAGAAATGGTCTAGTTACAAACTTGATAAGTAAGTCCTACTCCTATAGGCTCATATTTAGACTCTCATGAGTGTTCTAATTATTCAAATTAATTATTATTAAACATCATAAAACCACTCATTCCTATGTGTACTCATATCATTAAGCCATCATACTCATTCCTTCTCACAATGTGTCTTCATGTTATGACTAGTGTCATGACTAAGCTTCATAAGCACTTAAAACTTAACAAATGATCTTGAAACACATATAAAAGTATATATAACTTAATTACATGATCACATAATGCAAAAAATCCTATCATAATATTTTTATTACTTACTTCACTAAAATTCACTATGCACAACATCTCACAGGGTTTAGACTAGGCTTTTCAACACACCTTGTACTCAAGAACTAGTACTCAAACCTGATTACCTCAATTTTATCAAACAAGATCACTTATTAGACAACATTTTCACACTATTGAAACAATATTGACATCAAATAATATAATAATCATTAGGTTACTTCAAATTATTTATTTGATCTTAACCTTGAACTCTTTTTAATCTTGATTCTTGACTTCAACCTTGACATTAACCAATAGAAGAAGAATTAGGTTGCCTTAAAATTATCTCTTTGAATTTCACCTTGACATCAATAACATAAACCTTGAAATCAATGACAATACTTTTCAACAATAAAATATATGCATATAATATATAACATTCATAACTAAAGCCTCTTCTTCCTAGAGAGTGAGAAAATATTCATTAGAAAAGTGACCCTTTAACAATTAAAGTTATATTAAGGAGCATAAATTAATTTCACCAAGCATCAAGAGGAATAATTAGGTATAAAATATATAAACACTTTAGTTTCTAAAACATAAAGTGAAGGGGATAATAAACACCCTTTCCTCATAGATATATGAAGTTCAAACTGAGAGGACTAGGCCTCATTAATATTAATACATGCCTCTAACATCTTGAAAAAGTATAACCACTTTTAAAAATCTGAGACCATAATATAGAGCTTGGAGCATGGGTAAATTGAAATACCATTCAATACAATCATAGGCCTTCTCAAAAATAATCTTAATAGACATTGCCTTTTGATTTTAGACACAAGCCCAATCCATCCCTTCCTAAATAGCAATGACATTTTCAAGGATGTATCTATGCTACATAAATATTTTTTTCTCACTTATAATGGTTAAAATAATAAGATGCTTAAATTTAGAGCTAACACCTTAGAAATAATTACAAAGAGATATTATAAAAGAATATTATACATTAAAATATCCAAAATATCATTACAAATAAGCTATTGATCATGAAGAATATTAATTACACAATATAAAAGATGATAATTTATAAATTATTCAAAAAGAGAATCCATAATAATGGTTTTACATTTGGTTGCAACCACATAAAAAATAACCAAAATGCCTAAGGCAAAAATATGAAGAAGCATTCCTTAAATTATGCCCACACAAAAAATCAAATTTGAAAATAAATACATAAATCTAAATGGATTTTTTTTATTTTTTATAGAAGGGAAATGAAAATGAAATATAGGCTTTAGCTCAAAATATAGAGGATGGGTTCAGCCATAAGGCTGTGTGTTCGATTCACATCAAGTTCACTAGAATGTTTTATGATATATGGATTCAATACATAAACACATGAAGAAAATAAAATGTTTGAATATATAATAATGTTAAAGTTTTGAGTATTATGTATAAAATTATTTGAAATTAATACATTCAATCATGTTTAATAAATAAAAAATACATTACATAGTCAAGCGATAAAGAGATCATATTTGATTGTGTACTCTATTTTAAACTATGATAGTGATTTAGATGTATAATAGACCTATGATGAATATGTATGTTTTATTTTTTCTACTTTCTGACTATCATTACTTCCTATAATCTAACATTATATTTAGATGCTATCATTTCAATTATGATGTAGGTGTCTAACCCTAAATTTGTACTATAATTGATCCAAACATTACCTAAATGTGAAATGTCTCCTATTACCATATTTTATCCTTATTAATAGATAGAATTATGGTTGAAATATAGTTGATGAGGAAAACCTTAGTTAATTTTGTCTTTGACCTCATGTGACATGGTAAAAATAGATTAACATGTGAATTGGGCTAACCCTAAAAACCTAGTTGTTTCTAAATTCTACTACCTAGCTATATACTCATAAGAGGACCTCAAAATATCATATAGTTATCCATCCTAATTATGTGTCAGTAATGGTGATTTTGTAAATATATTTTTTTCTCCTATTTCGACCCTTGGTACAAGAAATGCAAGTGCAAATTGGTATTTTTAATACTTCATATTTACAATTTTATAAATTTGGTGTATGATGCAATTCAATATCTTTTGAATAATATAAGTACTAATTGAGAATCTTTATTAGTTATTATGAACTATGCCATAGTTTTTAATATACAAGGAACCTCTTTATTTTTAATTGGAACATACTGGTATGTGAAAATATGAAAAATATAATAAACATATGAGGTTAAACAAATGGTCATTAAGTTAAATGTGTGAAAAAATATCAAAACATAAGGCTAAACACTATCATTAAATTTAGACACTATAATATACACTAGTGTCTTGAACTACCATTAGTGTCCAATGGATTAAAACTCATAAATGATCAATAAAATAATAGGGATCCCTTAAGCACACTAGATACATGCATACTTGACAACACAAAAGGATAATAAATATCAAGTAAAATAAATAAAATGACATGAACCAAAAGGGTGCACATAAGATCATACCACTAGATTCCTAACTCTATATCAAAAGGACTATATGTGTACAACTATGAGACACATATTATGAAGTTACGCTCATACCAAATATGGGTATCTATAGTAGTATCATAACCTATAAATAGGATTATCTTACCTACTCCATAAAGGAGGAATTTTTCATGTTTACCTTAATTTCCTCATAAATTAGTAAAAAAAATACTTAAATTAATTGTTTTATCTCTACCTCCACCACTACAGGTTGATAAAATCAAACCTTTAACTAGTAGACATGATAAAAATGTTTATTGTAATTAACATTGATGTGTTGGACATTATATAAATATATGTTTCAAGTTAAGGCAAAAGATAAAAGATATTATTGATGAAAACACCATTGTGTTAATCACACCCATAGATAATTTTGGACCATAATAAAATAGGAAATATAAGTTGGAAAAATTTAATGACCTATTTCCAAAACGTGAGAAAATAAAAGCTAAGGATAATTCTAAATTACATCTTACATATCATGTGGATCCTCCTCCTAAGACATATAGTCAATTAATAGACAATATTGTTAGAATAATTATGATAAAATTACAATATTGACCTATGATTACATTTAATGATAATTATACTATTCATGATCACTATAATTTCCATGCATTACTCATTCAAGCTCACATAAATAAGCACCCTATACATGGTGTTATGTTTAATAGTGGTTCAATAAAAAATGTTTGTACCATGAAACTTGTAAAGTCTATTAGATTTAGACAAAATGATGTAAAACATAAATGATATTTCAAATGGTTTAATGGACATATACAATAAATCATTATATATATTTTTATACGTCTTTAGGTAGGATCTACAATAGTGACTACTTTATCTTAAATGCATTGAGTAATGGGGTCTTTGACATGTTGTTGACAAGACTTTGAATTTAGAAGATCCATTTAATACCATATATAGTGTATCAATGTATTATTTATATACACTATAATAATGTATTTATATCTATGAGTACCCTCTTTAGCCAATAGTATCTCCTAGTCAGCCCCCACCACCACTGCACTTCTTTGTTATCCATATTTATGACTATTATTAATAAATAGTTATTGCATACATCTAAGAACTATATACATTTGGTTCATAGTAGCTACATACTAGTTATCAAATAATTTATACCATGAGAGAGCTATTTAATATTCCTAGTGGCCTTTATCTATTATAATGCATAACAAGTTTCTCTAATAGATAGTTCAGTGTGTTCCATACTTAGTATATGTATCTATACAATATCCTACTATATAATAGAAACAAAATATTCTTAGGGATTATATAGTTTCTTATCATATATAATATTCTATGAGCAATGATGACAATGGTTACATTATAGCCTCTGATTCTTTTTTAGGTTTTGATACATCCACACAGTAATTTTCGTTAACAAAAAGTAACTCTTGAACCACATTATATAAGAACCCCAATTACAATCCCATTAGTGGTATAATTAGTTATCACCTTTTCATATATTCAAATATATTAAAAAAATAAATAAAAATAAATAAAATACTATAAAAATTAAATGTTCCCAAAAAAAAAAAATGGGACATGAGCATGACATAAGTTATTTGAGTACATTATTTAGATATATTTTTTTATCACATATTTGGTAGATGGTATATTATCTTTCATATAAAACTATGTTTCATGAGGTATATGAGTGATGCATGCCATATTTATTATACATGGATACATAGATGTTGAGCATTTTCTATACCTAGGGTCTTTGCCAATGCTTGGGGAATATACTTTTGTAATACCCCTCATGAGGAACCCCTTTCCCTTGTTGGTTTGAGATGTTCACTAAGTGTGAAAAATAATGATGGTGAAGAATTTTTAGTGTGTAGTTTCCCTATTTATTCCTATTGAAATAATGTTTGTTAATAGTTTAATAAATATTAATTAAGTTTGAAATTGCACATATTTATCATGTGAGTTCTAATTCCTTAAAATGGTCAATATTTTTAACATTGTTATTTGCCTCCTATAAAGGCTTTGAGTCCTATAAAATAGGTTTCCTAAAAATCCTACAACCCTTAAGGTCATATCTTAGTTGTTAGGCTTGACCCACTTGTTTGAGTGTGTAATAATAATTTTAAGAGATTTGATTGATGTGTAATAAACCAATGTGGGCATGTAAGTAAATTGATTATTATGTGTCATGTCCCCTTTTTAAGTGACATGTTCTGAGTTCATGGTTAGCCTATTATGCGACCTTCATAGGCTAATAGGATGGATAGAGGGTCATAATGGAGCTTGGCTTGACTTTGATTCATAGGATTTCTACATTTGATTTTCATTCAGGTTATTTCAGACATATTTGGCTAGGGCTCCTACTTTTTAGGGATATTTGATATGTAGCGGAGTGCCGTTATTATGGTATGGTTATGTGCGGAATCACTCCCTGATTCACTAGCTTCGATCGGTTCATCGATCCGACATGTATTGAGGGAGATATTAATATTTGATTGATTTAATCAAATATTAATTATTTAGCCTATTTTTAATTAGAAACCCTAATTCTAATTTAAGAAACCCTAATTAGGGCAAGCATATCTTTTTGAGGGTATAAGGGTTTCTCATGGAGGCCATTGTGGATTATGCTATTGATTATTGATATTGATTTTGAGAATTTCTTCTGTGAAGACTGAGCCTAGGGTTCAAGGATTCCATTTGCATTGGAGAACGTTCCCTCTTCAGTGTGTGCAATTAAGAGGCTGTGGAATATCAGTTGATCTATTGCCAAAGTGTGAGATAGCTTCATCCAAAAGTTATCACAAAATTTCAGGTTTGAGAGATAACTTCACACAGAAGTTATCACAGATATTCCAGGTATTTATTGCTTTATGTTTTGATTCAATAAATTATACAACTAGAGATCTACTGTGCTAGAGACATATATTTCAGATCAGGGGTTGAAAACAGGGAAGTGTGCTTAATTGGTAGCCGTACAAAGTCCATACAGGTCCGTACTGATCAGCTCAGGAACCGACCTCGGCAGACAGAGGGTTTTTAGTGACCGACATCGGTCGACTGAAGACCGACGTCGGCAGAAAGCTGACCGACAGAGACCGACGTCGGCGAGATATCAACCGACGACGGTGACTGTGTGTCAACACAGAAGGGCCGAGACCTTCCAGAATTCAATTTTCACTTCCAGTTTTGATAAGCCAGGGTTTTTAAGACTGTATTTCATATTTGTATGCATGAGAAAGGACTGCAATTGTAATAGTTTAAAAGGACAAGTGATAAGATTTGTAATTTGCTATTCAGAGACTATATTATTGTGATCATTCTGAATTTATTCAACCGAAGTTATATCTTGTTCAAAGTTTTTTGTGTTGCTATATTTCCTGTTTGAAGGGGATATTACATTATGTAAGTAATGTTTATTAGAAAATAGACTTAAGTGTGTATTAAATTATGGGTATTTTTATGAAATGAAAGGACCCATGTAAGAAATGATACCCCCTTCATTTAATGGGTTGGTGGAAATATTGGGAAAAATGATTTTGACTCTCCTTTTATTTAAAATTCTTGACCATTATTGGTTTCTTCTTTTGGGTTCATTTTGGGTGGAGGGATTACTGAAGTGGAGAAGATAAGCTTGTATAAGTTTGGAAGAAATAAGTTTAGAGGTTGGATTATTTTTCATTATTATTTTTTATCTTTAAAAATTATTAATAAATTATATAAATTCTCTTTCATTATGTTCACTTTAGTAAAACTACTAGTTGAATGGAATTTGCTCATTTCGAGCTATATTATTTATTGAAGACAATGTTATCTCTTTGTTCCACACATAAGTATAAAATAAATCTTGTTATTTCAATTAATTATGAGGAAAATATTTGTATCATTTTACTTCCACTACTATCTCATTTAGACATGATTATTATAATTTGAGAGTGATAATTGTTCAATTAATAATGTATATGTTGTAAAGGGAACATGGATATTGATTTCATATAAAGGATAAACACCATTATCTCTCTTTATTTGTGTTAATAAAAATGAAATTAATATCTCTTTTCCCTTGAACTCTTAAATAAAATATATATTGGAAATGAAAATTCAATATTTTGAAATGAAAAATTATTATTAGTGTGTGTATAATTATTTGTGATAAAAACAATCTCTTTTCATCTCTCCTCCATTTATACAAATAGCTCTATTGCATTTTTCAAAAGGAAGAGAATATGAGAATTGGTTTTTTTTTTTTTTTTTTTATAATTGTATGTTTCAAAAATTAAATGGGTGAAAACCATTTATCTTTAGGTTATTAAAAATTGTAAAATGTAAACCAATATGTTTGAAGATGTGTTACTATGTAAATAAATTAATGTGTTATTTATGTCTCTCTTTGTCAAAAATCACACCTAAGAAGTGAAAGTGAAAATTAATTATTTATTGAATTTTTGTACTAAAAATAAAAATTTATGATTATTCATTTTATATGTTGACATTAAAAATAAAATAAAGTTTTGACATCATTTTATCTTCCTCAATATTATCTCTTTTTTGGTAAAAATTGTATTAGTAGCAAAACTTGTTTATTTTAAAGTTTAGGATATCAAACCTAAATGTGAAAAATATTAAATCTAAATATAAATTTAAAATGGGTACATATATAAATATATGTGTGAAAATATAATTAAAATAAATAAATATTATGTGTGTGTGTGTGTGGAAGTGATCATTTTTATATGGGTAAAATAAGGATTAAAAATGTTTTTTTTTTTCAAAAAATTAATAAAATGATTTATGAAAAATTAAAATGACAATAATAAATTTAAACCAAAAAAATATATAAAGAAGAGGATGAGAGGAGGGACATAGTTATGCCTCCTCCATCCCCTTCCTATTGGATGAAGGGGACCAGACTAACTATTCCACCCCTCCCCCCATCCCCTTTGTGATGGAAGGCTGTAACTTGCATAGTTAGATTGATGGCCCATGATCATGGCAAAGGGCTTGCGCAACATGACTAACTTAGAGGGTGTGTGTGTAAACACATAAGTTAACATCTAAGATAAAATCATACATACTTTTGACCAATATTTTACACACTTTGCTCTAGACTTATCTTAGGGCCCCTTTTCGTCACTTTCAACCACCTTGCACATTCTTTTAAACTGACAAATGACCCCATGTATATTCATACCTATTCTTATTAGTCTTAGGAATATTTTAGGCTTAGCCTAAAATTATGCATAATCAAATCACCTATTGGACAAAATTTCCCTAGGGAACTATAGCACACTACTTTAGCAACCATTCCCCTTTTCTGTTTGTGCAAAATAAAATTTATTTTAGAAAATCAAAAGTTATAAGAAGGTATGCCTATGTCCTTAATGATTTTCATTTGAAGTAATTAAAAATATATGTCTATATAAACACATTTTAAAACCATTTTTGAAGTGAAAAGGATTCCACATTGAAAATCACCATAATCATAGTTTCACATTTAGATCAAGACACCCATTTCTCTTGATTATGAGTGTATACAACCCTAGTATCCTAGAGCTCAATTTTGAATACGTTTTACATGTCACAAGTCATGGTTTAATAAGTTAATCATATCAATATTTTACCAAAATTTATAGATTTACCTAGTCATTCACACACCACAATAGCATGGGATAACTACATGAATTTTTATCCCTCTTTAGAGTATTGGTATGTGGGTAATACTCAACACATGGCATGTTGAGGTCTCCTCCAAATTCAACCAATGACCCCATTTTACCCATTAATTTGAATTTATATTCACATGTCAAATAGATAGGGTTTTGAATGGAAATTAGTCAGATAGTGGTCTTCATAAGTTATTGCAAGCTCCTAGATCAGATACAAGCTCTATAGATGAATACATCAGGAATTGATAAGCCCTAGTTCCAATATTATAAGGGGACATGAGCGCACTAGATTGATTAAGAGTTCTTACCCTATAGTTTCCTATTCCCATCATTATTGTCAAGGCCCGAATCCTATTCCTAATTCTTTATTCTAATCATCATATCTCCCCACACAATATGTTTTAGCCTCTGATTTATCATATGATATAATTTATAGATAGTATTTGTTTTCTCAGTACACTTTGTTATTTTTATTATTACACAATACATTATTTTTAAGCTAATGAATATTATTAATTTTATATTATTGGCATGATTTTGCACATTAGTATTGCCATCTAGCATCTTGTTATCTTAAATTTGATAAAACATATAGGTAAACCTGATTTATTATTTGACTTTTGCCAAACCCTAACCATATATAGTCTTATATTTTGTATCCTTATTTTTTTATTTTAGTATTTTTTAGATTTACTAAATCAAGTTATAAAAATAATTTTCAAGTGTCAATTTATTATTATATTCACTCTAAGTAATATCTTTCCACTCCTTTAAGACTAATCACTATATTAGGTAGTATTCCAATTGATAATACTTAGATTATTTCAGCTAAAATTCATATTATGGTTAAGAACAAGGGTATATACACACCTTTGAATGTTCCTACACATGATAAACATGTTGAATTTAATGATTCTACTTATGGACATGAGCAATATGATCAAGATAACATTGGTTATCTAGACAGACACCAAGATGTACCCCCCTCCTATAAATGGCAAACAAAATTGAATTAATTAAAGTGTAGATAAATACTTTACGAGTAACCTCTTGATCAAACTAAAATATTTCAAACTCTTTTAGATGTCAAAAATATAAACAATGCATAATATTCTCAAATTTATACTCCATTGGATACAAAGTTTAGACCACCTTACATAATGGGGTCCACATAGGTCTCAAATAAATTACAATTCCATTATGAAAACCACATTTGGCTCATACACATTCATCCTCTCATAATGTACAATTTTTTAGGTACAAGATTCAATATCTGAAAACTAAGGTGTTAGATTTTGAGTAAGGTACTTTGAAACCTAATCAGTCACTATCATGTTTTCTTACATACTCCATTGACACAAAATATAATAGCATATCCTTTACCTATGAGGTTTGTGGTATCAAATATTACACTATATGATGGAAAGGGTTACATTGAACAACATCTCTAATCATTTCATGTAGTGTGTTTGGAATATATGTCTAATGATAGATTATTGATTAAGATATTAATGATAGGTCTCAAGGACTATGCATTATAATGGTTCTATTATTTCACACATAAATATTTGAATGCATTGAGCTCATTGGTTTATATATTTTTAGCATATTTTTTTTATCAATATTAATGTAAACATTTTGTACACTCATATTGATCTAATCAAAAAGAAATATAATGACCCTATCATAGAATATGTCTTAATATAGAAGATATGCTGTCAAAAATGAAAAATCCTATTGTAGACAAATAATTATAAGAAATGTTTAATAAAAATATGCTTCCATCATTATACAAATCCATTATGTTTAAGAAGTTTAGCTCATTCATAAATTTGTGCCATATTGTAAAAGACAAACAAGTTAAATTAGTAGCAATGAAAAAGCTTATGTACACAACCTATTTAGATGCTAATAAAAAGACTTAAAATAATTCACCATATATGGTAAGGTCAATAATTAATAATAACTATCATAAAGAAATAGCCCATGTAGTTTTAGAACCTAGTCCACATATTGTCCAATCACCTCCTCCAAGGAGATTGCTTACTAATTTACAAAAGGCTCCATCTAAGGAAATTAAAACATTATGGAAATGAAATGCTATATATATCCATCTAATTAAATAGGTTGATATTAATACACCTATTTCAAAGGTTTATACCATAATTCTTTATATAAATATCGTAGGGCACTAGGACACACTAATAATAGATACAATAATTTGACACACAAGATTCATGATTTGATAGAAAAAACATCATTAATGTTGTCACCCCAAAATAAAGTACAAAAACACAAAAAAATGACATTAAATCCATGAAAATATTTAGTGATCCATTTCCTAAGCACACAACTAATGAGGTAGTAAATGCCTTGGGCATGCACTATGAATTTAAGGTACACTATCCACCAGTCTCTTACCATTCCAATGTAAAGGGAAAAAATCCTTTAAATGGTATCATTAGTGTTTATCATAATGTATTACCATATATTACACTCATAACATTTTTATAAAATTAGATATATGATGATGGCTTAGATTTACACTCTTTATTTTTTCACAATCATATTGATTGCTAGCCTATTAATAGTGTTATGGATGATAACAATTCAAGTTTATACATGTGTTGGAACGCACTTCAATGGTCATATAAGGATTTGATGGTCACATTAAGATCTCTATTGGTGATATTACATTATCATTATAGGTTGTTCTCACACATGTGGCCACCAAATTCATAGTGTTATCCAATGATGTGGTCTTTGATATATTATTGGATCACCCTTTGATTTAAAATATGAATGTAGTTATTTATATAGTTCACATATAAAAAATTTTTATCTATACACTAATGAGGTTATTATAATTTTAGGTAACCCTTATGAGTATCCTCTATCACAAAAATGTTACCACACATAAACTATCAGTTGAGCCACCTAAAAAGATCAAACATACTTAGATATTTCCATAGTACATATCTACACTTCAATAGATGCCTATCCTAGAGAGGTCCCTTCCATAGAGATTTGTCATAGATTCTATAGAGCCACTATTTACTTATCCATTTCCTAAATTGATTTTCTAGAGCATTATGCATACTACACTTAAGGCATTGTCACAAGATTCATATCTGAAAATACCCATCATTCATCATGATCAAAGGCAGATACAATATACTAAAAATTATCATAATGGTAGTGATAGTTATACCACACTTGGTCTTCCATATTTAGATTCTCCATTGAGATATTTATAGTCACCAAATATGACTCATTGGTTATTATCCCTCTTTTCTTATTGACCATTATATATATTCACCCAATATGACTGATTACTTTTCTTATCATAAGGCCTCTTGATTTTGATTCCCTTGTATGACTCATCAGTTATTATCCCTCTTTCATTTTTTAAATATAATTTTCAATACATATATATGAAAAAAAAAATATAAATAGTAACATATTATATAAAATAACAAAATTAGGACCTATGCACAGTCATATATAATTTTTCATACTTTATTTTAGTTGTGCATAGTATTCCATACTTTTTCAGTTAGTTTTATATCATGCATGATTCAATAGTGTACATGAGTGATTGATAATTAAATAAAATATTAGTCCCAAATTTAGTTATAGTTACTTTAAATATTACACACTCATATATTACATTTAGATAGGAGTATTTTGGAATATAGGAATGTAATGCTCTAGTGTCCCTCACCCCTCTATTGTCCCAATGAGATCATACTATCACCACTCAATTCTAGATTATAATAATATTCCTACATAATTTACATTATCCAATTATCTCATTAGGGGCATAATATACACATGTTTTATCCTTATTTTCCAACATTATCTTACTCATATCTTAGATATTTATATCACATTACATAATTTGATATTTTTCACTCACTAATATTGTGGTATACTACTGTCTATCTTACTTAATAAATATAATCATGGTACATCTTAACTTTTATTTATCAAGTTAATTAGTCATGCATTTTTTCATATTTCTTTCGAAGATTCATATATTATATGCATTCTCTATTTACTTTGACACGCCTCTTGGTTATCTACTTATATTTAGATGTCATGATGGACATCATGCATCTACTCATCCCTTCAATTTACATGATTTATATCATGTATTCCTCCTTAATTAGTCCTATTCAACATTATTTACTTAGTTGATCACTTATAGGCATGTTTCAGTGTCACATATATCTAGACACACTTACTATGAATGCTTTTTTCCACATGCATATTACATTGTTACTATGCTCAAATTACATACTTGATGATGCCATGTTGTCTTCATGTTCTCAATATTACTTGTATTTACATTTTCACATAACAACAACCTACTACATAACTTTTTATTTCAAGTTAGGCTCTAATGTAGGATAGAAAACATACCTCAAAAGATGGGGCATTCATAAAGGTTTGTCTTAGATATTATACATCCCATATCAATATATAAATAGAAAGTAATAGTGATTACATAATTGATATAGTTTCAATCTCAAATAATACACATAAATTCATTTTGGAGAGGAAAACCACATTAGATGAGAGAGCATTGATTAGTGTCATTTCAATCACTATTGTACAAATTCCTAAAAAAGGAATTTCTATAATTTCTCAAAATCATAGTTTTCATAGAGTAGTACACACCAGTTTCACAATATTATTTTCTATAATTACTCTATTTCATCTCATATTTACTCGATTTGTGGGAAATCATGCATGCCATGTTATTACAACTTAACACATAGGTTGCTTAATATCACAACTATCTTACTCTATCTTAGAATATATATGCACCAGATATCAGTTAGGGGCATCTACATGGCACACTTCATCCTCATTACTTAGTTTTATAGATGAAATGGAAAATTCATGTCATTTTCCATGTTGTATACACCGATCCAAAATTATACTTAGTATTTGCACCAAGTTTACACTAAAATTTAGCCTTATTTCATCTATAGTGGTTGGTTTTCTATTTGCACAAGTATTTTCAACATATTTTTGCACTAGATCTATCTATTGGGATTCATATAGGGATTATAAATTACTTCACTACTTTGGGTATGTAATGATGGATTCAATAAAACCTTGATTTATCAAGCACATCCACTCATTGATGAGGATTGGGTAAATCATATTCCAATCCAAGCTATTCTATGTTAATAAAAAAATCCAAAGGTACAACCCACTACAGTCACTAGTTTTTGCACTAGTTTTTACATGAGGAAAGCACAACATTTCACAAACCTAATCAAGTGTATATTAGATATTTATAGTGTTCATATTATTAATAGATAATATTTAAATGTATATATTATTATCTTAATAATATATTATAGATATAGTTAATAGGTTGATTAGTAGATTTTATAAGGATCTCGAGATCCCCATATATAGCTTATGCACTTCCTATATATGTGCTATGCAATGTTTTGTATGATTCAATTTGAGTATGAATGATAATATTATTGTGTAATAAAATAATTCTCTCTATGTATTCATATCTCCCACTATTGTTCAACTCTGATCTTTCCCAAGATTCAGTATCAAATTAATGATAATCTATCCATGGTTTTTTTTAATAGCCATATGTGTTGTAGTGTGAAGTCATTAAGATTTTGAAATCACCATCAATACGAAAATTATTTTGTCCAGTCCATGGCTTGAGCTCATCATAATTCTATGTGCATTTAAAATCATTCAATCATTCAATAAAATGACTCATCCCTCAAATAAAATTGTCTAAATTATCCACTTTCAAAAGTATAAGTTCAAACTCAATTTTTGAACAATATTTTATTATCCGCTGACTCAAGATCTCATCAACTGGTCTACCAATGTCTTGCTAAGATATTTGGATATTTTTCATCAGTTACTATAAAATAGGTTTATATAATCATCTTTTCATATCATGATCTCCTTTTGAATCAAATCTTTATCTAAGCTACTCATATTTCTATCCATCTTTTAAACATGGCATGCTCTTTCATCATAAACACTCGTTAGTTATTTGAGTCAAAGTATTAAGCTATGAATAGAATTTGATATGAATAAGTTTTAAATGAGTCAGTTATATTTGAATTTAGATACGTTCAAAGCTTATACATCTTTATTTATCTATACATTATAATATCCTTTTTTAATCTAATTTTATTATTATGTGGTCAATATTTCAATATTAGTCATTTTCTATATTAAGGTTGATGACTAGTGGTCCATCATTTAGGGTTATTAATGTCATAGATAGTTTATAGTTTCATCAATTATGAGTTGAGAAAATAGGTTAATTTGACTATAGAGAAGTGAATTTATCTAATTACTTAGTATTTTGTCTTTTATATTTGTAATTAAAATGAAGTCCTAAAAGTGTCAATAATCTCATTTATGTCTAGTATAAATCCATTTTGAATTGCCATAGTCAAGTCAGTCTTAATTTTGTAAATGATGCATATAGATGGAAACCAACATCCCATGTTGGTCTAAGGTTATAATGGACATTCCATTAGAAAAATTTACTAGAATCAATTTCCACACATGGAAATTCAAAATTTAGATCCAATTAATGAACAAATATTTATGAAGAATAGTGAATGGAAATGAATTAGTACCCATAGATGCAATAAATTTAGTAGAATGGAAAAATAGGGATGATAAAACCAAAGACATTATTCAATTGGATCTTTCCAACTCTGAGTTACATTATGCATATGTTAAAAAATAATCAAATTTAATTTGTTAAAATCTAAATAAAAATATTCAATGCAAATTTTTCCTTAAAACTCTAGTTGGTTAGATTCAAAATGAATGATGGGGTCACCATGTCTAGTCACATCAATTATACAAGATCCTTTTTTGAGACAACTAGAAAAAGTCCAAGATTTAGTAGAAGATGAAGATGTGAATGCCATATTATAGAATAACATGCCTTCTATATATATAAATTTTGTTTTTAGTATTCAATAGATGTCTTCACAGTCACTAGAATATATGATTTCAGCTCTTATAGCTTAAAAAAAGGACTAAAGAAGATGTAAAAGAAGAAATTGCATTTTACCTAAAAAAATTAAGAAAAAATTCTAAAAAAATAAAGAGGAGATTTAATTATTCTAAATCAATAAAAAGGGACATACATATTCATATTTTAGAATTTGAGATAAAGAATTGCTCAATGGAAAACTTAAAACAAATGAAGCTAATGTAATCATTGAAGAAGAATCAGATGATGAGGATGAATCAATGAATGAATACAATAGATATTATTCTAAATATTTTCCATTATAAGTGAATATAATTATAGGTATAATGAAATGGATAAAGGAGGTTGCATAGCCTCTTGTCAGTCACCAATGACCTAGCCCATATGCTTTTGTGGTGCATTTTATTTCAATTATGTGTTTGATTTCTATTTTGTCTAAATAAGAATGAATGATATATTCCTATTCATGTTTGTAACAAGTGAGCTGAAAATTACTTTGTATTTTTCCTAAATATGAGAAAATGAAAAGAGATGATAAAAGTATTGCACACCACGATTTGGTTGGTGGTAAGCCACTTACAAAACTATATTTTTGGGGTTATTTATAAACCACTTTAAAACCATCTCTTTTTGGTTTTTGGTAAGTCATATGAAAAACCATCATTAAAGTTTGTGAATGTCTTGAGAAATTCACTAAATCATGAACATAGGTGTAGATATGGGATTTATGTTTTCCCTATGTTCACATTAAGGGGGTGTTCGTTAGAAATTAATAATATTCACAAGTAGGTGAATGTTAGAGATTTATAACTTAACAATATATTACTTGGAGGTTTATTAGTGACATGTTATAAGAATATTGGGATCCCCATATATAACCTTTGAACTTACTATATAAGTTCTATGTAAAGTTTGGTATGATTCAATTTGAGTATGAATGAGAATTTTATTGGTTAGTAAAATAATTTTTTATGTATTTGATTCTCCCACTGCTATGAAACTCTGATCTTTACCAAGAGTGTATTCATTCCTTGTCACTCTTTAATTTTTTATATTAATATTTAGTAAAGACTAATATTACATATGTTTCATTTAAATTTTTTGAATGGAACACAGTTCAAAAATGTGGCTTGCATCGAGGACTCATCTTCACCTGTAAGTTTAGGTACACAATATTTTTCCTTTTACTCTTACTACATTACTAGAGTAAAATGGGTGAAAATATAGACACAAAAAATATTGAAGATAAAATTATGCACTTGTGACCACTCTTTTACACACTTATCACTAGACCTATCTTAGAGCCCCTTTTGATCACTTTTGACCACCTTACACACTTTTATAAGTAAAAAATTGACCCCTCAAGTGTACTCATCTATATTCCTATCAGCCTTATGCATATTTTAGAATCAACCTAACACTTAACATGATAAATATAACCCATTAGATAGGATCATCCTAGGGGATTATAACACACCACTATAACATCCTTGCCCCCTCTCTTTTTTTCCTACCAAATAATGACTAATTTACAAGATCAAAAGTTGTAACAAGGGCAGACTATGTCTATAATGATCATGATTGGAAGTAAATTAAAATACATGAATATATAAAGACATTTTAAATAATTTTTCAATGAAGGGGGATTCTACATAAAAAAATCATTAGAATCATAATTTCACATTAAGATAAACAAATGTATTTCTCTTGATTTTTATTGCAATATCCCTAGTATCCCAAAGCTCAAGTATGAATATATTTTATGGGTCACATGTCATGGTTAAGGACATTAATCAAAGTTTTATTATAAAAATATATAACATATCTTACCAATCATTTAGACACCATCATAGCATGGGAGAACTACATGAATTTAGATCCCTATTTAGAGTATTAATATGTATGCAATACTCAAAACATGGGCTAGTGAGGTCTTGCCCAACTTAAAACACTAACCCATTTTCCCAATTTATTTAAATTGTTATTCACATGTAAAAGAAATAGGTTTTCGATATAAAATTAGTCACATAGTGGTCTCTATGAGTGAGCGTAAGCTCTTGAACCAAATACAAGCTCTACAAATGCAGACACATAGAACATAGAAAACCTAGACCCCTCAGTATAAGTATATAGTAACACGCTATATTGGATAGGATTTCCACACCTATAGTGTCTTATTACTATAAATTTTGTGCAAATCTAGATTTAATTCTTCATCCTTGTTTCCAATCATCAAATATCCCTACACAACAAGTTTCAACCTTTGATTCTTCCAACATATATAGTTTTTATCGAAGTATTTGTTTTACCATTACACTTTGTTAGTTTATTAATATTTTAGAATATATTAGTTATAAATTAGTGAATGGTATTATTTTTATGTTATTCACCTAATTTTTCATAACAATATTGTCATCTAAGATCTTATTATCCCATATTTGATAAAATAGTATTTATGTATGTATTCATAGTACACACACACAGATATATATATATATATATATATATATAATTTAAATAAACTACGTAAATTAATATTTTATATAGAATGAATATATATGTCAATACTGTCAATGGTAACTAAACATGTTATTTTCCTATTGAGATCCTGCTTTCCAAACCCTCTAAAAAATTTTACAACAAAGGGAGTCAAATAACAATAAAATATTTTGTGTCAAATTTTTATCATGTCCATAAATAAAATTAGGACAAAATTTGAAACCTAGATATAGTTTTGGTTATCCACCTAATCCAATGGTGGGTATTTGACCCACCATCACTTAGGTCAAGTGGGATTTTTTTTTTACTTTGATTATATTAATATATTAATTTCACTCCTAACCCCTTGTTTTGGACCTTTTATATTATTTTATAAACTTGAAAAATTAATTCTTCTAAATAATTTTGAGTACTTATCACCTTGATTTATTTTAAGACATTATATAATACCGTGCAAATAAAATTTGAAAAAAAGAAGAGCAATCCATGAGCAAAGGATAAATATGGACACAAGGACACACTATAATTAAAATAGTGCTTGTTTTAATTTCAAAGACCATAGTAAACCTAATCATTTAAAAAAAGACTTTTGTTTATTAAAAATAACTACATTGGTGTCTTCTATCGTATTCAACTTGTTATAAAACATTTTAGAAACTTAATAAATTAAATATCTAAAATTAGAGTTTTCCTAAACAAAGATTTGAAAATAATTATTTTAGGATGTAGAACTCACTAGTAATAATTAAAGAATTTTAACCCCTTTAGCAATGGTCCTTTGGGGAAAATTCTAGAGGCAAATTGTAATAAAATAATTAATCTATTATTTCTTACCTCTAGAATCAATTTGTAATCGATCAAAATAAAATAGTAAGTAGAATTTATCAAATATAAAATATGTAACCAACTTTGAATACTTTGAAATTAACAGTCAATCAATCAAATAAACGTATTTTAAATTTTTCCTATGTTGATAGGATAAATTTGAAATTAGTTTGCAAAGATTTTTTGTATAAGATAAGTTTTAAAGCAATAATTTAATTTAGGAATGCTAATAAAATTTGAAATTTTATTTAGAATAAAAATATTATAATTCTTTATACATGTTACCCTAGCTTATAAAACACACCCTAACACTAAAAAAAATCTCTCTCTAGTAGTGAGGTTATACAATTGGGCTTTTGTGCTCAATTTGTTAAATCTAAATTAGTGTGTTTAACTTTGATAAGGGGTAGTTAATGTTTTAATTTTGTATTTAAAATTTTTATTTCCATAAATAAGTTAGGTTGAGGGTATCCTGCACTATTATAGGATAAACATACATTGAACCTTATTTCAGGAATCTAATCATAAATTTTTGGTTTCTTTAAGGATATATTGGTACCTTATTACGTCAAAGTATGGTAGTATTATTAGTGGTTGTGTATAACTCCCTTTGAGTAAGTTTTTATTTTATTTCTCTAGCCTTAGAATTCTAAGCACATTTCTTCTGCATGTTTAGATGTGTTTTGTAATTTTTTGGTAGTGCCTAAACTAATCTTGGAAGCCAATAAGTGGCCTATATGTTACTTTTAAGGTGTAACTAAGTTGGTTTAGTTATGTTACTATTTGGAAAAGGTAAAATGACTTCACATTTGATATACCACTCATTTGGTAATGGGTGAAATATAGCCAACCCTTATTTTGCATGTGAAGGGATCACCATAAATATGTAGACAAATTGAGAATTGGGTGTGGGCATATAGAACTAACCCCTACATTGTCTCCTTAATATGGCACTGATGAATAACCTAGTGTGTTATTAGAACATGTACCTTAATAACTAACCCTTATAATTCTTGTCTTAACATAAGTTATAATTTTTTTCCTCATGTATATGTGTATCTTTCTAGTTTCTAAATGTGTACTATGCACATATTTGTATTTATTATGGGGTAGTGACCATATATACTTTAATTTAAAGTGAGTTTGTGCTATTATATATTTAAATTATTTAATGATATAAACACACTCAAGGTAAAAATGATCTTTAAGAAGTATTAGATAAATATTACTAGGATTCCTATCTTGAATGGTCATTTTGATATTTTGGTTTCACTTATAACTTATAAAAGCTTTCACAAGTGGTCTTAGTTACCTATTGTTGTATTAGAGTGCCACAAATATTTTGGTAATGATGTATCAATGAGAAGGCCATCATAAGTGCAAGGAGAACTACATTACAACCTAATTATATGGAGTGGATATGTAGGCTTCCAATGTTAGGGTGGGGGAATAAAGTCTATGTCAAAGTCTAGGTTAAGGTTTACTTAGCTTCTTCCCTCGCATTAGTTAAGGTGTTATGGTAAGGTCCTCAATTATTTTTTTAGATTGAGGAGTTATATCTATTTAACATAGTTCTCAATATCACCAATTTATGATTTTGAGATAATTTTGATATTTTAATGATCCTTGTTTGAATCTCTTCTAGCGGCACTGCTCTGTTGTCTCCCCTATTATAGCCAAGTGAGAAAACTTAATTATATTAAGTTAAGATAATATGAATAATTTTGTGTGTCAGACTATGTGAATCTTAAATTTTTGTTAATATTATGTTCATATTAAGATTTTTTTTTTTCATTCCAATGTTTTTCTTTTGTTTTAGTTAAGTTTTCTACTATAAATTGTGGGCATGAAGAATTCCACAATTAACTCTAGGAGCTATGGAATGTTTTGTTGCAAGTTATCACTCCCCTAAAATATTTTATTATTAGAAAATTTTATTATTTCACTTGAGGCAAATATGATTTTTTTCATGAAATGGGAACCATTAATAACTTTCACTTGTGTTACTAGTGAAAATAAACTAGCAAATCCTCCAAAACCTTTGGCATATGATGATTATATTTGAGGAGAAGTTACCTCAAGCCGAAGATCTACATGAGATATCCCTTTTGAAAAACATGTATTGATTCCCATAGAAAAAACTATCCAAAGATATGCATACCATGTTAGGAATGAGTTTTCGTTAGAGAGAAGTTATGGGTGAAAAAGAAGCACACTAACTCTCTATATGGGATTGATTCCACTTATTCTAGGAGGTGTATTGCTTTGAGACAGGATCCCAGTCAGATTAGACTATGTCATCATACACAAGAAACATTTTTGGAGATTATATATTTATTACCTAATAGACCATTAATAACCCACCTGTGGAATGACCTTCATTAAAGGCATGCTACTTGTGTGGGGTTGTGGGATTTAGATTTACCATGGATGGAATTTTTTTATTATTTAGACATGTCAAGGATGGGAGAGGTTGTTGGATAGATGACAAATTTTCCTCCAAATACATTCATGCTTTAGGGAATATGGAACCTAAGGTAAGACCATCATAAACTTGATTTGGGCCAAATTTTAGGGCCCAAATATATTTTAATAATATATTAAGATATTATACTTAGTGATATTATTTTTTTTATTATAAGGCACCAAGTACCAATAATTCACATTTGGCTACTTAAATTAATGTTTGACTATGACATTATAAATTCCACTTTGTGAATGGAATTTTTTTCATATTAACTTATATAATTATTCCTAGGTAATCACTTTTCATGGTATTTTAAGATATTTTCTTTTTGGAAATATGTAAATATCATTACAAATAGAACTTTAAATAATAGTACCAATTTAAAAAATATGACATATACAATGAATTTATAAAAACATGACTAAATTTTAACCCAGATGAAATTTAAGAACTCTAAATGTAAATAAAATGATTAATATATGGTTATAATTCACTTCTGATACTTTTCTTTTTAGTGACACTTTTATTAGTGATGTAGGTTGATTTATTTTGTCTCATATCAATTATGGTTGGTGATTGGTAGAAAACATGTATAGTCATGTTTATGCTTCTTTTGACTTTTGTAGTGATGGATGTTTTGATAGAGATAATGAAGAGGATATAAGGGTGTTGTTGTTGTTGCTAATGATATGGATTGACCCTTGTGTGTACTTATGAAGTTATTATATAACATTTTAAGTAACATTAACGTCTTTAAACCCATGTTGTGGTATAATGTTAAAAAAATTGTATATGTTCCATAAACTTGATAGTAACCAATGTTATTGTGAAATTGAAAATTATTGCTTAAAAATCATCCCTCACATTAAATTTTGTGTGTTAAACCCTTTTAAATTACATTCCCTTTATAAATAATTTTAATATGGTGAATGTGATTTGTGTATTTTGTGTCAATCATCAACTATTTTATGTATGCGTACTATACATCATCCACATAAAAGAACCTATAACTTATCATGTTCCTATCATGCCCATGTGAAATTAAATAATAGTATAAATCATATACTTTTAAACTAACCTTGTGATGAATGTGTATGCTATAACATCATGATCTTTATGGAGTGTCATGTGGAGAAGAATGTTACATTTGTATTTGTATTACCTATACAAAGTAATTGAGGATTATTTCATTTTTTCTTCTCCCCTTAGGTGAATTTATAATGTAGATATTTAAGAACTTATTTCCAAAAATTTAACTTTTCCTTCCTTTCAAGAAATCTCTTTCCTTCATTGACACATTCCCATAGGGTAATCATGAAATATATGGTTAAATATACCTTCACAATGTTTCATGCATCTATATTAGTTTTAAATGACATGTATTGATACCCAATAAACTCACCCAAGTGAATAAATCATTTTTATACCTTATTATTTTTAAAAATAAACTTTTTCTATGCCACTCTCATTCATTTTACCCTTTGCTAGGCCTAACACTAGTATGAAGTCTCTTTTCTATACTTTTATGTACCTAGAAACTCTAAAATCACCTCCAACATTGAGATAACATAGAATAATATAATATTATGGATTTTGGGAATTTTAAAATGGTAAGATATCCCAAAATAATATAAACCCTTAACCTAAAGTTAGTCAAGCTTGCAATAGGCTGAGAGTACACAAAATGGTTTATTTGGGTCCTAAACTAGTTTCTAAACAAACTAAAGGATGGAAGGGGTTTGTCTAGGGTTTAAACACCTATTAAATTATATGGTAAATTTATCTTTACCCTTGGATCCTATATAATCTCCAATTATTATCTTTATAATACTATCTTTCACATAGTGAAATATGGTACTTTGGTTTCTTTGTTTTATATCAATATTTAAAGCTCTAAAACCTTTGAAAGGTTATAAAAGCCTTATAAAACTATTCTTAAATCCATTTAAATTACATTTTAATCCAAATAAATATTATATTAAAAAAAACTTAGACCCTCTTTATTTGACTATTTGCCCTTCACAATAGGGTATATGCAGGGTTAGGCAGGGTTTTAGTTACTTCACTATCTTTTCAACACCCACATCTTGTTATGCCTTTACCAAGTAACTCATTACACTAAAAGTATACCTTAAACTCCTTAATCATTTTTAAATAAAAAATATTTAATAAATGGGAAATAAGTTTAATACAAGAGGTAGAGTCTAGGAAAGAAGTTCTTAAAGATCTGCATCAATTTTTTAACCACATAGTCCCATAATTATTTAATCCTGAATTTCATATGTGGGGATCTAGGGTTAAGAATATAGAAATATTTATAAAAAAAATGGTGAAAAACTAATATATAATAGTTAGATTAATGGAAAAATTAGATAAATAATATTCTAAATTTAGACAACTAAGATTACTAGAAATAGTAAAGTATAACTATTGAAATATATTATAATAAATAACAATGGTACATAGTTGATTTATTGTTCATGAGTAGATCTAGTTTGGAAACTAATGTAAAGTTTGTAGGATTATTACTCTATATTATTCCCCATATTATATAAATTGTACTTCCCCTACCATATTCACTACCATCAGATTTGGAAACTATAGTAAACACTAGTGTCTAACTATGACATAGGTGTCTAGTATGGAATAATGATTAGATTTGGATGTGACCAAATTATTTTTTTTGGGTTTTTTATTGAATTTATATTAAAGTATACATATATAGGATATAGGTTTTTACTCTTATTTGATTGATCAAACAATATCTCTTCACCCTTATTCACCCTTGGAATGTGTTTACTAAAAAAGGGTTAGCAGGCTCACATGTTGAACTACCCCAAAGACCCCTCTATCAATCAGTGTTGTCTATATATCCAATACTACAAGGAAGGATTAAAAATTATATATTTTTCAAATATGTGTGGGAAAGTGTGAATGTTTTAGTCTTTTTATATGACTGTGCCTATGATTTATATGGAAATAGGGATGAATAGATCAGAGTTGAGTTTTTATGTGAAAATTTGATTTAGATTTAGTAATTGTTTTCATGGTATTTACTAGATGAATAATGAGAATGATTATAATTATATTTACACCACACCTATTAAAAATATCTCAAAATAGGGTTCAATAATAAAATTAGGCTAGCCCATAGGTTTCAGTCATTTTTTTAGTTTGGATGACATTTCACTATTAGAAACAAGATAAGGATCCAGACACTACCATCAGTGTTAGTGTCCCTCTATGGTTGATAGTGTCTATAGGGATCAAAATAGCTATGGATCTAAAACTAATAGTGAATGATGTTTATCAGGTCTTAAAATTTTATGTAATATAAGATACTTGTGTCATCATAATGATATAGATTAGACTAAGAGATAATTCATTAATCATAGTGATATGGTGAATGTGAGCCTTTCAATAGTATGGAGGTCTAAAACTAAAGGATAGATCCCTAATTTATATTTTTTAAATGTAAAAGACTTAGATGATATAACTATTTAGTTTTAGTATATATATTGACCCGTATCTAATCTTTTAATTTATAAGGATAAAATTACTAGTTTAAAGGAAATAAATATGTATCTAGGTGTGTATGACATATCTTGCCTTTTTTTGAGCCCAATTTGAGTGCTTTACTAGGGTATGATATATAACCAAGAGCATGTAAATATAAATCACTGCATATTATCTAAAATTTGAAATAATTGAAAATTCTAGAAAAGAAAGAGAGCAATGAAGCAGTACACCTGTGTGTCGCTAAAACCATGTTTCCTCTTGATGTTTTGACTTGGTAAAGATACTTAATTTGAATAATTAGAGCTAGGTAAGGTTTATATATGAACTTTGGAGATATGAAGAGGGAGATGGAAAGTAATATAACCCTAATCTAGTGTAAGGATGAGTTGTGACATGGCCATTGCGATCATTATACCTCAGTTACATAAATCAAGTGTGAATATATAATCTCGTGAGGGTGAGAGATTAAATCACCTTATCCTATAAATTTGGTGAGATTGGATGATTCAATAATTGTAGTATATAAATATGGTGATATTTAATGATTTAATCACTTCAATCTATAAAATAGACCCACTATTATTTTAGAAAAAAGATTGACAAAAGTACATACTAGTGTAATCGATGTGTCTTAGTGAGTAGTATAATTGGTAAATTTTAAATGTTTTTGGTGTAATAACATGGCATATGAATCTCATATATGTCTTAATATGAAAACTAGGTATAATAACAATACCAATGTATTTAACGTTGCCAATAATATGTTTATGAGTTGTATAACTATGAAATATAGTGAATTATAAAACTAGTGCAAGTGTGGAGGACATTTTTTATGACATTCCTCTACTAAATATGGACAATTTGGGAACTAGTGTAAATATGAAGAACATGTTTTTATATCCAAATCTCACTATAATACAATGATGTTGAATATTAAATAAGTGTGGAGGGAATGAAGGAAGCTACATCCTTAAAAGCATCCAATTGACCATACCAAATGTAATTACAATGGGCTAGGAGGGTTATTAAGCTAACACACACATGAACGTCTCTCATCAAGATATGTGTTTTAAAAATTATGAACCACCAGAATAAAATAGTGAGGTGGATTTATTGCATAAACATGAAGGCAATGTGCTTCCCAAACATATTTTGAACTATTTAAATGAGTCTATTTTATAACCTCCTAAACACTTATCTCACGTCCATTGGCATAGAGCTAATAAGTGGTGATAGAGAGTGATTAGAGCCTACCTCATATTCTAAGGTGTGTGGATTAAATAAATTATAAATAAATTTATGATGGGGGGGATTATGGAACTAATGTTATAGATTACTAAGTATGATGCTGATGTTATAAAGGATTTCATCTTTGGATGGAATAAGCATATGATTGTGATGTAGAGAATTAAGATTGAAGTCACAAATGAATTCATAGGAAAGGCCAAGGGAATATAGTGATAAGGGGTGAAGGATTACAAATACCATCTTAAAAATCAAGATCTCTTTCAATTCTTATTTTACATGAATGAGTTCATGAAAATAGATAAGGTTTCCCTCGAGTTGATCTCTTGTGGTAATGGATGGAGGTTTGCCTTCAAGTGATGAGATACCTAACTCTTGAGGGTAAGTATACTTTAATTTTCTCATACTAATTTTTGTTATTAAACCATTTTCAAGGTTTTAAGATTAGCTTCCTATTTTTCCTATTAAATTCCTTAGAATGCACATCCCTTACCCACCAAGTTAATAAATCCAACCCCATACTACATCAAGGACTTATACTTCTATTGGTTAAACAATGTCAAACATTGAAAGAGAGAGAGGTCCCCCAAGAGGGGTTCTCCACTAAGGAATACTCCCTAGAGAATCACCCCACCTTGGGATCCTACCACCCCTCTATCATCACTCCCCAAGTTAGCTTGTCCAAAACCCCTACTAATAAACTACCACTAAAGCTATTTGTCCCTAAGCCCCAACTGGTTATCCTGGATGAGAAAATCTCCATGGAGGTCACTAGGAAGTCTAATTTACTCATATTCAAAGAAATTAAAAATAGTAAAGAATAGTTATATATTTTTAACAAGAGGGTGTACAAATTTAGATTAAACTTGACTAGTCTCATTCAAGAATGAAATGCCTTGCACATGCAAGTAGACATGACTGTTTAATATTTTGTCAATTCTAACATGGTGAATTAGACCCCTATTAATAAATTATTTAATGTGATGAATACCCACCACTCGATATCCCTATATTAACCCCTATAAAGAAAACCCCTCTATAGGTACAAGGATAAAAAAGGTTGTATATGATTCTCCCCTAAGATGATGATGAAGAACTCGAAAATAGAATGAGGGATAGAGTTTCTAAGAAAAATTAGGGAGTACCTAAGAAGATATATGATGAGATGAAGGAACCACTATAGGGTCCCCCCTCCTGATCTATTTTCTACTATTTTTGATTAGATAACTAAGGGGTATCTATCTAGTTTTTAATTATTTTTTTTCTATTCATCCATGGTGGCCTATTACATTTTTGTATAAATATTTTATGGTTATTGGATCCTTGTAAAACTAGATTTTTTACCATATCAAATAAAAAAAGTGTAGAGGTCATGTATGTTTGGCATGCCCCTACCAAAATATGAAACTTTGAAAATGTGGAATCCATACCTCTATGACATGCCCCAACTAATATGCCCCCATTTTGAGGTGAGGTGAAGTATAATTTGTTAATTAACTTACTTAAAAAGATAATATAATTTAATAATTTATGTATGGATCATGTATAGTATAGGAGTAACATGTCTAGGTTGATAAATAAATGAGGTACATAGTATGTGATCAAATCAAGCCATAAGATGCATGACACATATGTTTATTTATGAAATAAATTATATGCTATCTACTAACATTAAAAAAACATAGATATCATGGATCTAGTAAAATATAGGAATGATAAATATTTTTGTATTTTTGAATGTTTTGTATTTTTGTATTTTTTTTATTTATATTTTTGAATTATATGCCTCCAACCTTAGGTTGGATAATTTACATTTTTTAGATCATGGTTGGATAGGTGACAATGGTATATGGTGTTCTCTTCTTCATGATTTACATTTGAATTAGAAGAAAAAATTCCATCATGTGGTATATGGATCAAATTTCCATCATGGCAAAAGGAGATACCTTGTTAATTTTGTCAATTTTAGATTCCATATAGTTTAGCAAAAGATTTACCTATGTAAATGCATATTGTAATGTGTGCATCAAAATCCAAAAACTTGTTTGAATTAATTTAGGAATAAAATAAATTGGTCTTATAATGTTTCCTATGGAGTATATCCAAACTCCCTTATTTTATAAGTATTTTAAATCAAATCTAAGTTGTTGACAATGTATTTCATTACAAGTTATTTTAATTAGTGTAGGATCAATGTGGTTATGCCCAAAATAAGCACCACCCATGAATAATATTGTGTTTGAAATAGCTAATAAGAGGTGGGGGGGAGTGGGGGTTGGGGGGGTGAATAATTTTGTTGAAAATATCTATTCAATTCCATTCACCATTCCCTAAATCATTCATTTCCATAAAATATTAATGCATAAACAAAGCAACTACACAAGCATATCATGAGATAACATAAGTGATATGTGGGAAACCATATTACGAGATAAAACTAATTAAAAAATTAAAATTGAATATATTCCTATAATTTAAATATCCAAACTTTAGTGAAGCATCAACTTCATAAGGAGCTCTAACCCCTACCTAGTTAAGCACTCACTCTACCCATCTTCTGCAAGCTCTATCTTGCAAGGAGGATCCAACCCCATAGGTATCATAGCACCAAATAAGTCACCTATAATCCTTGATAACCTTATACAATTTTTTTATAACTCAAATATATATGGTAACTTTATTTTTCACTCTTTACCCTTCAATCTCACTCAAATAACCTCTCGGGCCTTCTCACTCAAATAACCCTCTCTTTGGCAAAATTATGTCAAATGACCTTAATAAACACCTATATAAAAATATTTAAATTATCATAGCATGTTAAAATCATATATATTATTATATTAAATCCCTTAACATGTTCTCTAATACCACTATATCCTTCTCTTAATGGCTTAATTCTCTAGCTAGTCAAAATAGGCGTATTAGATCTTGGCTTTATACTTGATTTTTTCTCATACCTATATTATTAGGATAAGAAAATAACCATAATCAGATTATTATTTAAATATATCACCACACAAATTTCATAAATTAAGACAAAAATACATAAGTTTGTCATAGTCCATAAGGACCAAATCCACCACTAGGCCTAACAAAGACCTAATGTAATTAGGTTTGTCTTATCCACATGTTACCACTCTGACCCTTATGAAAAATTATTATCTTAAAAAATGGATGAAAAAATTAATAAATTCCTGAAATATACCCATAATAATTTTACCTTGTGCCTCAAACTCCATTTAACCCATTTCACTAATTAGACCTACCAATTAGGTTTCCTCACCAATAGGCATTCTCACTGCCTAAAAGTCTATCTTAAAAAATTGAACCATATACATAAATTTCCCACATAAAATATTTATAAAATAATATTATTAGGATATTATATACTTTAAAAAATTCAATAAATTCCTTGGTATTCACCACATAGGCCAAAAGGCCTTAGGAACACTTTTGCAAAAGGCTTACTCAAAAACACCAAACACTATCAACACATAGTAAAAATCATTTGACTCTCTAAGATTGAATAGGGATATAAAATGGATTAAAAAAATTAAAATTATCTTATTAGATATTTATAAAACCTTAAATATATTTATATCCTTATAATTAGTGCATAATGACTCAGAAACATCCTTTTCATACATACATAGAAAGTTGCCTGTAGAACAAAAAATAGTCAAGAAAATAAACTCTTAAAACACTAGTGGGAACAATTATATGATATAAAAATGGATTTATGTGAGACACTATAATAATTATGAAATATATTAAAATATATGTTACATGTTCATATATCAATATTGGTCTTATAGACCAATCTCACTATGTCACTCTACACAAACTTCACTATGTTAGACAGACCAATTTTCTGACAACTTTTTGCTTAATTATAGGAATCATCAACACTTACACACCAAGGTTATAAGATGGATATATATTTAATAATTAATGCATGCCTTATTATCCATCCCTAGTCCTCTACAACTAATCCCTAAACTCATTCCCATTCTCACCTAGTTTACTCACTATTTTGCTCATTAGTCTAGTTTAATGATAAACTAACTTCCATGACTAGTTTAACAAATTTTTAGTCTATATAATTCTCAAAAAAATTCATGAGAATAAACTATAAGTCTTTCATATCATCATCCATCCAATTTCATGCTTTGACCTAGTCAATGTTGCCTATAGTATCAAAAACATTAGAAATAAGGGTTTTATTGAAGCTTCTACTCACTATCATGAAAAACAAAAACCACCTGAGGAAACCTTGAAGAGTTATTTACATGTTACAAGTGTAAATTATCTCAATATAACCGTTATAATCCAAAAATTATTATATCTTTCCTATCAGGTCTTTGTTAGGGTTTTGACTACCTTACCTTCTTAGCAATCATTCATAAAATATTGCATCTCAACTCCAAAAACAATTAAAAAATTCATGATAGGGACCTTAAACAACTAAGATGAATTTATTAGGATCTCATGCAAAGGTTTCACATGCCAATGATCATGATAAAATTCTTATCATGTTTGCAACACCATATTCTGTGTACACAGTCAACCTTACCACCAAAATTATTGATTTTTCATATAGGCTCTAAATTCAAGTTGGTAAATATATTTAACACAATATCTCATACCTATGTGAATACTCTCAAGAGATATTCCACCTCTGTAAATGTTCTTAACCCCTCATTAGGTCACTATAGGTCACTTTTCATACTAGGCCTTGTACTGCTAGTCATACTTGGACTATGATCATGCCTTGAAATTACTTGAAATATTCTCAAAAATAAATATGCATGTCATAAAAAATCATAACATAATCTCATAGTGTCAAAATCCCTCACACAAGTCTCATATATATCATCTCACTAAGGCACCCAGTCTATATCTTCTAACTAGGTCTCTTTATATAAGAGTTAAGATTCAAACATGACCTTTAAACTCATCTGAAGGATTTTTAGAATTTTGTGCATTTTTAAGAAACTTAGAACACTTAATAATTCATGTACTAAACCAAAACACAAATATTTACCATGATTAATGCATACATATTCTCCACAGAGCTAGACCAGGCTACTCAAGATACCTAGTACTCAAAGTTTGGAAACAAACAAGCTAGCTCTTAATGATGTCATTATTTAAAAATGATTTCCTGAAGACAAGTCCATTCTAAATATACTTTATGAGCTATCACATTAAAAATTTGTACCAAGACCTCATATAGTATACAAGGACTTGTTGACTCATGTTCTTACTTTGTATGCTCCTTGGTACTTAGAGATTAATCAAGATGCTTACTTTGTATCTTGAACATGATCTTGAAATGTCATGAAGCCATAGATAAAATACCAGGTTGCCTTCAAATTTTATCTCATTAGATAGAAAAAAAATCCTTACCACACACCACTTCACCAATCATGACATCAATTCTAACTTTTAACATGAAGGGTATTTAGAGGACATTTAACTTAACTTTGACATAATTTAAAACATCAATACCTTACTACCAACACTAGGAATATACCTCAACATTCTCCTTTTTAATTGATGGAAAAAACTCTTAATCATATTAGATCATTCTCTTTTCTTCAAGCTCAATCTTCTTAAATGCTTGATCTTGAAACAAGAATGTTCTCCCTATTTGAAATTAATGATAAAGGTTCATATTCTTGATAGCTATTTGATCTTTAGACTTGGGGAAACATACTTTCTCATGAGACATTATTGAATCCCTTTATCTCCATGAAAATTCAAGTCACTTTTTAAAACTTTAACTTGGTTTGATCAAGTCATCATAAAATGTTTTGTGACTTATCTCTTGTGATCACACCTATAGTAGACTTATTTGATGGAAACTTAAATCTAAAGGTCTCCTTAAACAAAAAAAATCCCTCAAGGATCGATCATCCTTCATGCTTCCTACTTTTTAGTTGAGTGCCTCCATGAGGCCTAATGGAGTCACCTCTACTTCTAGAGAACTAAAATAGCATAAGTTTAGGAGATTCCTAAATCTCTATGTCCTTACAAGATATAACTTTCTTCATCACCCTTTTATGATTGATCTTCCCTTTTTGCTTGACCTCCTCAATATTTGTTTGAGAAAAACTTTGGCTTGATATATTGGTCTTGAATTATTCATGAACAAATTGAGTTGATAGAGAAAATTATTGTCACTCCTTTGCATCTTGATTTTTCTATACCATGACAAATAGTCCATTCGAACTTATTGACTAATTATCAACCTTAGCTACCTTAGGTTTTTAGCTTCTATTTCTCTCTTATGTTTTATAATTATCAAACTTCCTATCTTATCTTGATAAGTCATGACTATAGTTATTTTTAATCTAACCAAACTTATGATAGTTAAAACATTTTACCCTTATAGATGTAAATACACCATGATCCATACCTCTTGAATAATGGTTTTCCTCATAGTTCTATGTAAATCCATTCTTAAAAGACCTTTTGTAATGCATTGATCTATGACTAGATTGATTACGTGAATAATAGTAGCCATTTAAAGGATTAACATACCATATTTTCTTAAAATTATTCATAGTATTGACCTTTATTTTAATATTATCTTCATTCTTTAGTTTTTCTTTGACCTTTTCAATCATATTAGTGTCCTTGTCTTGATCTCTAATAAAGCCAAGGCCTATTTTGTCATTAGTAGTCTTTTGAATACTTAGAAGGTTGTCTAGATCATTGGTACCCTTTTCAAACCTCATAAAGGAATTAAACTTATTTGATGCTTATTTCAATTCAAATCTTAAGGATTTAACTTCAGCTACATACCTTGTACATTCTTCTTCTTTTGCTTATAGGCTTGCAGTTTCCATTTCAAGTTAACTCTCGACCTATTTGACTATTTCCTCTTATTCCTTGAAGTTGTTACTAAGTATAGCTTCAAATAGGCTAATTTTATCTTCATAGTATTTGATAAGGGGCCTCATAACCCTAGTATTTTTCTTTACCATCTTCAGTTCTTATAGAGTATTCATCAACTCAACCTCAAATTCCACTTCATCTCCTTCTTCATCTAAATCACCAACAACACCTCCAATCCATATGGATTCTTCTAGATTTGAGTAGCTTGATTCTTTACCCATGAAGAGAACCTCATTAGCATTAGGACCATCACCTTCATGATCACTTTATAAGTCACTTATCTCATTCTCATCAAATGAATTGCAATCCTCCTTGCTATAGGGACTCCTTTTGTTTTTAAAGAATCTTTTATTGTTGTCAAATATTATAAAGTATTTATTTCTCTTATCAGACTTATAATAATTATAATCATCATCATGATATTCATCATGATATACATCATCCTTTTTATTATTCTTATGAGTACATTTGTTGGTAAAGTGTCCAACCTCTCCATAATTTAAGCATTTAAAAGGCAACTTGCCCTTGTATTTGCCTGAACCTATCTTCAACTTTATTACAAACATAGATATTAACTCATCACCATCACTATCAAAGTTATCATTATTTATGAATTTATTACTTTGTGAATTATTCTCTTTTGGCTTATTTTATCCCTTGAATGTATCTTCCTTCTTTCCATGTCTTCCTTTATTTGTCCTCATCTCATAGGCTATTAGGGTTCCATGATTTCCATCCATCTCTAACTTGTCTAGATCTTACATTTCTTCAATGGCACACACCTTGGAATAAAATTTGGAAGTTAGAGACATTAATATCCTTTGAATAACATAGTCTCTTTCAATTATTCTCCTAAATCTCTTATGATATTAACTACTTCATTAACCCTCAACAAGTAGGCTATAATGGTCTCATCTTTATTCATCTTTAGAATTTCAAATTATCTTCTATGGGTTTTAAACTTGACCAATTTAACCTTGTAATATCTTCATGAATAGTTTTAAAATTATCCCACATTTATTTGGTAGATGTATAGTGCATAACCTTTACTATTTCCACTTCAGATAGACCACACATAATGCCATTCATTGCTTTTGACTTGTTGTCACTGGCCTTCTTACCTATTACATCTATAGGAGGAATAAGGGGTAAAATATACCAATACAAGTTTGATTTACAAAAATCATGACCTTTAGACATTATATATTTGTTTCATTCTAACACTATAAAAGGCATAATTGCATCCATTAAACAATGAAGGTTTGCTTGTAGAGAAACCACCTTGTGCTCGTTTAGCCATCTTAACTTGTTTAGAATCTCCTTTAGGTTATAACACTTCCTATAAATAACCTGATATGATACCAATTATTATAATTAGATACTGAGAGGGATTGTGAATTTTTTGCTTTAAAATATCTATGTAATTCCATTCATCATTCCATGAAGCATTCATTCACATAAAATATTAATGCATAAACAAAGAAACTACACAAGCATATCATGAGAGAACATAAGAGATATGTGGAAAACATCTTAGGGAATTAAAAAACACTGAGACATTCACATGGACTCTAGTCCTATAATTTCAAGACTCAAATTTTAGTGAAACACCAACTTCACAAGGAGCTCCAACCCCTACCTAGTTAAGCACCCACTCAACTAGTCTTCTACAACCTCTATCTTGTAAGGAGGATCCAACCCCATACGTATATTAGAAAAAAATAAGTCAAATATAATGAATAATAAAATTATAACACCTATTTATAACTCAATTGTATATTAAAACCTTAATTTTCACTCTTTACCCTTCAATCTCACTCAAATAGCCTCTTAGACCTTCTAGCTCAAATAACCATCTCTTTGGAAGAATTAAGTCAAATTACCTTGATAAACACATATAGAAAAATATTTATATTCTCATTTAATTTTAAAATAATCTATTCTATGGTATTAAATTCCTTGACCTATTCTCCAAAACTACTAATTCCTTCACTTGATATCTCAATTCTCTAACTAATCAAAATAGGCTTATTAGGCCTTGAATTTATACTTAATTATTTTTCATACCTATATTGGTTAGATAAGGACCTAACCATAATTTTAGTATAAATGAAATATATCACTACACATATTTAATAAATTAAAAAAATACATAAGTTGGTCATAGTCCATAAGGACCAAATCAACCATTAGGCCTAATGGAGACATAATGTAATTAGGTATATCTTATCCACATGTTACCACTCTAACCATTAGGAAAAATTATTTTATTAAAAAAAGGATTAAAATATTTATAAAATAACTCAAATATACCCCTAATAAATTCACTTTTGTTCCCCAACTCCATTTGACACATTTCACTACTTGGACCTACTAATTAGGTCTCCTCGCCAATAGGCCTTCTCACTACCTGAAAGTCTATCTTGAAAATTTAAACCATATAAATATATTTACCACATAAAACATGAATAAAATAATATTAATATTATATTAAATACTTAAAAAACTTCAAAAAACTCTATGGTCTTCATGACATAGGCCAAAAGGCCTTAGGAACACTTTTGTAAAAGGCTTACTTAGAAACACCAAAAACTATCAACACATAATCAAAATCATTTGAATATACAAGATTTAAAAGGGAATTAAAATTGAGTAAAAAACTTTACATGATAATATGAGATATTTATAACACCTTAAATAATTTTTCATCCTTCAAATTAGTGAAGAATGACTCAAGAACATCCTTTTCATACATATAAAGAAAGTTGTTTGTAGAATAAAAAACACAGTGAAGAAAATCAACTCTAAAAACAATTTTGGTAATAATTATATGATATTAAAATGTATTTTTTTGAATATTTATTATAATTATAAAATTTTTAAAAATATATATTTATTTATATATCAATATTGGTCTTATAGACCAATCTCACTATGTCACTCTATATCGAATTCATTGTATTCACTACATCAATTAGATGACAAATTTTTGCTCGAGTATAGGAATAATAAATAATTAAACACCAAGGGGATATTAGGTATAATTATTTAATAATTAACCCATTCTTTAGGATCTATCCCTATTCCTCTATAACCAATCACTAAACTCGTTCTCATTCTCACCTAGTTTTCTCACTATTATGCTCATTAGGCCAGTTTAGCGATAGGCTTAATTCCATGATCAATTTATCAAATTTTTGGTATAAAAAATGATAAAAAAATTTAATGACCATAAAATATAATTATTAAACATCATCCTCCATCTATTTTCATTCATTGACTTGGTCAACCCTACCTGTACTATTAAAAACCCTAAAAATAAGGGTTTTCTTGAAGCTTCTACCCACTGTTAAGACAAAAAATACACTAAGGAAACCTTGAAGATTAATTTACATGTTAAAATTATAAAATTAGGTCAAAATAAACATTATGATCCAAAATCAATAAGATCTTTCCTATCATGTATTTGTTAGGGTTTTAGGAGGGTTTTGACTACATTACCTTCTTGGCAATCATTCATAAAGGATTTCCCATCAACACCAAAAATAATGAAAATAAATTAAATATATGGATATTATAAAACTATCATTAAGTTCTTATGATATCATGTTAAATATTCATGTGCCAACGAGCATGAGAAACTTCTTCTTAGGTTGGCAATACCCCATTCTATGCACATAGTCAACCTTACCACCAAAATTCTTGATTTATCATATAAGCTATGACTTCAAACTTGGTAAAATTTTTCAAAAAATATATCACACATATTTAAATTCTTTCAATATATATTATACCATTTTAAGTATTATTGTCCCCTCATTAGGTCACTATAAGTCACTTTGTATACTAGGCCTTGTACTACTAGTCATACTTGAATTATGATCATAAATTAAAAATAATTTAAATATTCTAAAAAATTCATACACATGTCATAAAACATCATAAAATTATCTCACACTATCAACCTTCCTCACAAAAGTCTCATATAACTTATCACACTAAGGCACCAAGTTTATATCTTCTCACTAGGTTTCTTTATACAAGAGCTAAGCTTTAATCTTGACTTTTAAACTCTTCTAAAGGCTTATTTTCATTTTTCCAATGTTAAAATAAATTATACCACTTATTCATGCCTATATTTACCCAAAACACAAATCTTTACCTTGTTTCATTCATCCATCTTCTTCATAGAGCTAGACTAGGCTACTCAAGATACTTAGTACTTAGAGTTTGGACACAAACAAGCTAGCTCTCAATGATGTCATTATTTAAACATGATTTCCTTAAGATAATTAAATTCTAAATAGACTTTATGAGATCTATAAAATTAAAAATTTGTACCAAGACCTCATATAATATACAAGGACTTGTTGACTCATGTGTTTATCTTGTATGTTCCTTTGTACTTAGAGCTTAATCAAGATGACTCTTTTGTATCTTGAACATGATATCAACATGTCATCAAGACACAGACATAATATTAGATTTCCTTAAAGTTTTATCTAATCAAAGAGACAAAACATATTTTTCACACACCACTTCACCAATCATGACATCAATTCTAACTTTTAACATGAAGGATATTCAAAGGATATTTAACTTAACTTTGACATCAATGACAACATCAATGAATTTCTACCAATACTAGGAACATACCTCAACATCTTATTGGTGTTGATGATTTTTTATTTTACCAACTTGAGGTGTTTTTTTTATGTGAATCATATGCCATTTTCACTTCTTGATGCTTATAAGAATGACCTTACAAAGGGTTATTATTATTTTTTTATTTTGGTGATCACTAGGTTAGGAACCTAAATACTTTGGAGAAAAATCAAAGTCAATAATTTAATCATCAATAAGGTATGAAATTTTATTCTTTAAGGTATAACACATGATTTTTTAATTCATAGGGCCTTGGTTATAGTCACACTATGTTCTAAAATCATATCCTCTTGGTAGGGGTCAACTCATATCAGCCTCTATGGGAAGATGGAGAGATATGAGTAGACATTATAAAATATTCTAAAATAAATAAACTAGAGACATATATAATCATGTAAAGTGTCTTTTATGTGCATTGGATAAGATGATTCTATTATGTTTTTGTGATATAGTATTTATTAGTGTTTTGGCTTCCATTGTAACCTTTGCATTCATACTTGGATGAACAAATATTTGAATAGATAAAGGAAAGTAGTGTTCATTTGTATGTGTGTGTGGTAAAAACTAATTTTAATGGAAATATTATGCTTGGTCCATTTGATATAGTTCAACATGGAGGCCAAATATGGTGTTGCTACATTATTTGGTAAGGTTGTCATATGTAATTTTATTAATAAAATACTCATACATTGAGGCAACTTATGTAACAAGTTAAAAAATTAAATTTTATGAATAGAATCATTGGAGTGGTTTTAAATATTATATGTCATTGCAACCTATTTCATGTAGTCCCTTTGGTTTCATATATTATGAAGAGTAACTTATATTTATAAAGGCATAGCTTGATCAATGATGTTCTATTATGGCAAATCTTTATGATCAAAGGTAAGAATATTTGAATTGTGGATTAAATATTAAAAAATATTTTCAAAATAAACTATTGTTATGTTAATTAGTACTTGGGTTTTACATAATGCTTCATATAATATATCCTTGAAAGAATTGATTATTTTATAAGTTTAATAATTGAGATATTGGTATGCTTTTTTATTGATTACTCCACAAGATCATACCCCTTACATTTGGTTATCAAATTGGGTGCATTAGAATTTTTTTGCATAGGTTCCCTATCACTACAAGAATAATCATAAAAAGAGGTTTTATGCTTTCCCATATATTTCATCCTCTTGACTATTTTTTTGATTATCATAGCAATATATTAGAAATTAAGAAAACAAGTATTTACATAAAATAAAGAGTGGTTGAATACATACTAACCATGATATTAAGGAAAGGAATTTGATTTTGAAAATTTGAAATATTCAAAATTAGAAATCAATATTTAGTAAAATAGGAAACCCTAAGTCAAAAAATGGTTTTGAGACCAAATATTGGTTTCACTAAATGTTTAACCATAAATATTAGATGTGGGGATCTAGGGTTAATAATAAATAAATATTTTTAACATAAGGTTGAGAAAATAATCTATAATAGACGAATTAATAAAAAACTCAGATAAATAATATTATAAATTTATATAACTAAGATTGCTAGAAATAATAAAGTACATGTATTGAAATATATTATAATAAATAAAGAAAATGGTACTTAGTTGGTTTAATATGTATAATTTTATCTAAACTAGAATTTAATGTAAAATATGCAGGATTAGAGATATGGATTAGTCTTTAGATTCTATAAATTACACTTATGTGGTCATGGATACTACCATCAGGTCTAGACACTACAATCAACATTAGTGTTTGACTATGACATAGGTGTCTAATATAGAATCTAGATGTGAAAAACTTCATTGATTTGGGTTATTTATCACCTTTATATTGATGTTTGGGATACAAGATATCACTCTTTACTAATTCATCAAATCCTAGCTCTTCACCCTTCTTCACCCTTAGAATGAGTTTACTAAAACATTGGTAAGTGGGATCATGGTGTCGATTTGCCCTAAATACCCCTCTATCATAGGAAATACCTATATATTCAATACTCCAAGGAGGGCCTCATGATCATGTAGTTATCCTATATGTGTGGGAAAGTATGTGCACAAGGGTGAAATAAATTATATGAATACACATGTAATGATCTATATTGTGATTTGAAAAATATCACTCAATGGATGCTCTTTAAATATTTTTTACTTATGATATGACTAATAATATGTTTGGTATGGGAATAGAGATGAATAGGGTTGATTTGAGTGCATGTGTAGTTGATTCATTTTACTTTAGTAGGTGTTTATTTGGTATTTTATAGATGAGTAAAGAGAAGTCTTAGATTTGTAGCTATACCACATATTTTGAAAATATCTCATGATAGGGTTAAATATTATAATTAGGTTGACCCATAAATTTCATTTTTTTAAAAATTGAATGAATGTTGGATACTAGACACTAGATAGGGATCTGAACACTACCATCAATGATAGTGTCTCTATGTAGATGGTAGTGTCTATAGGGCTAAAAAATAGGTATGGATATGAAACTAATAGTGAATGATTTTTATTAGGTTTTTAAAATTTCTATGTAGCATAAGAGACTTGGGTCATCATAATCAAATAGATCGGACTGAGAGATAAGTAATTAGGTATAATGTGATGGTGAATGTGAGCCTTTAAGATGTAGGTAGGTATATAAGTGAAGGGTAGATCCCTAATCGATATTTTTCAAATTTAAAAGATTAATATGGTATAAATATTTACTTTTAGTATCTAAATTAATGTGTATTTGGATTTACTATTGGATGGTAGGTTAATTATTTTTCTATTAGATTTTTTTTTGAAACCAATAATTTTTGTTCTTCTTAAATCTAGATTTATTTTATAAATTCATTTAATTGGTTTTGAATTGATTTGATTGGAATTCAATTTTACTAATGCATCCACTTGTATTTCAATTTATTACATTTTTTTTTATATTTTTTTGTTTTTCTTTAAAATATTTATTTATGGCCACTTGGAATTTAGTTTAATTAAATTATCATGTCAATTTATGGTGGGGTTTTTACTTCTTAATTGATTTTCAGTTTTATTTATATCATAATGTGAACATTATATGCCTATTGTGTGTATGGGGGAGAAGAAGTAGCCTTGAATATAGATATAGGGTGTGATTGTCTAGTGTGCATGGTCAAGCCTTGAGCCATACTGATACCCACCAAACATGGTGGTTTATTATTTAATTTAGATAAATCACCTATTTTCCTTTTTTTTTGGAGTTGTAAGGAAGATTTATTGGGAGGTCTAACAAGTTTTTTTGCTCTTATATTAAATATTTTCTTCATTATTTCTTGGGAGGTATAATAAGATTATTTTCATAGAAAAATGATGACACATTTATTTTAGCATTAATATTTCTCTATTCAAAGGAAATTTTATTTTACTTCACAATGCACTCTTGCCATGAGATGGAACTCAACTTATTTAGTATGATATTACAAACTATGAACATTATGAATGAACATGATACTTATCATAATTATATGGTACAAGAATTATTGGGGTTTTAGTTGGTTGTGACAATGTTTTATGACATTATGATAATATGACACTATGGAAATTACCTAATAAATTAATATCAACTACTAACTTAATTAATACTTATTTTCAAGTGAATATAATCACACAATAATTAAACATGTTGACATATAATAATATTATAAATTCAATAAGAGGAAACATAGTGAATGATTTAATTGATAAAAGGACATCAAAAAACTATAATTGATTCTATGCATATTGAAAAATAATAATGATAAATATTGTTGGTATGTCATCTTGAGTTGTGTCACATCTAGATTTATCTTTAAGCTAAATAGCATTTTGATCTATGGATTTTCATGGTTATTATTTGATTTAATATTGTTTGATTAAGTTTTATTTCATATGCTTATTATGGGATAGTTACATGTTTCTTAATTCACATGATTGATTTTTATGAGATATTTATACTTTCATATTTTGTACTTAATGATCATGTTTATTAGTTTATACAATAATATTTTGTGGATTTATTTATGTTATGGGATAAATACCTTCATTTTTATGAGGTGGATACATGACACATATATCCCTTAGAGTGATACAGAGGGAGGGCATCATTAGAGAGTGTCATGTAGATGGAAGAATTGGGGGATGATAGAGAGAAATATTGGAAACCCACACATGTACTATAGTAGATTAACATGTTTTATGTTCATTACTTGAGTTAGATAACTATAGTATGTTTTGATATATATATATCTGTTGTGATCTTTTTTTTAAATTTTTTGATCTTGTTGATTTCGCTAATTTGGTAGTCATACATAGCTTATCTTATACAATGTTATTTCTTGGTTGATTGAGTGAATTTCTTCATTTTTTAACATGACTTACCACTTTCTTGGTTATAATTGAGTGTTTTAAAATAATGTTTTATTTTGGAATAATTGTTATAGTAATAGATGGATTTTATTACTTAGATTGATCATTTTGTCAAGTGACTAGTGATGCTTATTAGGTTACTATTATCATTTATAATAGTTGAATAAACCTTATGAAGTCATTTATAAATTATAATTCTTTGTTACCATTATTGAATGTCATTAGTTTGACATGGTATAATGAAATTAATGTTATTGAATTAAGACTACTATAAAGCCTTAATGCTTAGGCAATAAACATGATTTTATGCAAAGAAATATAGATAATTTCATTATTTAGTGATTATATGGACATAATTATTATTGATTCTTACATGAATAGTTAATATTGTTAATGGAATTTCTAATAGAAATATGCTATATTGACCTTGTCATATAGAATTACAATGTTTAATGAAACTTGTTTTTTAATCAACTTAGCATGACAATTATATTAGTTGATAGTGGATGACTTTTGTTAAGTTGAGTCATGGTAAATTATAAAATTAAATGTTCATATATGAATTTGATGGGATATTATTTTATTTGTTAATGATAGAACATTCAAGATTATTAGGGTTTATAACCAATCTCTGAATTGAGAAAACAATAACTTAACAAAACCATTATTTCTATTTATGAGGAAACAATGGAGAACTTTTAGTTCAGTTAGGTCCTTGGCTACATGCATAGACTAAGACATAATGGTGGATGATAAATTTGAGGTTTATCTAAGATGATGGAGGAGAATAAAATGAAGTGGAGAGAGGCATGTAAGGGCATGGTAAATGATGACATAGCCAACAAAAGTGGAAAAAATGATTTTGAGTGAAAAGGAGATTACAAACTTAATTTACTTGGCATACAAATATCATTTCAGGTTGGTGGTGTCTTTAAATTCTTGTTTGTTAGTTTGAAATAATTCTAGTAATGAATGTATAAAGGGGTTAATAGGGTTTCAGTTAAATGAAATTCTAATGTGAGGGCTAAATGTAGGGCCTTATGGATGGCTTAGCCATCCACAAAACCCTACATACAACCCAGAATAACCCTAAGTGGAATGAATGGAATTGTATGATTTATTCCATGTTTATATCATCACCTTGAAAGCTTTATTTTAAAACTAGTTTTAAATTTGTAAATCCTACAAATTGATAGTATAGTTATTTCATTAAATGGGTATTTATACTTAGACTAGGTAGGGTCATGGAATTAGTTCTAGATGTTGAACTAATGGATATACATGTGTTAATACCCATACATATATATTTTAATCTATATATGGTAAGATAGATAAAAAAAATTAGGGGTTTAAATTAGACATGGTAAAAATTGTTTTGAATCTTTTCTTTGTACCAGATAATGGAATTAAAGTATTTATATATTAGTTATAATATCATAAATCTGAGCCAGGTTGACTATGTACTTTTGGATGCTAGGTAAAATGAAATAAAATTGAGTTATTTCATTTAATTTTTTATCTAAAAGATAGATATATACATATACATGAGTATGTATATACACCCTATAGGTCTTCATTGACATAGGAATATATACATACCAGTGCATCTCTCTCTGTGTGTGTGAATTAGAAATTGGTTTAATATAATGGTAACATCTAACTATGAGGTTTTTAGTTTATAGAGAGGATATTTCTATTGTATATGAGTTTTATGCTTATCTACTATGTATACATAACATCAAACCAATCGACTGAGTCAAATATATGACTGAGCATACATAATATATGCATATATATATTTTGTATATCTAAATTTATAGATTTTCATATTCAACTTATAAATTATACTTGATATATATATATATATATATATATATATATATATATATATATATATATATAGTATAAGTTATAATTTGATTATGAAACTCTATAACTTTAGATATACAAAATATATATTTTAAGGGAGAGTATTTTCCACTTGGTTTAAACTGTATTAGATGTTAAGGCTAATTTTTGATAGTGGAGTGAATATATTATTTTGTAAAAATAGAAAGTTATGTATATTATATGAATACACTCAAATTGATTTAAGTGAGCATGAGACCTTGACACAAATTATGACAGGGATGTGTATCTGATTAAATATTATTATGTATGAGGAGTTATTGAGGTCAACATATCCCCATTTCTGAAAAATAGGGACCCTTGTAAAAATATGAACCTTAACTCTAAAAAAATTGACATGTTTTGTAGATTATGTTATGTTTGAAGATAATCCATGCCTGATAAGGGTGGCCCTTTTGTTGATGATCCTAATTTAACTTATTCTAATATTACTAACCATGGATTTTAATTCTTTAGTTACAGGTTTCATGAGACCCTCATGGAGTGGATTACATTTGGATTTTACTAGGTAATATTAATTCAAGATTTTACTAAACTTTGGTTTGTAGGAACTCAATATTGAATCCATGTTTTGAATGTCTTGAAACCCTCCTTTGAAAAATCTTACTCAGATCCTTCAATTTAAATTCAAATTTTGAGGGAACAAAATTGGTCGGAACACTTTAGAAGATGTAATAAACTAATTTTAAATTTTTATGCTAAGCCTTAATCATGTTTTTAAACATGACCAATCCCTAGCCTAAAAATTATGTTTGGTCCCTTTACATTTCACCCCTCACTTTGTTACCTTTTTATTTTAAATCTAGGTCTAACTTTCTTATTTTGTAGGGTCCTTTACTTTCCTAGCTCGGCCTCACTTTATGTTTCATGGTCCCTACTAATAATTAGCCTAAAATCTTACTCCTAAGGTTCTATTCATATTTTTAACATAAAAAAGAGCTTAGCCCTAAGACTTTAGCCTAAGTATTTATGCCATCTTGAGCCCTGACTTAAATATCTTGAATCTTTGAAAGATCTATATAGTTCACACTTCATCAAATAATGAAAATCAAATAGAGTGAAAGAGACCTAACATAATAGGCTTTGATCCATTGAGCCAATCTCATTAAATCATTCAAATCACCCTCAATGGCTCATGGGAATTCATATGGAGATCAACACTCTATGGACTCTCCCCAAGGTCAATAGAGTTAAAACTTTGAAGCCCCATAGACTCACCACATACAACCCCTGCATTCAAAATCAATATTGAAAGGACCTTAGGATAATATCTTTCATTTTAATTATTCAAGGGGTCATAATTTTATTATGTTTCAAAAACATAGGCTTATGACTTACTCCAATTTTTATATTCAACCTCAAGTTAACTTTGATATAATTTATGACTACAAGGACCAATAACATGCATCTATTTAGAATAGAGTATACGGTTTGCACTTACTCATAGGGGATAATCCAATTGAGCATATTAAACCTAAGATTCTATGGGACCAACTTTATTTGGGACTTAAATTTAATGCTCTCATACCCGTCCATTGATAACCACAAGGCCATTATTGACATTCATGAGGTTGTCAAATTTTAACCCTATATGAAACATTTTAGAGCTTAATTTTGATGTCCATACAAATGTCATTGGCATCCATAAGAACATCAAAATTTAGCTCAAGAAATAATTTTTCTCAGAACATAAATTTACTTAATACTTACTTCTTAATGTCAAAATTAGTCTTCCATTTATTAATCTAGATTTAAGATGCATATAACTAGGTTTAGATTTTGCATGGGCTATGCTTAAATATCATACTAGAATCTAGTCATGTTTTTAAATGTCGACCTAAATCGTAGTCTATACATGCCCCATGGTCTTTTGACCCTAATGAGTTTAGTTTAAAAAAAGGTCCCATCACCATAAAAATTTGCTTAAATCTTTAGATCTAAAGTTTTATCTTGTTTATTAACATAATAAAACCCTAAGTTAAAACCTTACAGTAGATCCTTTTGTTACTCAGGGCCCCCATTTTAATGTGTTTTAAACTTAGCCTAAATACTTTGATCCATGGTTCATTTCATGTTTATTAACAAAAATTAATAATATAGCCTAAAGTATTTAGCCTATGGTTTTTTATATGACCTGATGTTGATTAAATTTTGTGCACATTTGCAATATCTATGATGTGTGCTTCATCAGGCAACATTGATTAGATGAAATGAAACAAATATGGACCTTTTAACAAATCTTAGGTTAATTACAAGACTACCACATGGTGGAAGCACATTTATTCATAAATTGGTAATATTTAGAGCTCCAAAAACCCAAAAAACTACCAAGTGGCACAACTATGAACCCTGATGTTGATAAAAACCAATAGCATGGAAGTTCTGAGAATGAGATTAGCAATCCACATTGATCCATGACATAAAATAAGATGATGTAAAGCAAAAGATAGGTTTTAAAAGGAAATGGATAGTTCTTTAAAATCCTTATGAAAAATGTCATGAAAGATACTAGCAGGATACCACATAGATGCCACATGGGCACAAGATGACAAAACTAGGGATTTTATGTGCTAAAAAAGGAAAACATATAAATTCAAAGGTCTAAATCAAATCTAATGAATGAATTCACCTAAGTCCAAGTAAACCATCACCATTAGAGCTATAAAAAATCCCTATCCTCTACTTAAATCCCTAATTTGATCCCAGATTAACCATAGTCAAACCATAATGAGCCCAATTATTATCTAAGGGAGTGCAAACTGATCCAAAGATAATTTGTAGACAAATGTTGATAAATTTTCAAAACTCATAGTCATGGTATCCTAGAGGCAACATAGAGAGGACACCAACCAAGTTATACTTGACCATGGACTCAGAAGGAAGGGTCTTTAAAGACACAGTACTCAATGTCATGTCTTTAAACATTGAAAAAAATAATTGGTCCAAGATATTTTGGAAAATTGAGGAGTTTTAATCCATAACCAAAGAAGATGATAAGATTTCATCCTTGAGGACACGGTATTATGACCTATTTACAACATAAATGGTAATCCTTCACCATGTAACAGATAAACTAGAGGTACTCCACAATATAAATGTCTATATTCCTATTTTTAAGTAATGTATAAGTGAAAAAATCATGATAATTCATGAGTTTACTAATAAATGCATTTCTTATGTGTCCCCCATTAAATTTTAGAGATATTAAAATATCCCCAAGCCATGGTTAGATGTGTCCACACTTATTGAATGGGATTAAAAAAATGACCTCAAAGCCATCCTAGAACCATGGCCATATTCAGGAAGCCATGTGTTTTATGATGCTAGTGGGAACATTCCCATCAACCAATTCTAACATAGAATTAGATTAATAATGACCTTGATGAATAGACTCTATGGAAGCCCCATAACCACTTATGTTGACAACATATGGGTGCCCCTAGTCTATTTTATGATTAAAAATGAGCTAATTAATGATTTTGGTGAGCTTATCAACACATGCCTATGTAGACATGTCTCTACATTTAATAAAGGGAGTAGGAGAAAATTCTATATGATGCCCTACCTCCTAGACACCTTGCCTGCCATAATTTAGATCCCTAACTCTAAGGGATGGTCTCCTAAGAGGACACATATAGTGTCCTAGTTTTACTCCTAGCTACATATCTTTAAATATAGAGAACATGTTCATTTTATCTATGAATTAATTTATCCTCCTTTAAATGAGGCCTTGATAGGGAATCCTGTGCCAAGAATTCACCCATTGGCAAAGAAATCCATTAAAGCCATTGGGGACATACGATTTTACATGGACTGCATAGTCATCTAGATTGAGGGAACATAATGCACATCATTGAGGTTACAAGTCCATGTCCTAATTATATTAGCTGAGTAAGAAGTTATATTTTTATATGCAATGGTATAAATGGTGTTTTAAAGAAGAAAAAGAAAGGATTACTACATATTATACCCATGACCATTGGTAGAACCATCTTCTAGTATTAGAATAACATTGAAGATGATGATAGACATAAACCCTCCATAAAATTGCATCATGATGACTTGAGGCAATGAGATCCAAATGATAAGTTCATACAAAATTTTAAGGCCAAACAAAGAAATGTGCTTTATGAGCATCAGCAGGTGCTTATGAAAATATGTACACAAAAGATTCATCCTTCTATGAATTCCTAACAAGGTTAAAGAAAATCAACATCAACTTGAAGGGAAGGTTGATTAGAGATTAGAAATGAAGTAATGACATTTAGAAACTTAATCCAAATCAGTACCACCTATTAGAAGGTCAATCTATTAGACCTATTCTATCCTAAAAACATATAAAAACACATTAATCTAAAGCATAAGTTGCATAAAAAATTTTAAGTTTAGATTGAATACAGTCATGAGGAAAGTAGAAATGGTTAATGGGCATCATCTTTAGCCCAACCTAAAATAACAAAATCCCCCATTGAATATACATTTGTAATTTCATTACATTTAGGTGAAATAGTAGAATATTTATTACAAATATTGGCTAGCACCTATGGGTCAGATGAAGAAGGGGAACATGTGAAAGAACCTCAGTCCTAGACTAAGGAAAAATTGGAGATATAATAATATAAAGGCAAAAAGGTAGTATTAGACCTAGTCCCCATTATCCCCCCATAAAAAATAAAAATTGAACTGGCACTAGTCTTTGTAAGATCAAAGAAACCCATACTAACCTTCACTCATCCATTAAGTGAGGTCCATATCTTTAGTGATGAAAAATCAATTCATGGACCAACTATTATTGAGTAATTTCTATATGGAATATCTAGAATATACAAACCATACACCACCATTTGGCAATCACAATGTTAGTAAACATTTATGTTCATGAGGAACTCAAACCTTGGATTATGGAGATGTAGTAACAATAAAAAGAGATAAAATGACTACCCTGAGAGGATCAAGTGGCACTAAAATGGATACTCCCAAAGCTTCAAGTGAGGCACAAGTTGAGATCCCTAATCCAAAATTGATTAAATCATTAGTAGGTGTCAAGTTTAATCCAAAATCTACCGACATGAAATGAGTGATTGAGAATAAGGAAATGGTAGGAGGTGAAGATTTCACCTTATAAAAGGTTGAACCATTTGTTGGTCTAAATATAGTGGCTGGACAAAATCCAAGACAAGATAAGATATTTTATAAAAAGATGCTTGAAGTATCCAAATATCAAAGTGATCAGTTAGAGATAATGATCAAGGGTTGGCTTAATAAAACAAGAATTTAAAGGAGGTTTTTGTATTGTTGATTCATGAATATAGATTTAATAAATTTGAGGATGTCATGGTGGGACTCTCTAGCCTTATAAAAACATCTAGAGTAAGATAAAAGGAAATAGGGATACAAATATCTAAAACAATAGGATAAGTTAGCCAATGATAGGTTACACCCTTTCAATTGAGGGAACTAATTAAGGCCCTATCTAAGAATCTAGTTTTGAATTTTAGAACCATTAGCAAGGCAAATCTAAATATGGCCATGGCCATATTGGTTGACAAAATTGATTCCCTATATAACTAGTCCAAGGATATGGAAAACCTTACTAAAAACTTCAAGCATCTAGAAGATGAAATGTCTCACATCCTAGATAGCTTGATCAAAGATCCAACAACCCTTATCCCACTAGGTATCATAGGAGATGAGGAGCTCAAACTAAGGACCTTGAAATCCATGCAAGAGGTAAGAAATCAAGGAGAAAACCAAATAATTAAATGTAATAGAAAAGTCATGCGTCTGATTCTCTCCTTTGAAGAGAAAATAGGAGATGTTAGGGCCATCAAGAAAACTATGGAAAAGATTGATAATGACCTTAAAGACTTGGAATACCATTGGTAGGAGATTTTTTAAAGCTAGTAATTAATCTTCAATTTATCAATGACTAGCACTAAAAAATTAAGATCCTTTAGTAAAAGAAAGCAAAAACATCAACTCAAGGCCCACCAAGGAACTAAAAATATTTTATTCCATATGAATTTTGTAATATTTTAAAAATGGTATATTATTTTTAAATGCAAGTGAACTTTTTTAGAACATTGCATAGAGTTCATTTTATTGTGGAAATTTTAGTGTATTTAAAAGAGCTTTATAAAAAGGATAGTTATCCTTACTTTATACACTTGTTAATTGATGAAATTAATTGGCATACTTCCTTGAGCCTATTTAAGGATCATTGATTGTAAAAGATGGAGGGAGTTTTAAGAGCTAAATTACTTTAAAACTCTTAGATCAATTTAATACAAGTAGGGAATACTGTAAAGTTTGTCTCAATTGTTTGTGTGAATTTCTATTATAGCTTCTCTCTCAATTGTCTGTTCTAGGTCTAATATTTGAAGGTTTTATAGTAATGTTGGATTTGAATATTTAATATAGGGTTTCTAATTTGGGCCAACACTAGATTATTTGGATGTCTTTGAATTTGTTTTCTTTATTTTCTCTGCATAAGGATGTGAAAATGTTATTTGATTGCAGTAGTAAATATTTAAATCAAAATAAATTCTTACTTGTATTTCTTCATATTATCCTTAGATATTTTCCTAGTGTGTAGTGGGATTTAATAATATGCTATTTTATCTTATACATTAGTTAAATTCAAGTTCAATTGGAATTTAAGTACTGTCATGATGTTTGAGACAAAGATCAGGAATCACATATTTTCTTTCTACCCTACCTTTCCTTTTGCTTCTTCTTTAATCATATCACTATAACTTAAAATCATTGTAAATATTAATTATATAGTAGTGTTTAGTCTATAAATTGATCATAATTCACTAATAATAGAATGGATGATTCATACATTGCATAGATTTTGTTAGCTAGATCGTAGCATTTCCCAATCACAAATCAATATATATATATATATTGTGTAACAATCTTCTTGATCTATTGCTATTTCATCATAGGTGACAAGACCACCACAACCTGAAACTCATGCTCTAAATTCCTTGAATTATAAAATTATAAGTGTTCTTTAGACACTAGGAACACCTTTGATACACTTAGAGTCATCAATAGATGGAGCTGCCAATGGTGCTAGAAGAAGCATGCCCTAAAATTCTTGAAACTTTATAGAATTTTTTCTAGTTTTGGTTTATTTTAATCAAAGATCATGTTATTATTTATATATCTATGTTTATTTTAACATAATTTCGTAAATATTGGTGGTTTTCACAATTTTGGAGCCATCTTTGTGCTTCCTTAGAGAAAGATCAATGTTCTTTGAAAGTGTACACATGATTAGCTCTAACTTGGTTAATTCATGAGGTTTGAGGTTAGTAATAGCTATTTTGGTTAAATATTCATAGATCCTTTATGAATTTGAAATAATTTGAGCTTAAGAGTGAAATATCAATCTTATTTATGTATTTGGACATATCTTTGAGCTATTTTAGTTGAAGGTCTTAGTCTTTTGTTGTTCCTAATGTGAATCTTTAAGAAAATCGGTTAATGTGCAAGTTCAACCTTGGTTTTTTGTAAAGATTAAATTGACACATCATGTTTCAAATAGAATTAAAGGTCCTCAAGATGGAATTTCATAGAATCAAAATGAGATCACTTTCATAAATAAGGGAACCCATGCTTGAACTAGGGATCCGATGAAAACTAGATGAGATAAAGGTAGGTACAGACATTTGAAATTTTTGCAAACTTCACCACTCTAAGGTGCTCATAAATTCAACCATAATCAAGGTAAGGCATGTTTATGTGACTCTTCCATTAATATACTAGGTGTAGCATATGATCTCCCCCACAATCTTGAGAAATACTTACTAACATTTAGTTCAAATGGTGTTATAACTGTATAAGAACATCTTAGATCATTCAAAGCTGCATTAAGATTTTTAAATGTCACCCATGAAGATGTAAAATGTATGTTGTTTCATTTTATATTTATGTATGTTTCATATGAGTGGTTTATTAATTTTATTGATAACTACATTACTAGCTACGATGGTTTTAAAAATGCCTTTACTGACCTATTTGGAAAGGTTATTAGTCCCTATATGTTATACCGACAATTTACCACCATAAGAATATATTATAGTGAGTCCATAAGAGAATAATGCCAAGGTTCAAAAGATGCATAATTGGACCATAAATCCATACAATCTTGATGAGTTTTTGGCTTTAGAAATTTATATAAAACATAATAGATATTATGACTTTTGATTTCATTAAGATATATTTTCCTAGCATAACCACCTTAGCCCATGCCTATTTTGAAGTAGTGATCATTAATGCTCAAATGTAGCCTTCAGGGAAAATGTCTTACTTTGTCCCAAATGTCAATCTACATATGCCTACTTTGAATATATTTTTTAATAACAGTCAGAATAGGCTAGCCTTGAATTAGATCCCAATTTTGAACCAACAAAACATAGGATTACTAAGCCATGTTGCCACTAGGTTTAATCCAAATGACCAAAAGACATTAGTACTAACCTCTAGTGCTAACAAAGTTCATAACTTTGAAACTCCAAAGAGTGAGAATGACTCTATTTTTAAAATGATAAAAAAGTTTAGCATTGACTTTATTTAGCTGCTAAATTAGGTTAGCCATACTAGTGAAAGCTCAGTTAGGAACTTCTCTTTCCAAAGGTTTAATAGACCCAAAAATGGATTCCATAATGATAGTTTCCAAAATAATAAAAAAAATGAATCAGCTACTGATAAGAAAACATGGACATTAATCTTATTGATGTTGTATTAATAGATTACTATAGAGTTCATTATACTACCAAGCATGGAGAAATTGATTGCATTGAGTTCTATAAATCTTCTTAGCCTTTTAGGAAGAGTTGGACACTTTTGAGGTAGTACCTAAAAAATATAATTGTACAGGTACATCAAGATCTAAGTATATTGACCAAGCCTTCATGTTGGGAACATTTGATTTCCCCTTCCAGGAATATAATGAACTTGATGATGTTCCTAAAGAAGTTCATGCCTTTTAGAAATTCTTAAACAAGACATACAATCTAAGGAATAGAGAATAGAAGCAGCCCTTGACTATTTCAAATTCTCCAAACAACTTTGGAAATCCTCCAAACAACTTTGGAAATCCTCTAAACACTACTTTAGATAATAACCCAGATCCTCTAAAGGGAAGTACTTCTAAACACAATATTGATGCTTCTAATTCCTCATATAAGATTGGTTATAATACTATGGAGGATACTAATAAAATTAAACATACATTAATTTTCATGAATTAATGTATATCACTAAAAAAAGAGAGCTATTTCTAGAGTCCTTATCCAAGAAACCTAACAGAACATCCAAGACTGATAATGCAAATGTTGCTATGTAAAAAACTAAGATAGAGTTTCCACCCTTCCTGCTTATTGTTAGAATGTTTGGTAAGAACTTTCATAGATATTTGTTGGATTCTAGTGCCTCTAAAAATATCATGCCTATAGGTATTTATAATCAACTTGGTTTGACCCCCATTAATTCTAATAGCATTGTCACCCAATTAGATAAGTCTAGGGTCAAAGTGATAGGGAAACTATTAAATGTTCACATGCAACTAGCTTATGAGCCAAGAGTCCAACAATTCATAGACATCCAAGTGGTGGATATCCTTGATGCCTATAGACTATTTTTAAGTATAGAACAGATAATAGCTTTAAATGGATATATGTCCATAGAATGTTCAAATATATGGTTGACTTAAAATAGAGTTAAAAAGTAGATTAGATTTGAAAGAGATCCTAGAATGAAGCATATGATCACATAATACAATGATATCAATGAAAATGTGAACACAGTTGACTTTGATTTGGGAATTTTCACTCTCAAAATTAAAAAATTAACTGGCTAAGACTTCTCATACTATCCCTAGATTATGGAAGATGCATCTCAATGGGGTTAGGTGTAAATATGGATTTGGCATGGACATTTTTATAATCAACCTTGTTGGTAAGAAATATCATGCTTCTTACAGACTCCAATATCCATGTATCAATAATCTCATAGAATACGAGGCTCTCATCCCAAGACTACAATTTTCTATCAAAAATAAAGTCAAGGAACTACTAGTTTATGGTGACTCAAAACTAGTAGTTAATCAAGTAAAGAGTAAGTATTAGTGAAAATTATCATTCCTTAAGAGGTAAAAATTTAGGGTAAAGTATTTAGTTGAGTCTTTTGATGCTTTCAATATTACTTCTATCCCTTAGGGAGGAAAATAAAGATGTTGATGAGATAGCCTCTACTACAACTAATCTCATGCTTGACCAAGACTCACCAAACTTTAACATTGAGTTAGTACCTTTCCTTCTATCCCAAATAATGTAAACTATCTATAGGTCATTAATGATGACCAATAAATCCTAAACTTCATGGCCAATTCAAGAAAATTTGAGGCCTATATCATATATGAGGTCAATGAAACCACCCTTTAATATAAATCTGATGTCAAAGTCATTTAGTTGAATGAATACAAGATCCCAAAGGGAATGATTACTTTAGAAAGTTTGTTTGGTCAAGATAAGCTAGTTGAGGCCTCTAAGATTTCTAAATTAAATGGGAATGATTTAAATGCAATTGATCTTGGACCTCAAGATCAACCTCAATTAATCAACATTAGAAAAGCCTATACAAATGTTGAAAAAAAAGATCCAAGGAACTGTTAACAAAGTATAAAGATGTAATATCTTACTCATATGATGACCTGAATATTTTTGATCCATGGGTCATCACTGATACCATACCTCTCAAAGAGAATTACAAACCTTTTAGGAAAAACAAAAGAAATGTAAATCCTATTTTATAACCCATGATTTTTAAAGAGTTCAAGAAATTTTTGGATGTTAGAATTGCATTTCCCATTAGATAGTCTACCTGGGTTGCCAATTTGGTACTAGTTAGGAAGAAGAATGGTGAAATTAGAATATATATATATATATATATATATATATATATATATATATATATATATATATATATATATATATATATATATATATATATTGAATTTAGGAATCTGAATAAGGCATATAAAAAAGAGAACTATCCTCTCCCATCTCTTGACCAAGTAATACAAATTATTTTTGATTCTACCATGATGTCATTCATTGATGGTTTTTTAGGATATAATCAGGTGTTGGTAAACAAAGAAGATAAAATGAAGACAACATTTACAACCATGTAGGGAACCTTAACCTACAAGAGAATGAATTTTGGGCTGATCAATGTAGGAGCTACAATCTAGATATCTATGGACCATGCCTTCTAGGGTTTGATTGGTAAATGCATCATAATTTACATGGATGGCTTAACTATTTTTTTATAAAAATAGAGAGGACCACTTCATGCATTTACAACATGTTTTTGAAAGGTGAATAAGGTATGAAATTTAACTCAACCCTAAGAAAAGCATTTTTTGTGTCATTGAGGTAAATTTATTAGGCCATGTTATTACAAAATATGGGGTTTATATAGATCCTAAAAGAATAGGATTTGTATCAAAGATAGAACCTCCCAATAGTAGAAAATAATTGAAATCATTTTTTAGTAAAATAAACTTTGTAATAAAATTTGTTTTTGGCTTTGTAGAAATTTTCAAACCATAAAATGATATGTTGAATAAGGATGCTAAAGTATTGTGGAATGAGGAATCAAAGAAAGCCTTTGGGGATATCAAAGGGGCAACCAGTCAAGCTCCAATATTGATAAGTCCAAACTTTTAAAAGGACATTTTTATTTACTCTTTTACATCTCATCACACCGTTGCTACTATTTTAAATTAGAAGATAGATGGGTGTGACCATCCAATTGCTTTTATGAACACCAACTTGAAAACTTGTAAGTTAAACTATCCCTTAATTGATAAGTAAACTTTTGCATTAGTTAAATCCATCTAGAAATTTAGGCACTACATTGTTAAGAATAAAGTGTATGTCATTCTGTTAGACGTGACCATTAAGCTAATGCCAAGACAATATGAACCTGGAGACCGAAGAGGCAAGTGGATGTCTTCTCTTTAAGAATATGACATAGAGATGAAGACTAAAAAATTGGTAAGGTATCAAGTTCTAATTTAAATGATTACTAATACTAACCCCAAACTAAGTATTATGTAGGTTGATCAACTAAATTTTCAACCTAATGGCTAGTATGATCACATCATTCACTTAATCATTAATGGGACTTATCCTATAAGACTAATTAGGGAGAAAGAAATCTCCCTAAGGCTCAAATTAGATCACTATATGATCAATAATGGGATTTTATAGTAAAAGAACTTTGAAGGTGTGTACTTAATGTGTGTATCCAAGGAGGAGGAACTTGAGATCATGATAATGTTTCATGAAAAGTTGGGAAGTGGGCATCCCTATAGGAGGAATGTATCCCACATTATCCTTAGGGTTGGATACTATTATCCCACCATTTTTAAAGATGCCCATAAGCATGTAAGGGAATGTCATTCATGGTAGATTTTTAGCACAAAAGAACTAAAGGTAGTCATGCCTTTACAACTGGTAATGATTGACAAACCTTTCACTTAGTGGGGGATAGATTTCATTGGAGTCATCAAACCAAACAAATCACAAGGTCATAAATATGTCTTGAATATATCTGAGTATTACATCAAATGGACTAAAAAAGTTGCTACCAAATAGTGAAAAACTAAAGAAGTGATAAAATTTTTAGAACAAAACATATGCACTAGATTTGAGACTCCACTCTCTTTGGTATGTGATAATGGGTCTACATTCAAATCCATAGAAATGATATAATGGGAATATATAATGGTATTTTCCTCATGTTCTCATCTAACCATTACTCTCAAGGTAATGGACTGTATGAATCAACAAACAAGAATTTGATGAAGGCAATTAAGAAGTATATTATAGAAAAATATATAACATGGCATAAGCTCCTCAAATATGACTTTTGGGTAGATAAAACGAGAGTCAAATAGGCCCTTAAAGTATCTCCCTTCTTATTTTTATAAGGCTAAGATCCCATATTCCCCATCACACTTAAGTTTCTAACTTACAATTTTATGCAAGAGTATATGGTAGAAGACCAAGAATTTGCATAATTAAGGATATTTAACATAGTTCAAATGGAATATGCCCAAGATGAAGATTTTTATAACTTTAAAATGCACTAGACCACAGTGAAAAGGTGGTTTGACAAGAAATCAAAGTTTAAGGTGTTCAGGTAGGGAGACTTAGTTCTTCTTTGGGATAAGGCATACGATCTTAAGGGAAAACATGGTAAATTTACACCTCTATGGATTGGACCCTATCATATTTTAGAAACACTTAGAGATAAGGAGTGGAATTCACACTACCTACCAATGGGCGATACTGCAAACATTACCTTTTTCTACTTCACTCAGGATCTTCATGGAGTGAATATGTAAGGACGAATATAATTAGTGTAGGTTGGCTAGTTTAGTTTCCCTTCCACTTTTTCCTTCCTATCCCTTGTTTGTATATAAGTTTTTATATATGTACTTGTCCTTCCTTTGTTTCCCACTTTTTTTCTTTATGTTGTGTGTTTGATTTTCATTATGGGTTTGCTTTCTATTTCTTTATTCGTTAATTCTAATAAGTTATTATAGACAACCCCTAGCAAAAATTTCACTTGATTGCTCAAAGAACTCTATAAGTTTACAGATGTAGGTACGTATCATGAGAAAATGTTGATCATGGATCTAGAATATGATCTTATGTTATAGTTTTGAGAAACTAGTAAGGACTGGTGAATAGGTTAACTATTCGATAAGGACTTAAACATCATTTTTATCTAAAATTGGTTTTAAGAAGAATGGTACATGTAGAATGAAATCTTAAATTATTAAGGCACAATCATGTTTTCACTTAACAAATATCCTTGTTTGGGATAAAGGTTTCAACCATACGCGATTGTCTAAGGATTATACACTTGACCAAATCCTTAAACTTGGCTATCTTAGTTCCCAAAGTTTGTTGGAAATCCCAAAATATCTAAAAATAAAAAAACAAGAGATTATTGAAAAATCAAAATATTTTCAAGAAAAGGTGATTATGATAATCTCCACCAGGGCTATGGACATCTAGCTAGTAGTGTATCAAGGCCATGAATGGATCTGAAGGCATCTCTATTAGGGCTATGGATAATTGGCTAGTAGTAGAGAAATGCCCAAGACTTCTTTAAATTAAGAGCATGATGAATATCCAAACATGCCAAAGTCAAGGTCAATGATTAAAGACTTAACACTTGGAAGTTTTCCCCTAAATATCATGGCATATAGTAAGTTAAATCAGAACACACACACATAGCATGACTATGTTTTGATGTTTAAACCTAATTTTATAGATGCCAAGTTTGTTTCAACCATGAACTTATCTTAATAATGGAATTGGTCAAGTAGAATAAGTGATCAATTTATTCATCTAAACCAAAGTCTCTAAGTTCTAACATATTTTTATGTTTCCCTTGGAAGTTTACATTTGTTGAAGTCAACATACCCCAATTTCTAAAAAAATGGGACCCTCATATAAATCTAAACCTTAACTTTGAAAAATTTGACATGTTTTGTAGATTATGTTATATTTTAAGATAATCCATGCTTGATAAGGGTGGCCCTTTTGTTCATTATCCTACTTTATCTTCATCTAATATTACTAACCATGGATTTTCAAGCTTCAGTTCCAGGTTTTATGGGACCCTCATTGAGTGGATTACATTTGGATTTTATAGACTAATCCTCATTCAAGATTTTACTAACCTTTGGTCTATAGGAAATCAAGATTAAATCCACATTCTAAATGTCTTGAAACCTCCTTTGATAATCATTGCTTATATCTTTCAATTTAAATTCAAATTTTGTAAGAATAAAATTGGCAGGAACACATTAGAAAATACAATAAACTAAGTTTAAATTCTTATGTTAAGACTTAATCATGTTTTTAAACATGAACAAGCCCTAGAATAAAACTCATTTTTGGTCCCTTTAAATTTCACCTCCCTTTTGTTCCCTTTTTTTTAAATCTAGGTCTAACTTTCATGTTTTTCAAGGTCATTTACTTTCCTAGATCAACCTCACTTTATGTTTCATGGCCACACTTAGTACCTAGCCTAACATATTAATCATAAGTCCCTATTCATGTTTCTAACATAAATGAGACCTTATACCTAAGACTTTATGTCATCCCAAGATATGACTTAAATTCATTAATCTTTATAGGATTTATAGTTCATGCTTAATCAAATAAGGAAGATCAGATGGAGTGAAAGAAACATGACATAAAAGACTTTGATCTATTGAGATAATCTCACTCAATAACTCATATAAAAATCAACATCTCATGGGAACCCATATTGAGATCAACACTCTGTAGACTCTCTTGAGGTTCAATAGAGTCAAAACTCTAAAGCCTTATAGAATAATCACATGGCACCCCCACATTCAAAATAAATATTGAAGGGACCTTGGGATAATATCTTTCATTTTTATTATTCAAGGGCTCATCATTTTATTATGTTTCAAAAAATTAGGTTTATGATTTAGTCTAGTTTTTATATTTGGCCCCAAGCTAACTCGATCCACTTGATGATTGTAGGGACCAATAAGATGCATCTATTCAGATCATGATCTATAATTTATGCTTATTCATAAGGGATAACCTTATAGAAAATATAAAACCCAATATTCTATGGGACCAACTACATTTAGACTTAAATTTGATTCTCTCATGCCCATCAATTGATGACCATGAGGCCATTATTGATGTTAATGAGGCCATCAAATTTTAGCCTCATATGAATCATTTTATAAATTAATTTTGATGTTGGTGTGAACATCATTGACATCCATGATATTGTCAAAATTTAGTTCAAGAACCAATTTTTATCAGAAGATAAATATGCTTGAAACTTGTTTCTTAATGTCAAAATTGGTATTTCATAGATTAATCTGGACTGAAGATCCTTATAACAAGGTTTCGAGTTTGCACGGGCTAAGCATAAATATCATACTAGAGTTAGGTCATGTTTTTAAACATTGACCTGAACCTGTGTCTATACCTCCCCCATGGTCTTTTGGGCCTAATTAGTTTAGTTTAACAAAATTTCCCATTACCATAAAACTTAGCTTAAATATTTTCATCTAAAGTTTTATCATGTTTATGAACATAATAAAACCCTAGGTTAAAATAGTATAGTAGATCTTTTTGTTATTTAGGGCCCCCATTTTAATGTGTTTAAAACTTAGCCTAAATACTTTAGTTATATTTCATTTCATGTTTATTAACACAAAGTAAGACTATAGCCTAAGGTTATTTATATTTCCCAATGCTAATCAAAGATCATGTACATTTGTAGGATCTATGGTTCACACTTCATCAGGCAACATTGATCAAATGACACAAAACCAATATGGACCCTTTAACAAAGATAAAGGAAAGTACGAGACCACCATATGGTAGAAGCATGTTAATGCATAGACTAGTAATGTCTAGAGCTTTGAAGGCCTATAAAATATCCAAATAGTATAACTGTGAAGCCCAATGCATATAATAACCAATAACATGCAAGTCCCAAGATTGAAATCAATGATCTGCATGGATCCATGCATAAATACTAGATGATGCAAAGCAAAAGATAGGTTTTAAAATGCAATGAATAGTTCTTTGAAATCCTTATGAAAAGTGCCACCAAATCTGCTAGTAGGAAACCACATAGATACCAAATGGGCATAGATGAAAAAATTAAAGATCAAATCCAAAGGTGTAAATGAAATCCAAGGCATGAATTATCCTAAGTCTAGGTAAACCATCTCTATTAAAGCTACAAAAAGTCCCTAACCTCTACTCAAATCCCTAATTCGATCCTAGATTAATCACAGTCAAACTAGAAAGAGCCTAATTATTATTTGAGTGAGTGGAAACTAATCCAAAGACAATTTGTAGACCAATGTTGAAAAATTTGTAAAACTCATAGTCATGATAGGCTAAAAGCAACATAGAGAAGACACTGAGCTATACTTTACCATGGATTCAAAATGAAGGGTCTTAAAAGAAACAATACTTAATGCCATGTCCTTAAACACTAGATAAAATAATTGGTCCAAGATATTTTGGATAATTGAGGAGTTGTAACCCATAACCAAAGAAGAGGAGAAGATTGCATCCTTCTAGATAAGGTATTATGACCTGGTTGTAGCACAAATGACAACCCTTCACCACACAGTAGCTAAACTAGAGGTATTCTACTATATAAATGTCCTTCCAATTCTTAAGGAAAGTAAAATTGAAAAAGGCATGCTAATTCATGATCATGCTCATAAATACATTGCTTATATGTCCCCCATTATATTTGAGAGATATTATAAGATCCCCAAGGTAGATATGTCCACACTTGTTTAATGGGATAAAAAGAATGAAATTAACTCCATCCTGATACTATGGATATATTCTAAAAGCCATGTGTTTTCTAACCTTAGTGGGAATATTCCCATCAGCCAAATTTGACCTAGAATTAAAGTAATAATGACCCTAATGAACATACTCTTAAGAAGCCCCATAACCACTTACATTGATAGCATAAGGGTGCCCCTAGTTTATTTTTTGATTGAAAAGGAAATAACTCCTCTTGTTGGTGAGTTTATCAACACATGCCTATGTAGACAGATCTCTATAATGAAGAAAGGGAATATGAGAGAATTTTATATGATGTCCTATCTCCTAAATGCTTTGCTTTCCATAATTAAGATCCTTAACTTTAAGGAATAGTCTCTTGAGAGGACACACATAGTGTCTTAGTTTTACTCCAAGTTACATATCTTCAAATATATATAAAATATTCATTTTATTTATGATTTCATCTATCCTCATTTAAATGAGGCCTTAATAGGGAACCCTATTCCAAGGATCAACCCATTGGAAAATAAATCCATTGAAGTCATTAGGGACCTAGGGTTTTAATTAGACTGCACAATCATCTAGATTGAGGGAGCATAATTCACTTTATTATGACTATCATTCCATGTCCCAAATAAATTATCTGAGTAGGAAGTTTCATTTAAGATATGAAATGTTATAGATGGTGTTTTTAGAGAGAAAAAGAAAATATTATTGCATATTCTACCCTTGGTCATTGTTAGGACCATCTTTTAGTATTGGAGCAACATTGAAGATATTTTTAGACATAAATCCTCCTTAAAACTATAACATGATGACTTGAGGTAATGGGACCCAAATGATAAAGTCAAAAAGAATTTGAAGGCCAAACAAATAAATATGCCTTATGATCATTGCCCATGTGATTATGACAATATGTACACAAAATATTCATCCTTATATGAAGTCATGACAAGGTTAAAGAAGCTCAACATCAACTGAGAGGCAAGTTTGATGAGAGATTATAAATGAAGTGATGAGATTTGATGAATTAATTTGAGGTAGTACCACCTATTGGGAGGTCAATATTCTAGACCTCTTCCAACCCAACCACATATATAAACACAATAGTCTAAATCAAAAGTTTCATAAAAAATTAAAGTGTAGATTGAAAAGAGGCCTGAGGAAAGTAGACCTAGTGAAGGGGCATCATCTTCAACCCATCCTAAAAGACCATAATCCCCCACTGAATATATAGATGTAATTTCATTATATCTAGGTTAAATAGTAAAAGATACATTGTAAACATTGGCTAGTGCCTATGGGTTGGATGAAGAAGGGGAACAAGTGGAAGAACCTCAGTCCTAAACTAAAGATAAATTAGAGATATAAAAGGATAAATGCAAGGAGGTAGCATTAGACCTAGTCCCCATAGCTCCACCATAGAAAAGAAAGGCAGAACTGACACTAGTCTTTGTAGGATCAAAGAAACCTAGACTAATCTTCACTCATCCATTGAGAGAGGTCAATATATTTAGTGATGAAAACCTAATTCATAGACCAAATATTCATGAGTTATTTTTGTATGTAAATATCCATAGGATACCAACCATACACCACCATTCATAAATCATAAAATTATTAAACATTCATGTTTATGAGGAACTCAAGCCTTAGATTATGGAGTTGTAGAAAAAAAAAGAGAGAAAGATAACTACCCTTGGAAGATCAAGTGACACTCAAATGTATAATCTTAGAGCTTCAAATGAGGCACAAGTTGATATCCCTAATCCAAAAGTGACTGAATCATCAGTAGGAGTCATGTTTAATCTAGAATCTACTAGCATGGAATGAGTGATTGAGAATAAGGAAATGGTAGGAGGTGAATATTTCACCTTACAAAAGGTTGAACCATTTATTGGTTTAAATCCAATGGCTGGAAAAAATCTAAGATAGGATAAGATATTTGAAGAAAAGATACTTGAAGTAACCTAAGCTCAAAGTGATCAGTTACAGAAAATAATCAAGGGTCACCTACAAGAAAACAATAATTTAAAGGAGGATGTTATATTGTCCATTTATGAAGATAGGTTTAATAAATTTGAGGATGTCATGGTGGGACTATTCATCCTTCTAAATAAATATAGAGTAGGATAAGAAGAAATAGGGATGAAAATATCTAAAGTAACATGCCAAGTTGGCCAATGGTAGGTTATAAGCTTTCAAATGAGGGAAGTAATTAAGGCCCTATCTAAGAATCTAGTTCTTTATGTTAGAACCATTAATAAGGCACATCTAAATATGGCCATGGCCATATTGTTTGATAAAATTGATGCCTTGGATAGGTGGTCCAAGGATATGGAAAGCCTTTCTAAAAATTTCAAGAAGATAGAAAATAAAATGTCTCACATCTTGGATAGCTTGATCAAAGAACTAATAGCCATCAGTCCACTATGTCTCATAGGAGATGAGGAATTAAAACTAAGGACCTTAAAATTCATTAAAGAGGTTAGAAATCAAGGAGAAAACCAAAAATATGAAGGTAATAACAAATTCATGGGTCTACTTCTCTCCCTTGAAGAGAAAATAGGAGATGATAGGTGTATCAAACAAATTATAGAAAAGATTGAGAAGGACCTTAAGGACTTAGAATATTTTCGGCATGATATTTTGTTAAATCCAATAATTGATCTTTAGTTTATCAATGAATAACAATACAAAATGAAGATCTCTTTGTAAAATCAAGTAATAGCATTAACTTAGGGCCCACCAGCTAGTTAGAAATATTTTGTTCCATATGAATTTTGTAACAGTTAAAAAATGGAATATTCTTTGTAAAGGCACATACACTTTGTTAGGATGTTTCCTAGAGGTCATATCATTTGGGAAATTTTAGTGTATTTTAAGGATCTTTGTAAAAAGGATAGTTATCCTACTTTGTACACTTGTTTATTGATGCAACTAACTGAGATGCTTCCTTGAGCCTATCTAAGGAACATTGTCTATTGTCAAACAGGGAGGGAATTCTAAGATCTATACTACTTTATATCTTTTGGATTAATTTAATACAATTAAGGAATAATGCAAAATTTTGTCTCAATTGTTTGTGTGAATTGTTATTATAGTTTCTCTCTTAATTGTCTATTCTAGGTCTTAGTTTTGAAGGGTTTTTAGGAATGTTGTGTGTGCATATTTAATATACGGTTGTTAATTTGGGCCACTACAAGATTAGTTGGATGCCTTTAATTTTTTTTTGTTTTATTTGCTTTGTATAAGGATGTGAAAATTCTATTTTTTTATAGTATTAAATCTTTAAATAAAAATAGATTATTACTTGTATTTATTCATATTATCCTTAGATACATACCTAATATTTAGTGGGATTTGAGCATATGCTACTTTACATTATACACTAGTTAAATGCATGTTCAGTTGGAATTTAAGCCTTGTCATAATGTTTGAGACAAAGATCAACAATCACATATTTTCTTTCTACCCTACCTTTCCTTTTACTACTTTATTAACCATATCACTATAGCTTAAAATCATTGTAAATATTCATTATAGAGTAGTCTTTAGTCAATGTCTTGATTAGAATTCACTAATAATATCATGGATGCTTCATACATTACATAGATTTTGTTAGTTATACCGTGTTGTTTCCCAACCACCAATTAATATAAATACTGTGGAATAGTTTGCTTGCTCTACTGCTATTTCATCATAGATGACTAGATCACCACAACCTACAACTCATGCTCTAAGTTCTTTGAATTCTAAAATTCAAAGTGTTATTTAGACACTAAGAGCACCTGTGATACACTTAGAGGCATCAACATACATTTAAAGGTTTTAAGATAGAGATATCTATTCTCATAGTTTCATCAACATTCTAGACTCGATGAAAGTTTTTAATACAGAGAGATGGGTTATATAGTTAACTTTATGTTAATGGGGCTGATTATGAGAATTTATTTAACTATATTTTCCAAATAAATTTAATTTTTTGAGTCTTAATGTATATTAGTATTCATTTCTTCACAATATATAAAATTCTATGACATAATACTTAGCCAAAATTTAGCTAAGTTACTCTCTATTAGGATCAATAAATGAGTAAAATGCTTATGTATAAGTTGTTTACTATTATAAATAAATGTTATTGATCTGATTAAAATACTATTATATACAATACTCCAGTTTATGGATAATATTTTGTCTAATTGGAGTATATCATATACTTGTTTGATTAAAATGATTGACTATTAAGTTACATGTGTGTGTGTGTGTGTGTGTGTGTGTGTGTGTGTGTGTGTGTGTGTGTGTGTGTGTGTGTGTGTGTGGATAAATTATTTGTTTCAAATTCACACGCACACACACACGCACGCATGCACACACACACACACACACACACACACAAACATACTAAACTAATAACCTTGCATGATTAGATAGAAACATATATGGGTGTATTTAGTAATCATGACTAATTTTGGGGTGTATTTGAATATTTTAGGATATATATATATATATATATATATATATATATATATATATATATATATATATATATATATATATATATATATATAAACATACTAAACTAATAACCTTGCATGATTAGATAGAAACATGTATGGGTGTATTTAGTAATCATGACTAATTTTGGGGTGTATTTGAATATTTTAGGAAACATTTAAATATGAAGAATTTAAGAATTTTTGCTAGTCATTTTCATGTTGACTATGAAAACAAGCTTATTTCTATACTTATAGTATATTGTTATCAAGTTATGATTAATGTTATGTTTTATGCATGAAATAACATTTCAGGCTACATATTGATATTGGCTAACTTATAGTCTATATATAATTCTTAGCCAGATGGTATGTTTATATTGAGGACTATTTATGATTTTGTCTATTATGTTCTAATAAATATGGTGATTATTAGATTCATTACATTACATTTGATGGAATAAATGTATGTATTTGATATTTTCATACTTAGCATATTTATTATCTATTACTAAGAAATATTATTATTGAATATATTGGTTTTTATATTATTGTATAATTAATCAAATATTACATTTATGAAACTAAATAAATAGTGGATATATTCTATTAGATTAATTAGCACCATAAAAAGCATCATCAATGCAAGATGATGTGTAATCTGATAGAGTGGTGTGTATAAAATTGACTAATCTTATAGATCATTAATTATTTGAAAATTTTGGCTAAAGTATTATTTATATTTAAAAATTTGTCATTTCATGTGTTTGATATAGTTTACATGTTTGTGTGATATCATGTTAGAATACATTTCTTTATGGTACACATCATGTATTAGTTATCTTATAACACACAGGTTTTAATTTGTCACTCTAGATTCCCACACCATCATTGTCTACCCATATATGAAGGAAGGAACATTTCCTTATTGGGATATAGTGTGGGTAATTGATGGTATATGGTTAGTGTGTAAAAACACTCAAGTCATCCTCTCCCTCCTCATAATAGCACTATACTAGATACTACACTCGAGATTACAGATATATATTTGATCCATAGATACTCATGCTCCATGAAGCTTATTATTATTATTAATCAGACTTTATTATTTTTAAAATTATACTATTTATTCATTTGTACATCTACAATAGTGGATGTAATGTTGTATCAATTTTGGCTAAAATTGCATTATTACTTTAATGAAATAAATGCAATCTTTATGATTTATTCAGCATTGTTCATTTTTTTATATCATTTCATATTGATCATTAGATAAATGGATTAGCTATAAAACTTTTGGGGTTAACTAAAATAATACATTTAGTTAAAGATAACATGGTTAGATTTCTCATTGTAATATCTATCAGATGAATATCTATAATAATTTAATTAAAAATTACTCTATTTTCATAAAACATAATGGGGTTGTTACATTGTGGTATCAGAGTTGAGGTTAAAAATATAGGAATTAATGTGTTCTCTAACAAAAAAATATTCTCCTATTAAGTAGGAAGAACAATGGTGCATACTTGACTAGGAGGTGAGGCTAATTAGAATACAAATACCATTGTTGATCTAAATTAGTTTACTACTGACCAAGCTATGAAGTTGGATTAAATATTCAAAACCATGAAAGAGAATAGGGACCAAATCATGACCCTAAAAAAGGAAGTGTATCGCCATGAAAATGATAATGCTTAGGAGAAACCTAAAGAGCATCCTATTGAGAAGGAACATCCTTAAGAGTATATGCATGAGGAAGTTTCAAAAGATGTAAGAGCTTGAGTAGCTATAGATTTGGAATGTGACATGAAAAAGCTAAATCCACCCAAGTTCGATGGAAGTTTATTGTGAGATGGAACTAAATCATGGATGATAGATATGGAGAAATATTTCAAGATTTAGAATTACTCTGAAGTCATAAAAGTAGTCTAGGGATCATATCATCTTTTTGGTGAAGTAGTAACATGGTGGGCAAACAAGAAACTCGAAATGAACCTCAAATCAACCAACATCACTTTGAAATAAAATTTGACACTTTTTAGGTCATAATGACTTCAACATATGTATTTAAATTAGAGACTCATTGATTTTTTAGAATCTTAAGCAAGGAAACTTATTTTTGAATGAATACTAGGAGTAATTCACTAAGCTTTTTAAGTGTGTACCCTAGTATCAAATGGATGAGAGGTTTAGGATCAGAAAATGTCACATCCTAATTTCTTTCTAAGTTGAATAACTTGTCTAATCCATGGATTGTTATGGTTATTAATTTATTAACTACTATTAAATTAATCATTATGTCATATGTTGATAATGGTATAGTTATATGTTTCTTAATTTACATTATTTATTTTTATGAGATAGTTGTACTTTTTTATTCTATACATTATGATCATGCGTTTAGTTATACAATAGTATTTTATGGATATAATTATGTTTCAGGATAACTACCTTCATTATTGTGAGGTGGATGCAAGACAAATCCATCCCTCAGAGTATGATAGAGGGAGAGAATCATTAGAGAGGGTGGTGTATATGGAGGCAGTGGGGGGGATAAAGTGAAAAAATGGAAACCCACACAAACACCATGATATAATATCATGTTTTGTGATTATTGTTATGAGTTAGATAATTGTATTATGTTTTGTTTTTTTGTTAAGTATGTCTATTATGATCTATTTTTATTCTATGATCATGTTGTTTTATTGTTTAATTTCACTAATCTAGTTGTGTATTGCATTAAATGGTTTTTGATGTTATTACTAAATTATTTGGATGAATCTATACCTATCTTGTTGTGACTTACCACCATATTAGACATAATTGAGTTTTGTTTAAATATAGATTTATTTGGATTATTTGTTGTAGTTATAGACATATTATATTACTTAGCTTGATTAGTTTATTTAAGTTACTACTTATGTTATATGCTTAATATTATCATTTATTATAATTGCATAAACCTATAATAAGATATTAAATGAATTGAAATTCCTTGTAAGCACTGACCCTAAGCTAACATGATGAAATGAACTTAATGTTTTTAACTTAAGTATAGTGCTTAGACAATTAAAAAAATGAAAATTATTATACATAATTTAATTTTTTAATAATTAGATAAATAACATTGTGTTTGTTGAATCTTGCTAAATTTTATGGTTAATTGTTTATCCTCAGAATTTAACTTCTAGTTTGAAGTCAAATGCATTATGCTTAATTCTTCGATGACTTGGTAACATAGTCAATAGTATTTTAAATTCATATGATATGTTAACTTGTCATATAGTAATTATGTTATATAGACTATCATTTAGTAGACATTGAATGGAATTATTATGCTAGAAGACTTTGTATAAAGTTCACATGCATAGACATTTATTGAAGTCAAAGGCATGCATATTTGTAAGGATTATTTAATGATTATTTTATTTATTATGCGGAATGTTCAAGATGATTAGGGTTTCTAATCTATTCATTGACTAGAGTTAACAATCATTCTTAGAAAAACCATTATGCAATTTTTAAGGTTGGTTGCATGAGAAATGGTGGTAGAATATAAATTAGCTGAGTTTAGTTGAGTTATTCATGGCATGCATAGTTTTAGTTAGTTTTGTATATTGAGAAGAGGGGAGAAATTGATGGTAAATAAAGGCATGAAAAAGACTAAAGGAGTGGATAATGAGGCCTATGATGACACAACATATGGGAGTGTAACATGCAAAAGAATAAAAATGGGTATTTAAATTAAGGAGTGAAGATAAATTTGGCTTCCTTGGAATTATAATCATCTTTTAAAGTTGGTGATGTACTTTAAAATTACTGTGTGATAGTTGATGGATTTTTTAAAAATAAATGATACAATGGTTTGTTGGTTTCAATTATTTTGAAACTATTAGAATTAAGAACTAAATGTAGGACACTATGGATGGTTCATCCATTTATAGAACCCTAAATCTAGCTTAGATAAACCTAATTAGAATGGGTAAAGATGTAATTTTTCACCATGATTATATAGCTCTATGGAAACTCTTTATTTTTTTATTTTTAGTTTTATAAACCCTACAAAACTATAGTATGGTTATTTCATTAAAGGGTAATAATGACTAGACTGGGTAGGGTCTTGGGACTTGGTTTCATTGTTGAACCAGTTAAGGGATATAAAAATTAAGGCACAAGTGTAGATCTAATTATATTTTTTGTATAATGGATTCGAATGTCTATAACCCTAACTGAGATTTTGGGTATAGATGTTATGGGTTATTTTATAGAAACTATATATATATATATATATATATATTGTATGTATGTGTGTGTGTGTGTGTGTGTGTGTGTGTGTGTGTGTGTGTGTGTGTGTGTGTGTATATATATATATACACACACACACACACACACACACACACACATAAACACACACATATATATAGATATATGTGTGTGTGTGTGTGTGTGTGTGTGTGTGTGTGTGTGTGTGTGTGTGTGCGTGCGTGCGTGTGTGTGTGTGTGTATGTATGTATGTATGTATGTATGATGTATGTATGTACGTACTTGTATTTATGGTTTATGATTTATATATACATATATATTATATATATATACACACATATATCTTAAACATTAGAGATTTTTGAGTGGATTATATGTGTATTGTGATATTAACCAACTTATGGTATATATATAAATAAATTTGAAGATTATAGTTTTTGAATGAATTTTGTTTGCATTTGTTTCATAAAAATTCATGAATTAGGTGTATGGAATATATACACTCAATGTTATAAAATTATATAGCATACATAATTATACATAAAATATGATTGGGGACAAATTTTGTTAAGCCATAAACAAATAAATCCTAAAAATAGGTAAAAGTATGAACAATAGACTGTGTGTCTAGATTTATGCATAGGTTTATATATAATAAGGTGAATATTTATATGATTGAGCTATGTTATAAGTCTAATCATTTGACTGTATAATTACTTATAAGAGGAATTTGTAAGTTTGAGACAAATTAATTAATTCATACTATTCATAGACATAGATGAATTGCATAGTCTGTATATAAATAGATATGGATAGAATAATAAATAAGGATAAGTTTTTGGTTATCAATTATACCTTTTTTTGGACTGTGTAAAAGATAGGGATGAAATACATATTCAAATAATTCTCAATTTTTGGAAATAAATGACTGAATATATAGTCTTTGATCATTTTATATGCTAGTAATTTGAAAATTATAGTGAATTTTTTTATTTTTTTATTTAGAAATAATGGAATTGTTAAATAATTTTTGGTTGTGTTTTAATTGTAAATCACATATATATTGTGCATTTTAAGACAAATACGTGAATTAGGAATTAACTAGTATATTTAAGGTGTTGGGAGAATTTTACTATAGCCTGATTATATACTGAGAGTATATGAGATACTCTAAGATCATAGACAATGGATGTCTACTTAGAGTATAAAGTATACATTATCTTAATTATGATTATATAGAATTTATGTGAGAGTTTACACACACACACACACACACACACACACACAGACACACACACACACACACACACACACACACACACACACACACACACACACACACACACACACACACACACACACACACACACACACACACAAACGCCCACACGCACACGTACACACGCGCGCGCCCACACACACACACACACACACACACACACACACACACACACACACGCGCGCGCGCACACACGCACACACACACACATGGTATAAAACATATGATTATAGACAATATTATAAATCTAAGAATGATTATATCATATACACACACACACACACACACACACAAATGTGATATGATTTTAAACATTATTATTATTATTATTATTATTATTATTATTATAGGGTAAAATGGGTACTTTGTTATATATTTAATGTTTAGATGAAACAGTAAAATAAGGTATTTGATTATTTAAATATAAATCTTATTTAGTTGTTTTATAAATATATTTTGTTATATATGTGGAATATAAACAAATGAATAAGTTGTGATTAATATTTATTTTGTGGATGAAATAACATTTCAAATTACTTTGTGAGATTGGGAAACTGTAGTCTAGATATAATTTTTACCTAGATTGTATGTTTATATTTAGGACTATTTATGATTCTATTTATTATTTTTTAATAAATTAGATGATACTAGATTTATTGCATTACATTTGATGGATGAAATGAATATATTTGATATTTTTGTACTTAGCACATTTTTATCTACTAGTAGGGAGTATTTCAATTGAATCTATTGGCTTTATATTATTATATATTTTAGATAAATATTTAATTTATGACACTAAATAAGTACTATATGGATTCCACTAGATTGATTAACACCATTAATAAAAGATGAGGTGTAATATAATTGAGTGGTGTGTATAAAATTGACTTATCCTCATAACTATTTGAAATATTTGGCCAGATAAATGTTTATAGTGAAACATTATGATTGCATGTGTTGATATAATTTTCATGTTTGTAAAATATCATGTTATAATAGATTTATTTATGGTAAACATCATGTATTAGATATCTTACAACATAGAGGTTCTAGTTTGTCACTCTAGATTCCTACACTATCATTATCTACCCATCTGTGAAGGGAGGAGGATTTCATTATTGGGAGATAGTGTGGGGAATCTATGGTCTGTGGTTGGTGTGAAAAATCCCTTGGATGATGCTCTCTCTTTGTAAGAATACTACACTAGAGACTATACTTGAGATTACAGATTGACACTTGAGTCATGGAGAGTCATGGTCTGTGGAGCTTTGTATCATGTATTATTATTTGAGATATTATTTATTACTGGAACTATAATATTTATTCATTGTGATTATACAATAATTTCTATAATTTTTTATCATTCATGGATTAAATTTTATTATTAAGTTAATAAATTAAATGTATTCTTTATTATTTGTTAAACATTGTTCATGATTTGTTATATCTTTTTATGGTGATCATTAGCTAAGTGTATTAGCTATAAACATTGCATGGTTAACTAAAATAATTCATTTAGTTAAATATAATTTATTTATATTTATCATGGTGAAATATTTAAGATGAATATGTGTAATTTTTTTTAAAAATAGTCTATTCCTATAAAACCTAGTGGGGTTGTTACATTGTGGTATCAAAGCTGAGACTCAAACTCTAGGACTTAATGTGTCTACTAATGGAAAATTATTCTCCTATTAAACAATAATAAAAATGGTACATGCTAGACTAGGAAGTGAAGGTACGTATAATACCAATCCCCTTATTTATACAAAATAGTTCACCACTGAGCAAGTTCCACAGTTGGATCAAATCCTCACAACCATGCAAGAGACTATGGACCAAATCATGACCCTAGAAAAGGAAGTGCATGGCCATGAAGAGCTAAATTATTAAAATGAACCTAAATATCATCCCACTAAGTAGGAAAATCCTCAAGAGCATATCCATGAATAAGTGTTACAAGATGTGAGAGCTCGATTAGCGATAGAGTTGGCATGAGATATGAAAAAGGTAAATTCACCCAAGATCAATAAAACTATATTAGGAGATGGAGATAAATTCTGGTTAATAGAGATGGATAAATATTTAGAGATTCAAAATTAATATAAAGTTATGAAAGCATTCTATGGATCTTATCATCTTGTTAGTGAACCAACAACTTAGTGGGAAAATAAGAACCTCAAGATGAACCTTGACTCAACCACCACCACTTGGGAATAGTTTGTGACATTGTTTAGATCATGATGAATTTTAAAACTATAATTCAATTATAATCTTATATATTTTCAAAATATTAAGGGGACCTATTGGTGAATGAATACTAGAAACAATTCTCCAAGCTCCTTATGTATGTACGTTAGTATTAGGTAGATGAGAGGTTCAGGATCAAGAAATTCCTCATGTCACTAAAACCCAAAATTGGTTGTGAAGTAGATGTGCATGGTCCATCTACCATGGATTACGTTTTTGAGAAGGAAATTAAATAGGAACAAAAACTAAAATATCTTGCCCATGGTAGAGATAAGCTCAAGAATAATTTTGGATGTTCTAAACCAACTTTCCAAAATAAGAACTAGAAGCAGAGGAGTGGAAAATCAAAGAGTAAGTTTAAGGATCAAAATGCCAAGTTAAATAATGGTTCAGGGAATAAGAAACCTATTAATGGTTTCAAGGGTGGTTTCAATGTAAACTAATAATCTAACAATAATGGACTAGTTGGAAGTTCCCTCATTTGTGGAGGTGACCATCATTATCGAGAATGTCCTCAAGACAATTTAAAGAATAAGGGTTATGTTCCTCAAAAGGGTACATTTTAATAGCTAATTAATGTAGCTATTGATAATCATCAGGTTGAGTATCAAGATTTAACCATATAACTATTAGTTATTATGTTTAATAATTAAGTTTCTATTTTGATTAATGTGGGAGTTATAGAATGTTTCATTGCTCCTAGAATTCTTAGTAAATTGTCTATAAAATATGGATTTATGGAAAATACATGGTTGGAATAATATGATAATGAGTCTATGGTTAAGTTTGATAAGTATTTAATTTAATTATATATTACGTTTCCTAAATTAACTACAAAAGTAGATATTTATGTTGCATCATTAGGGTTATATGATGTGATCCTTGGAGTCAATTGGCTTGCAAAGCATAAAACTAAGGTTTACTAATATATGAAGAATTTTAAGTGTCAAGATGATTTTAGAAATTATACATAACTTTAAAGTGATAAAAGGGAGTTGAAGCTAAGGTATATTTATATAATTCAACTTAGGAAAGCTCAAAGGAAGTGATGTCAGGCATTTATCATTAAGATAAATGATATGGATGAATTTAAGGAACAATCCATCAATGATTATCCTTTTCTAAAGAATTTTTTTGGATGTGTTTTTAAATAATTACTAGGATTACTACATAATTGATAATTTAATTCTCAATTGATATCATACCTGGATCATAACTATAGTCTAAGGTGTCATACAAAATGATAACCACCAAATTGGTTGAGTTAAAGGTGTATCCAATTATAATTCATCATGTCTATAAATCAACCCTAACTTGAAGAAGATAGATCATATCATACACTTATGATTGGGTATACATTTGTTAAGTGAGAGCATGACCAATATGGGGATCTGCTAGACCTAATTAGGTGATTGCTTACCAGAATACACCATGCTAAGGAAGGTTCTAAATACTCTAGTCTAACATAATCATGTAATAACCCTAAGGGGGTCCCAAGTTTTGATATTTAACATATACTAATAACATGAAAAATAATTCTAATCTAGTGTTCACCAAAACATGTATCACAAAGTGGGGGTTGGAAACAATAAAAATAAAGATGCATAGAAGACATATACTCATGTCAATGTATACATAATCCTAATACATAGAAGATAATCAAAAATTCATATATATCTACTCTTACAAAGGAGGAACAAAGTTAAGAATATTTATGTTTGAATACAAACCCATCAAGCCTTAACCTCTCCCTTGGCCAAGGTACTTCTCAAGAGGTGGTTGTGGCATGTAAGGATGATAAGGATAAATAATATCTAGGATACTCAACCTATCAATGCATCCAAAAGACTTATCCATAAGATAAGATACATATCTTAAAATAAATTATCGAACCCTAAGCTTTACTTTTCCATTAGAATGGTCAATAAGTAGATTTTCATTCACTCTTACTTCTTCTTTTGCTTTTCCTTAAGAAATGATGGGAATGAACTTGTATATATAGGTAGATTTAACCATTGACCCTTCTAAAAGTCTTGGCTAATAGGTATGACCCAGTGGACCAAGCATAATTTTAAACAATTGTTCACTAGGTCTCAAGCTAGGTCAGCCAAAGTCTCACCTAATTCCTAAGTGAAAATATCCTAAAACTATACAGGGTCAACCCAGTCGACCTAGCACGATCAACTAAAAAAAGGGATCTAGGTGAGGAATAGAAGGATAAAATGTAAAAATTAATTAGAGTGGGTATAATAGAGAATAAAAATCTTGGGGATAATGGTTTTAGGAGATAAGTGTGTAGATAACAAGTGGCAAAAGGGACAACAATCTTGTGAAGTACCGATGGTCTACCCACCCCTTTCCCAATGCACCCTTTAAGGCTTACACTTAGAGAGATTGAGACTCGATGGGTTCTTCCATGATACAAAGTGTCAAAAATTTATATAATTTTGAAAATATTATTTATATACATATACTCCACATGAAGCTCATCATGTGTCACTAAGGTATAACATATAATGGTACTTCATGAAATAAAATATGATAACACATAAAACTAATGCTAGGTAAAATGTAGTAAACAAAAAATAAGATAAAGGAAAGGACATAATTGAAAAACACATACCTTTACTTACCTTAGTCTTGTAGATAAATAAATATACTTAAGATAAGTGAAGGTGTCCAATGTGAAGAACATTAGGTGAACCTATAGAAGTTAGTGCAAAAAAGAGCCAAAAATCATTTTTTTAAAGATAAGGATATAGTAGTGGAGAATATTATCTACATCATCATGATTCTATAATATTGTAAGGTTTAAAAAATGGATTAGTAAAAACACATATCTAGGTAACTCAAAGAATCTAACATAAAATATTTGAAAGATTAAAATTTGTGAAAAGTGATTCTAAGTAGGTTGAAATGAAAGTCATTTGTTATTTTTGACTTTTGAAAGAGAGAAAAATATCTCTAAGAGATCAAATTTAGGATGGTGAGGAGATGATAAGATAGGTGAGAGGGACATTTAGAGGTGGCAACAAATTCATTACATGTAGGCACCTAAGAATCTCAAGCTAGTTTTTTAGTATTTTAATGATTTTAAGTGTATTTTAAAAAATTGTAATTTAAATAATTTTTAGACATTATAATAAACTCAAATAAGATGCTAAGGTATTTATATCACCTAGAAGGTGGGATATAGTAGATTTGGACTATAGATAGACCACTTAAGTTTACCCTAAGATGGGTATAAGTGGCATATCCAAGATTTATTTTTAGGAGGTGATTGATAGAGTAGTTTATTGAAGGCTATGTGGATGGGGAGACTATGCTTAGAGGTCATGCAAATGGAGAGACAATAGTGGATGACACACATATAGGTAATAAAATTTGATAAAAAATTTCTTAAGTTTACTTGAAATAGACTAGGTATATATAGATTTTAGGACATATTAGTGATCTAATATATATCTACTTTTATTTTTGTAGGTGTGATAGAGAAAGAGGAAATTAGATAGGGGTCCCTAGTGAGGGGAGCACTCCATGATGTCCTATATGAGGCATTGATGTTGTAATACCCCACTACACTAGAGGATCCTAGGGTACCATCTACCCTAGATTAGGTGAGTTGGTTTAGATTAACTAGAGAGGTTAGAAGGTAGCTATGAGTGCACAGAGAGGGGATATAGCCATTAATAGAGATGGGTGTAGGAAAGACACAAACATGGTAGGATCTGGCTAAGTAGAGAGTTTCACATCTAGATATGATGACATAGATGACATAAACACATTCCTATGAGAAAGACACACATGCAATGACCCTGACCCATATGACATAAGTATAGGAGTAGGAGAAAGTAGCACATCTAGTGACCTTATCCCAATTAGCACAAGTATAGGCTAAAGTAGCTCATCTATAGGGGTAGGTGTCAGGATTGAGATCTTGGACAACCTCTTTATAGTGTTTTGTTTAGAGGGGTTAGACTAAGGCATCTATAAATAATGTGGCTAGGCCACAAGATAGGTAGGATGGTGCCCAACCATATAGCTTGAGAATTATATATGGTTTTATTTTTGTATTTAAAATTCATGATATATATATAAAGATGTTTCATTTTGGTTTTTTTATATTGATTATATGTGTTGTCATTATGGTTTTGGTTTTTGATTCTTGGATATATTCATTTCTAGCACATGTATTTATATTTATGTTTTATATGCTATGGGAAATATATAAGTTGTGGTTTCTTTTCTAGCATTATGTAGGACACATGCATGGTTAAAAATAAATAGGCAAAAAAGGACTTGGTAAAATGTAATCAATCAAAAATGTGCTATACACTATTTCAAGTTGGGAAATTTGTAATAAAAATAAAATTTCTAAGTATAGAGAACTAAAAGGAATGGTAAACAAGATGGTAAAAAGTTTATTTTTAATCCAAGAGAAAAGGGGAACCAAATTAAAACAAGTAAAATCACACTAAATCACATTGAAAAGTATGAAAATAATTTAATAAAGAGGAAATCATGTGAAAAAATAAATGGTATATAAAAAAAATTAAGTTAATCAATCATACTAAATCATGTTGGGAAGTATAAGAGAAAAACAAAATTGGCAAAAAAATCGGTCTTAAATTTATCTACACTAATTCGAGCTAGGAAGTATGAAATATTCAAGAAATGGTTGGATTCTTACATGCAACTATAAAATTAGAAGATAAAATAAGAAAAAAAAAATGAAGGATAAAACATACTAAATCAAGATGGGAAGCATTTCAATGATGTGTAACTTTATAATCAGTCACATCTTATCTCATATTTAACACATGTAATTTTGATAATGACTTGGATTATTAGAAAATTTTGTTAGGAAGGCTAGGTCTTATCCATGGTATTACACTAAAATCACAAAGAAAACACCAATGAGGTGGAATAAATTTGAAAATGTAGTAACAAATGGATATTAGTAATAGGAATGTGAAATCATGGTGATTTGTGAGGAAGTCCAAGTCTTATCCATGGTCTTATAATACAACTCATAAATGGAATCCTAAAGGGAGTGATCAGTGAAAAAAATAATTTTTCTCAATAGGAAATATGAGGAATGTAGGGAATGAAAAAAGGAATCTATAAATCATAATTTAGGCATCTTAAGAGAAGACCTTACGAAACATGAGTCATACTAAGGACATGAGAAGACACTAAGTGACTAGTGACCATCAATGTACAAATAAAACATGTTCTCTATAGACACAAAGGTTTGTAGGAAAATTAGTGTGATACTAAGATCAAATCGTGAAGGTATATTGGTATAAGAAAGTTAAAATGGACCTACCCTCCCATGATGTGTTCCCCATTCCTCAGGATCCCTTATAGAGCCATCGATCTACTACAAAGATTGGGTACTTTCCTAAGAAAGTAGGTAGCACTAAAATGTATTATTAATTCTCCTTTTATAATCTACTAGCCTACTACACCCCAATGGACTTCATATCTACTGTGAGGCTAACTATGGATTTTGAGCTCTGAATAAAAAAATGAGATGTGATTTGAATTACGTCTTTAGTATGATTTGACTTTTAATAATTTTCAATGTTTTTTCCTTTTGTATCATTGAATTTTGTTAAATGATTTGGATTTTAAATGTCTTTAAGGATTTTTAAGATTCCTCCTCCATACATAGTTGGAATGACCAAACATGAGAGATAGATTGATACACATGAATGAGCATCCTATAGGCTTAGGATAAAGGAAGATAACTAACCAAAGACAAGACTAACTAGGACATTTAGGATTAACAATGAACCAATATGTTATATCAAGTCTCAATCATGTATATGTTTAGTTTAAAAAAAGGGAAGAAAAGGAATAGAGGAGATCCAAAGTGGACTAGTGAAAGGATATTATAATGAGATTAATTTTTTGTTAACTGATCACATGGTAAGGAGGGAATGACTAAAGGGAACTAGGTTTATATAACTAATCACAATGATAATTATCCATGAAAAATAGATATAAGAAAGTAAACAATAAGGAAGAGAAATAATAAGGGAGTGTTAATATTGTTTGTTAACTGATCACATGGTAAGGAGGGAATGACTAAAGGGAACCAGGTTTATATAACTAAGTCACAATGATAATTATCCATGAAAAATACATATAATAAAGTAAACAATAAGGAGGATAAATAATAAGGGAGTGTTAATAAATAAAATCATGAAGGAAAATAAAGCAATGATAAATAAGACATCCATAAGAAAACATAAATATTAGTATAAGCAATATAAAGTGCACAAATAAAGTCACCATGTAAGTTAAATAAGAATTTGACAAAATGTCAAATGATATAAAAATAGATAAAGATAGGATTGGAGCACATGTCCAATCAAAATGTAAATGTAAAATCACCATGCATGTGCTCATAAATACTAATATATCTACCCACACATATTATTTAGAACATATAATATATCTCTATGAAACTGGAAGTGAACTTCTACTAATGTCTCATCAATTTTCAGTGAATATTAGGAAAATACTTATTGTCTAATATCCTCAATAGAAAAAGTAGGAATGCTTGATGGATTGTGTTAAGAGATATTAGGCAAGGGATTCTCAGAATAATGTATGGGATTTGATTCTATGGGAGATATGAAAATTACCATTGTGGAAGGATCTAGAGGTGAGGGAATCATGGGTGGATAAGGATCCATAGTTGAGGGACTCATAGTGAATAAATATCCATATGTGAGGGAAGGTTCATAGGTGAAGGAGTCACAGATGGAAGAATAGAAGGTGATGAAGGGATGATAGGAGGGGATGGAACCATTTGAGGTGAAACCATTAAAGAAGAAGGGGGAACCTTAGTATAGGAATGACCTATGGGTAGAATGGTAGAATGTCTTGGAATAACTATAAGGTGATATTTATGGTGTTGTTAAAGGATATGATAATGATCAATGTGATGGGTTCTACATTGGTGCCAAAGATAATAATCCTCCTTAAACTTAAAAATATATTCAAGAAGTACCTTTAGGGGAGGTACAGCCTTATTTGGGGAATGAGAGGTAGAAATATGAAAAGTATCAATATATTATCATAACTTGTGAAAATGCATGGAAAAATTGTTATATGCGTTATGGAAGCAATAGATATGCATCTGAGTAGGCTTAGTATAAGTACTCAAAGGTGGAGGTGTAATAATAATAGAAGGAGATTAGGAAGGCTCATCGACCCATTTAGTGGGAAATGAAGCCAACTAAGGTAAAGTAATCAAACCATCACCTAATGAAGGTGATGGTAGGGAAGGAATGAGACTAAGCTCAATGGAAGGACCAGTGGGATCGAAATCAGGGAGAGGCTCAATGACCATAGTAGTAGAAACATGCTTAAATATAGTAGAACCAATAATGGGTTCAACTATAGTAGGAGCAAGAATGGGATCTAATACAAGCTCTATTAAGGGAGGGGAAGGGTATATAGAATGCCGAAGAAGGGTCACACACATATTAAGGATAAAAAAATTATAAGGGTCAGCGTACCTATCAAAGAGGTAAGGTCTAGTCATATCATGATCCATGAGCATACTCCTAAAAGGTTCCTTAGAAACTAGAGGTGTTGGAACCATCTATACCCTATGATAAAGAGGAAAAATACTAAAATTAAGAACTATAAATGATGGAATATATAAAGATACATAAAAATATTGAAGTAAAGAAGAATGATAATGTATAATGTTAGTAGCATGGGCTTAAACAAGACCACCTAGGAACGGATCATCTAAGGAATAACCATCATTGTTGTTAGGTTTATGAATATCAATGATGCATGTGGGGATGACCTTATCATCTGATGAGGTGTTGTGAATAGAATACTAAGTATTAGTCAAAACAATGGGAATATGATCACAAGGAGGTTTATGATAATGAGGCTATAATGAAGTAGAAAGTTGAGAAATGAGATGAGGTGAGAGATCAAAAGTTTTAATCTTGAGATTGATCTCATCATGATCATCATCGTCAGAATCCAAGAGATTAGAAGGAATATTCCTAATGAATTTAGGATGATTATTATAACCTTGAGTGGAATTGATAGGAAAGTTGAATTATTGAGACTCATGAAATGGAACATTGGGTAGAGGTTCAAGAGTAAGAATCTTGAAGACACCATGATCTTAGAATTGTTCAAAATTATAAGGGTTAGTGTAACCTTGAATCCTATAGATGGATCCAATATGATGGAATTTAACACATTGGTAAGTAGAAGAGGAAATGGCTTTCATATGATGAGTCCACAACCTACCAATCAGGATGTTGTAAGAAAGAATAATGTTAAATATAATCACTTTAACACAAATGGTGATAGGTAAGATGGTAATGGGAAGACCCATACAACCTAAAGGAGTAATTTTCTTTAGATCATATCCTTGTCATGTGATACATGTGGATTTTATATTGCATTCATAATATCTAAGGGTTTTGATAAAATCAAGAGAGGTAATAGAGGTTCTATAACACTTGTCAATCAAGGCGTGTTTGAATTGGATATTTCCTATTTAGACTCTAATGAATAAAGGAGGATCACTCACACAAAGTAAAATCTCATCAAGAATCATATAAGTGATAGGAAATTTTAAGGAAAGAGAAGTGTCCATTGTTTAGTCAACATAGATGGACATCTCTTCACATTATTGTAATATGCTATATTTAGATCCAGATAAGGTTTCTTCACATCCATCTAGGGAATGACCACGGATGTTAATTTTGAACAAGATTTTCATAAGATAGTTTCTATGATGTGGAGAGGTTTTCATAATCTAAAGGAATGTAATTTGAGATGGTAAATTATTGAGTTATATGATGGGATCCCACTCATCATAACCCATAATAAGGTTGTTAGAAATAGGTGCATATTGGTTAATAACGTCATCAAGAGGAGACAAAGTGTATTATAACTTATGATGATAAGAAGGAGAAGGTTTAGAATAAGGTTGTAAATAATGTTATGAAGATGAAGTAATTACTTTAGGTTGGTGTTGAGAATTGGTGGAATAAGTGTTGATAGAATCTTGATTATCATGAGTGTTAGGTAAAGAAGATGGAGGGATGGTATAAATAGAATGGGAAGTGTTATTCAAAATAAGAGTGGGAATTGGTTCATCAAAGGTTATAATGTCATCTTTCCCCAACTCATTTAAATGAGTTAGAGATGAATCTTGAATATCATAAAATGTTGAAGATAATAGAGGTGTGTAGATAGGTTGAGGGTCAATGACATCAACCACCCTTTGCATATTAGTCATATTAACCACATTCTCTTTAGGATTTTGGTCAACCAAAATTTTTAAATTATTGGTGGAAGAGATGGGCTTATCTTGGGTATCTTTTTTAGGTTGGTGATTAGGAAGAGGATCTTTGTAGATAGTCAAATGAGAATTAGCTTGATTCAAAGATTGAGATTTAGTATGTGTTTCATGAGCCTTAAAATAAATGTCATAGGTTTGTTGATGGTTTTAAATGAAAGAATCATGATCAAAATTATGACCATGAAGAAAATACATAGTTATATTATGAATTTTCCTACATGTCTCATGAGAATGACCCCAACTAGCATGAAACCAAAAAAACTTGTTAGAATCATACTAAGATTTCATAGGATGAGTAGGATCAAGTTATCATGGTAGAGGTCTAGGTAGATGTTTAAGTAATTCAACTAAAGATAAAGTTTTATAAACATTGATGGTATTAGGTGAAGATACATGAGGATTGGTGTATTATTGAGAAGAGGGAGCTTGTTCTGAATATTGGTTAGTAATTGTATCTTGAATAGTGTGAATGGTGTCATAATAGTTAGTGACACCATCATTGGTAGCAATACAATTCTTATTCTTAAGTAAGAGATGAGAACCCATAAAAGATTAGGGTGGATAAAATTGATGAATAAATAAATATTGACATTTATCTTGGTCAATAGCCTCTTCCAAAGTATATGGAGAGAGAGTACAGACCTGATATTTTAACTTTGGAAAAAGAGAATTGGTAAATATATGGAAAAGGTTATCATCAGCCATGTTATGTTCACATTTGTTGGACAATATTTTCCACCTTTTAACAAAAGCTTGGGCAGTTTCATGTTCAAGTTATTTATAGTTTATGAAGTGGGCCAAAGTGCTTCTAGGAAGATCACTAGTTTGGAATTATTAAACTAAAACATTCACTAAATCTTCCAAACTAGTAATAGAATGAGTTTTAAGTTAGTTGTACCAATATAAAGCATCACCTTTGAAGGTTTTGGTTAATAGTTTCACATCAAAAAAGATATTTAATTTGACCCAATCCTTATAAATATTTCCAAATGTTTTAAGAAGAAGGGTGGGATTAGTTGATCCATTATAAGAAATGGTAGGGGTGATACCTCTTATATCAATATTAGCAATTTGAGTTGTAAGAGGCTCATTTTTAATATACTTAATGGTTTTCTTGACTAAAAGAGGTTGAGAAATGAGATTACCATGGGATCTCAAAGAGAAGGGAGGGAACTTTTTGATTGTGTGTGCCATAAGACATTAGTTGAGGATGACTTTGAAGATGGAGAAAGTGATTTTGAATTCTCATCATTTGATTTATATTACAATATTGAAAGTTATTTATCTGATAATGTGTTTGTAATAAGAGTTGATGGGTTTTATTGGCATTGTTAGCATTATTTAAAGCATTAGAGTTGGCCTTAGTGGCTTGGGTACCACTATTGGTGTTGATAAGATCTTGAGAGGAAATATGAGAATGTGAGGCATTAGTGTCAAAATATGCTTATGTGGTAAAAGATGGACTAGTGAATGAGAAAAGGAAGCACTAGAAGCATGATTACCTTGGGTAGACAATGATGCACTAGTAGAAGGATTAAGGCTAGTGGATCTTATGAGAGGCCCACTAGATGTAGAACCTTCCATATTAGTGGAGATACTAGGCTTAAAAGTAGAAGTGATTAAATAAGAAGAGGTCATGGTATGATAAGGGGTCATACTCGAGGGAAGAGGGTAAAAATAAAAGAAAGTGGTATCCCCAAATCTACTTGATAATGTGGGAGTAGGTGATTTAGGCTCTTCAAATTGACCACTAATCATGATATGGTAAATGGTATATTGATATTTTACTGGATGCTGAGGAAATTTATAAATAAAGAAAAGCATTCTAGGGGTATACTCTAATTTGTGTTGATCTTCAAGTGAGAAGAGATTATTATGATGTGAATAGGAATGAGGAGGTATCCCATAGTTCATTATGTGAGTGGCTATGTGAAAATTACTCTCATATAAGATATGATCCCTACTTTACATATGGGAGACCCTATGAGGGTTGGTAAAACTCATCATGTTTGTTAAATTCAACTTTGTGTTATCTTCAAATATAAAGTTTATGATGAAAGAGAAAGACTAAACTTTGAAAGAAAAGATGAGAAACCAAGGAAATAAGAAGTGACAAAAAATATATAGAATCAATTGGGTTGATCTAGCACAAGAAATAGGGCCTAAAAACTATACAAGGTCAATTGGGTTGACCTAGCACAGTAGATAGAGTTTGAAAAAGTGTACAGGGTTGATTGTGTTGACCAAGCATAATAGATAGGGAAAATAGATAGTATGTAAGAGACAGTGCTAATTGAAATGACTATGTATTGAAACAATAATAATTTTATAAGTATAATTAAAATCAATAACTCAAGGGAAACACATAATCAATTTGGATCAATGAGGTTGATCCAATTGAGGCACACAACACAAAACCTTACACCAACACTAGCTAATGCATGTTTTTATAATAGAACACACAATTGAGCAAAGAGAAAGTAATCAAATTGAAAAGTAAAATCTAATTAAGTGGTCAATTTGAATATTATTAGATTATTAGAATATAATTTCTAGATATGATAAGAAGTTGGATTTAATCAAGGAACTTGAAAGCAATCTAAGGATAGTTTCAAGATGTTTTAGCTAAAAGGAGTCTATATTAGTAAAGGTACATGATTAGTATTGGGGGATACCCCCTCACTTTACACACTGTAGTGATAAGGGTGTTGGGTACTTAGCCAAAATATACCATTAACCACATGTTTATACTTGGATAGAAAACCAGGTCAACTTCCCCATTGGTAATGAATTCTAATTAGTTAGGCCTTGGGTAGGCAATTGTTAAAATTCATTTTAAGATTTTTTGATTTGGTCATGTGTGCATAAAAGAGAAAATAGAGAAACTAAACTATATATTTAAAACCACTTAATTAGACTATGTGATGTATTCTAAGCATGCAAGTAATAGGAAATGAAGGTGTGAGCTAAGTGATAGCATATAAGGGTTAATTCTAATTTTAAAACTTAGTATAGTGTCAATTTAGTTGATAATGTATGTAGAGAATTAAAAAAATAGATAGTGTCACCTATGTAATATGGAAGAAAAAAAATTCTAAAAGTGAACTACATCAAAAAAATTGACCTAGTTTTCTAGAGTGCACACAAAATATAGAACTACGTGAATAGGGTCGACCTAGTTGACTATAAAGAGGTAGTTTTAAATACTGAAAACTATGAAAAATAGAATTGTAAAAAAATGAGAGAGAAAGATAAAAAGTAACCTTGGTGGATTAGAGGATGTAGATAAGTGAGATTGTTGTTAAATAACCTTGATAAATTATTGTGAATCTCACTAACTATTGTTGGAAATATAATTGTCATTGATGTTAAAAGGGACACCATGGATGTCATTAATGTTAAAAGGATCAAGTAAGATTGATGGAGAGAAGAGCATGTTTCATATTTCTATGAAAAGTTTTCATGCTTTAATAGAGACCATTTATGGATGTTTAAATTCAAATAGATAGAACATCCATTATGGGTTTTTCATGAGCATCTTGAATATGTGGTCTATAAGATCAAAGGAGAAGGAATGAGCTCATAATAGAATTATCTGTGCTCTCAAACAAAATAGGGTTTATTAGTTAAACCCTAAGGGTTTATGTCATGGCATCAATATACACTTGTAATTCTCATATTGACTAGATATATCTTGGACCTGTTAGCTTAAGTTATAACTTAAGTCTTTATCATCATTTCAAAACTAGCACCTCGACCTACCAATTACAATCTTGAGTAGTGATCAAAGGACTTAATATTTCCTAAATCTTAGACTTTATATTATGTCCTAGTTTGATTAGTGGCATGTGATTCATTATATGTAGATGATCTAATGAAGTGAAGTAAAGTTAAATTATCAAAGGTTCATTGAAGTAAACACGTTAGTGATAAGTATTGTATTCATAGATCCATTCAGATAGAGACCCAATGGGCATAAAATTGTCAAAGTTAATGATTGAGCTAGTTGAAAGATCAATGATTAATGCTTCATTAGACATTGGAGATCCAACAAAGTATGATGAAGTCAAAGTGTCAAAGGTTTGTCTGAGTTAACATGCTAATGCCAAGTATCACAAGCACATGAGATATAAAATAGTGGACAAGTGAGAGTGAGCCTATCAAATATAAATATCAAGCTTGTTATAAGGTCTAATGGTACATGGGTGATCATGTAAAGGAGATCCATTGGAGTGAGTGGACTTAGATGGAACAAAGTGATTGATGGTTATCAACACAGTGGCATGTTAAAAACCAATCATGTTTGAGAAGATCAATAGAGCAAAAGTGATCCAAAGATGTAGGAAGCAATGAGATGAGGTCAAAGTATTGAAGTTTAATGACTAAATTAGAAGTAAAGATCATGCATCTTCAAAGATTGATTGGCATGTGGAAACTTGAATCAAGAAGATCAAAAGATGCATTTTAAATATGATAAAGCTAAATTTCTAAAATGTGTAAAGACCTAATGGATAATGTGAGCCTATCATAAGGTGATTAAATGGATGCATTTTAAAGGTGAGATAATTTAATACAGATTATCAGATCATGGTACCAAAGGCAAGATCAATGATCGATATTTAAAGTCATGTCCAAATAAATGGTTAGTTATAGGAACATGAAATAAATTAGGATATATATCTCAACACAAATATAGAGATTAATTGATACAACTAATCAAATATATATTAAATAACCTATGCATCAAAACTTGAGTCTAACAGATGTTATAGATAGTAAAGAGACTTGTAATTGTAACGTGATGCATGGAATCAAGACGTGGTAAACTTACAGTCTAAGTAATAATGAACTAGAGTCTAGAATTGGTATGATGTGTTAATATTTCAAGTGTGATGACATAGAATATATGGAAACCTAGATCATTTGCTTATATAAATGACATCTAAGTCATAGGTAGATGCGACTAGAGATATTAGAATTGTGTCAAAATAAAATATATAGACACATAGGAAAAAGTGTAGAGAAGATGAACTATTGTTAAAGAGTGTCAAACATTAATATATATAGACATAGAGATAGAGTGACATAGTGAGATGAAGTGCATCGAATAAAGATATATCTAGACATAGAGAGAGAGGGGTAGAGAGGAATAAAGGAACACAAAGATAATTTATAGGGAATGATTAGTTACAAATTAAACTTGTAATAAAGAAAATATTTTGATTCATTTATGAATCAATGTTATAACCTTTAGTTGTAGCTCCCTATATATAATTTGTTGGTGCTTTAAAATTAGCTGATTTAGTACTTAGGGGTTTAGTGTCTCCTTAGGATTGGTGTCCTTAAATTTAACTAATGTTTTTTTCTCAGTGAGGGTTGTAGCTAGTGAGGCTTGTAACCAGTGAGCTTTTTCCAAGTGAGGCATTGGCTATGAGGCTAGATTAGAATAATAGATTATAGTATATATTCTCATCATGGTTTTTCCCTTTGGGTTTTCCACATATAAATCTAGTGTCATTTGTATTTGTGTGTGTATGTGATATTTACATATATCTTTTAATTTGTATATGCTTTTGAATTTAGTTTAAAATGATTAAAATATTGGTTTTATCTGATATACTAAATCATTCCCCTCTTAGTAGATAATTGTGTCCTAACAACTATGTCAATTGGGTTAAACTAGCTTTTCATAAGCTTGGTTTTAAGTGCATAAAATGTATAGGGTCGATTGTATCAACCTAGTAGTCTGAATTTGATGTCTGGAAGTGTATAGGGTCAATTAGGTTGACCTAGTAGTTTGGACTAGAATTATGGAAAACTTGTATAAATAGAATAGATTCATTTTGATGTGGCTATGTGTCAAACCTATGTACAAAATTTAGTACTATGTCAATACAATCAACCCAACATCACAAATATATAATAATAAAAATGATAAAATGATAAAATAAGTTACATAAATCTTGCAAGGGTTAGATTCATGTTGGGTTCATTAGAATGTATGAAATAATAAATACATAATGTCTATAAATCAATCTTAACTCATAGAAGATAGATCATACCATCCACTTCCAATTGGGGATACATTTGTTAAGCAAGAACATGACCAATATGGGGTTCTACTAGACTGAATTAGGGGATCTATTGCTACAATACACCATGCTAAGGAGGGTTCCAAAGCCTCAAATCTAAAATAATCAAATAATAACCCTCAAGGGGTCCTAAGTTTTGATATTTCACCTATCCTAATAAGAAGTAAAATAAGTCTAATCTAGTGTTCACCAAAGCTTGTGACACAAAGTAGGGGTTAGAAATAATAAAACTAAACATGTATAGGATACATATACTCATGTCAATGTATATGTAATCCTATTACATGGAAGACAATCACAAATGTATATCTATGTACTCTTATAAAGGAGAAACAAAGTTATCAATACTTACCTTTGAAGATGAACCCACCAAGCCTCAACCTCTCCCTTGGCCAAGGTGATTCACAAGAGGTTATTATGGTATGTAAGGATGACAAAGATAAATCTTCTCTAGTATACACAACCTATCAATGCATCCAAAAGACTTCTCCACAAGATAAGATCTGTATGTCTAAAGAAATTATAGAACCCTAAACTTTACTTCTCAAGTAGAATGGTCAATAAGTTGATGTTCATTCACAATTACTTCTCCTTAATAAATTATAGGAATGAAATTGTATATATAGGTAGATTTATCCTTTCACCCTTCCAAAAATATTGGATTAGAGGGTTGACTCAGTTGACCTAGCACAATTTTGGAGAATTATTCACTAGGTTTTGAGCTAGGTCAGTAAAAGGCTAACCTAATTCCTAAGTTAAAATATCCCAAAACCGTATGGGGTTGACCCAGTCAACCTAGCAAAACTGACTAATAAAAAGGGATTTAGGTGAAAAATAGGAGGATAGAATATATCAAATACTTGGAATGGGTATAATAGAGAATAATAATCTTAGGGATAATGGTTTGAGGAGACAAGTGTGTATATAACAAGTGGCAAAATGGACAACAATCCTATGAAGAATCAATGGTCTTCCCACCCCTTTCTTAGTGCATCCCTTAAGTCATGTGCTTAGAGAGATTGAGACTCAATGGGTTCCTACAAGATAAAAAGTTTAAATAATAGATAAAATTTTAAAAATATTATGTGTATACAAAAGGCATAACTTTAGGAGTTATTTTTGAAAGGATAGATTTGACCAAGTGTGTCACCATGGGGTACACCAACTATCTTCATCAAGAAGAAGGATGGTACTCTTCACCTATGTATAGATTATAGGATGTTGAGCATGGTAATTAAGTAAGTACATGATGACCCATATTAAGGACATCTAGGTGTAACCAAGCTCATGGCTGAGCTAATACCACTCTATTTATGGAAAGGAATCAAGAAGGATGTAATAAATTTTATCTTGTTTTTTGGAATGTCAACGTGTCAAAGATGAACATGTGCATCCAAATATATTTTTATATCCACATGCTATACCAAAATGGAAGTGTAAGGTAATTATCATGGAGTTTGTCCAAGGGTTGTCATTATCATGAAACTAACATGATATGATCTTGGTTTTAGTTGAAAAACTAACCAAGGTATCCCACTTCATATCAAGAAATATGATAGATGATGCACTTATGATTTGAAATAGATTTGTGAAGGAGGTGTATCGATTGCATAGATTTTCAGATAAGATCATCTTGGATTGATATCTAAGAATGAATTATAGATTTTGATTGACTTTGAATGTAACCTTGGGTATGTAGCTAAATTTTAGCACTACTTATCACCTAGAAACCAATGGACAGACATAGTGAGTTAACCAAGTTTTAGAAGATATACTTTAAATGTATTACATGGATCAAAAATACAAGTGGGAGGACTACCTTCCATTGGTTTATTTTTCTTACAACAACTCATACCAATTAACATTGAAGATGGATCTATTTGAGGCATTATATAGAAGGAGGTGTAGAACACCAATCGATTGGGATAGGTTAGAAGGCATGGTAGTATTTGGACCTGAGATTCTTTTAGAATAGAAGAGAAAGTTAGGATAATTAGTTAATGGTTGGATGAGGCCAATGATAGATATAAAAGTTACATTTATCTAAAGATAATAATAAGGGATTTTTTATAGGTGATAAAGTGTTTTTATGGGTTAATCCTCATAAAAATTTGATTAAGTTCAGTAAGTCAATGAAACTTTCATCAAGATATGTGGGACCCTTAGAGTTTTTGGAAGTGGTCAATCTTGTAATATATAGGCTTGCATTTCCACCATCCTAGCTCTTTTTACATAATGTCTTCTATGTATCTTATCTTAAAAAGTATGTTGTTGATCCCTCACATGCATTGGATTAGAATTCTTTGTATGTTCTATATCCTAGGGTGGTCATGGTAGAACCAATTATAATAATTGACACTTGCAAACTTAGTTTGCATAATAGAGAAGTGTCATAGTGCAAGGTCTAGTAGCACCAATATTTTGAATATAATTCCACTTGGGAGGACTATGATGAGTTTTACAAGCTATTTCCACTTTTTTTGGTTAATTTACTAATGTATATTATGTTATTTTTTGTTGATTAAGTTTTAAAATTTATAATTTGTATTTGAATAACTATCATCAAGATGATGACCAACTTTATGGGGGGAAGGATGATAGATCCTAATTTCTCTCTAAGATAAACAACATTTTGATCTTTGGATTTTCATGGTTATAATTTGATTTAAAACTATTTTATTAAGCTTTATATCATATGTTGATTATGTGATAGTTATATGTTACTTAATTAACATGATTGATTCTCTATGAGATAGTTGTACTTTAATATTCTATACTTAATGTTCATGTTTTTTAGTTTATACAATATTATATTATGTATATATTTATGTTACAGGCTAACTACCTTCATTACTATGAGGTAAATGTAGGACATATCTATCCCTCAGAGTGAGATGGAGGGAGGATATCATCAAACATAATGGTGTAGATGGAGGCATTAATAGATGACAGAGAGAAAGAATGGAAAACCACACACACCATAATAGATTAACATGTTTTATGGCCATTATTTGTGCTATATAACTAAAATATGTTTTGATTTCTATTATATATGTTTCTTATGATATTATTTTATATTTTTTGATGTTTTTGATTTCACTAATGTGGTAGTCATACATAGCTTATCTTGTATGATGTTATTGCCTGGTTTGTTGGGTGATTCACTTCATGTTTTAACATGACCTACTATTGTTTTGGTTATAACTGATTATTTTATAAATAGTGTTTTGTTTTGGATTCATTGTTATAGTAATAAATGGATTCTATTAATTAGATTTATCGATTTTTCAAGTGATTAATGATGCTTATTAAGTTAATATTATCATTTATAATAGTTGAATAAACCTGTATTAATTCATTAATAAATTATAGTTCTTTGTTATAATTATCAAATGACATGAATTTCACATAGCATAATCAAATTAATGTTATTGAATTAGGACTACTATAAAGCGTTAGTGCTTAGGTAATAAGCATGATGCTATGTAAAGTAATATAGATAATTTCATTATTTAATGATTATATGGACATAATTGTGTTTAATTCTTAGATGAATTATTAATATTATCGATGGTATTTTAAATAAAAATATGATATATTAGCCTTGTCATATAGAATTATAATGTTTAATGGAATTGTTGTTTAGTCAACTTAGTATGAAAACTAAAATTTGATAGTGGATGCTTTTTGTTAAGTTGAGGCATGGTAAATTAGATAAGTCAATGATCATACATTATTTTATTCAATTTTTTTTTCCAATGATAAAACATTCAAGATTATTAGGTTTCCTAACCAGTCTTTGAATTGAGTAAAAAATCACTTTAAAAAACCATTATTTAGATTTTAGGGTCTTCTACATGAGGAAAAGATGGAAGACTGTTAGTTTAGTTAGCTCCTTGGTTGCATGGATAGACTAAGTCATAGTGGTGGCTAATAAATTTGGGAAATATTAAGGATGATGGAGGAGAATAAAAGTGGAAAGAGACATATGATGGCATGACACATAATGGTATAGTAGGTAGAAGTGTAAAAAAGGATTTTGAGTGAAAAGGAGATTACAAAATTGATTTACTTGGCATAAAAATATATTTCTAGGTTGGTTGTATATTTAAATTCTTATTTTTTAGTTTTAACTAATTTTGGTAATGAATGTATAAATAAGTTAAGATAGTTTCAATTATATGAAATTATAATGAGCAGGCCAAATATATGGCCTTATGGATGGCTTAGCCATCTACATAACCCTACATATAACCCAACATAATCCTAAATGGAATGAATGTAATTGTATGATTTTCACCATGTTTATATCAACACATTGAAAGCTCTATGTTAATACAAATTTTAAATTTATAAACCCTAAAAATTTATAGTATAGTTATTTCATTAAATGGGTATTTATAATTAGACTAGGTAGGGTCACGGACTTAGTTTGAGATGTTGAAACAATGGATATACATACATTAATAAATAGATATAGCTTTGAATCCATATAGGGTAAGACTATTTAAAAAATTTGGGGGTTTAACTCAAACATGGTAAAAATAGTTTTGAATATTTTATTTTTACTAAACAATGGAATTAAACTATTTATATGTCAGTTATAATAAATAAATCTACGCAGGGTCAATTGTGTATTTTTGGATGCTAAGCAAAATGGAATAAAACTGAGATATTTCATTTAATTTTTTATTTATAAAATTTATATACATATAGAGGGGTATGTATATACACCCTCTAAGTCTTCATTGACCTAGGTATATATGCATACTATTATGTTTATATATATATATATATATATATATATATATATATATAGACACACACACACACATGAATGAGAAATCAGTTTAAGATAAATGTAGCATCTAGTTATGAGATATTGAGCATATATAAAGGAGAATTCTATTGTATATGATTTATTTTCTTATATACTCTATATATATAACATCAAACTAGTTAACTAAGTCAAATATATGGCTGAGTATACATAATAAATGCACATGCACACACGCTCACACACATGCACATGCACACACGCACGCGCACGCATGCACACACACACACACGCACGCGCGCACATGCGCGTACACACACACACACACACACACACACACACACACACACACACACACACACACACACACACACACACACACACAAGGCAAGTATAAGTTAAAAGATGAATATGAAACTATGTAAATTTAGATATAAGAAATATATATTGTAAGGGAGTATATTTTCAACTCTATGTAAACTGTATTAGATATTAAGGTTGAGTTTTAATAGTGGATTGAATATATTATTTTGTCAAAATAGCAAGTTTTGTATATTATATGAATATACTTAGACTGGTTCAAGCAAGAATGAAACCCTTACATAAATTATGATATGGTTTTGTATTCTATTAAATAATATTATGTAAGAGGAATTTAAATGGTTGAAGATAGAGACATATATTCTCATTGTTTTTTCAATATTCTAGACTCAATGGAAGTGTGTAATATAGAGGGTTGAGCTATATAGTTAACTATATGTTTATGGAATTGATAATGAGAATAAATTTAACTATATTTGTCAAATAAATTCAATTGGTTGACTCTTAATGTATATTAGTATCTATTTCTTCACAATATATAAAATGCTATGATGTAGTACTTAGTTAGTATTTAGCTACGTTGCTCTTTATTAAGTAGAATAAATGAGTAAAGTTCTTATGTATAAGTTATTTATTGTTGGAAATAAATGTTATTGATCTAAGTAAAATATTGATATATGCAATACTCTGGTTTATGGACAATATTTTGTCTAGTTAGAGTATATAATATAAAAATCCTTTTTTAATGAAAATGATTGACATATTAAGTTACTTATAACTATAACTATAACTATAACTATATATATATATATATATATATATATATATATATATATATATATATATATATATATATATATATATATATATATATATATATATATATATATATATATATATATATATATATATATATATATATATAGACACACACACACACACACACACACACACACACACACACACATATATGGACACACACACATGATATTAAGTTACTTATATATATATATATATATAAGTAACTTAATATCATGTGTGTGTGTGCATATATATGTGTGTGTGTGTGTGTGTGTGTTTTCATACTAAACATGAATATGACTATAAAAAATTCTTAAATGCTTCATATTTAAATGTCTCCCAAAATAGTCAAATATACCTCGAACTCAATCATGATTACAAAATACACCCATATATACATACATATATATATACATATATATATATATATATAAATATAAAATAACGCAAGGTTATTAGCCAAGTATGATTATATACATATATGATATACATTGGAATTTTAACCAAATCACTTTTCCAAGTAAAATATTGATATATGCAATACTCTGGTTTATGGACAATATTTTGTCTAGTTAGAGTATATAATATAAAAATCCTTTTTTAAAGAAAATGATTGACATATTAAGTTATATATATATATATATATATATATATGCGCACACACACACACACACACATGATATACATGTGGAAAAGTGATTTGGTTAAAATTCCAATGTATATCATATATGTATATAATCATACTTGGCTAATAACCTTGCATTATTTTATATATATATATATATATATATATATATATATATATATATATATATATGGGTGTATTTTGTAATCATGATTGAGTTCGAGGTATATTTGACTATTTTGGGAGACATTTAAATATGAAGCATTTAAGAATTTTTTATAGTCATATTCATGTTTAGTATATATATATATATATATATATATATATATATATATATATATATATATATATATATGCACACACACACACACACACACACACATGATATACATGTGGAAAAGTGATTTGGTTAAAATTCCAATGTATATCATATATGTATATAATCATACTTGGCTAATAACCTTGCGTTATTATATATATATATATATATATATATATATGGGTGTATTTTGTAATCATGATTGAGTTCGAGGTATATTTGACTATTTTGGGAAACATTTAAATATGAAGCATTTAAGAATTTTTTATAGTCATATTCATGTTTAGTATGAAAATAAACCTATTTATGTAGTTATAGTATATTTTTATTAAGCTATGATTAATGTTATGTTTCAGGGATGAAATAACATTTTAAGTTACACATTGATATTGGGTAACTTGTAATCTAGATATAATTCTTACCCAAATGGTATGTTTATGTTGAGAATTGTTTATGATTCTATTTATTATGTTGTAATAAATAAGATGATTATTAGGTTCATTTCATTATATTTGATGGAATATATATCTATGTATTTGATATTTACATACATAGCATATTTACTATATATTAGTAAGAAATATTTTGATTGAATCTATTGGTTTTTATATTATTATATAATTAACCAAATCTCACATTTATGAAATTAAATTAGTGGATGGATTCCACTAGCTTAATTAAAGCCATCAATACAAGATGAGGTGTAATCTGATTGAGTGGTGTGTATGAAATTAACTAATCCTAGATATCATTAACTATTTGAAAACTTCAACCAAAGTAATGTTTATAGTTAAACGTTATCATTTCATGTGTTTGATATAGTTTACATGTTTGTGTGATATCATGTTAGAAATAATTTCTTTATGGTACACATCATGTATTAGTTATCTTGTAGCACATGGGTTCTAGTTTGTCACTCAAGATTCCCGCACCATCATAGTGTAGGGGTTCAAAGGTTCATGGTTGGTGTGTAAAATTACTTGAATGATGCTTTCATTCCTTGTAGCAATAGTATACTAGATACTACACTTGAGATTATAGATAAATACTTGAGTTGTGGACACTCATGCTCTGTGGATCTTTGTATGATTGTATTATTATTTAGAGTTTATTATTGTTGAAAATATATTATTTATTCATTTGTACATCTACAACACTATCTATAATATTTTATAAACTATTTCTGAAATTGTGTTACTAATTTAATGAAATAAATGTAGTATTTATTGTTTATTTAACATTGTTCATGTTTTGTTATATAATTTCATGGTGATGATTAGATAAATAAATTAGCTATAAACCTTTTGGGTTTAACTAAAATAATACAATTAGTTAAAGATCACTTAGTTAGATTTCTTGTGGTTGAATCTATTAGATGAATATGTGTAATTATTATTATTATTATTTTTAAATTACTCTATTCTAGTTAAACACAATGGGGTTGTTATAAGTTGTCTTATTTATAACCTAGTGAATATTTTTGAAATGTGTGGCTTTTTGAACCCTATGTTCGTTTCATTCATCTAGGATGATGATTTTATAATATGGGGGGTATTAAAATAACCCTCATTAGTAACCCCTTTCCCCTATCAGTTTGAGATATTTTCCAAGTGTAATAACTCATGGTGGTGAATACTTTTGAGTGTGTGGTTTCCCTTTTTATTACTCATAGATTAATTTTTGTAAATAGTTAAATAAATATTAATTAGGTTTTAACTTGGATATATTTATCATGTGATTTTTAATTCAATTAAATGGTAAATATTTTTAAAATTCTCATAGGCATCCTAGAAATGCTTATTCAAAATACTAAAACACTTAGGGTACTAACCTAGTTTATAGGATTAACCCACTTGTTTGAGTGTGTAATAATCCTTGTAATATATTTGATTGATGAGTAAGAATACCATGTGGTAATGTAACTTATTATTTTTAATTTGATTGGGTAAAATACCTAGGTTTATAGGGACTAAGAACCATAGTTCAAAACTTTTAGAAAATAATATTAAGCCCTAGGGGTCAAAATAATAAAAAGAAATAAAGTGAATTTATATTTTTGTAAGGCATATTTATTTAAATAAATTCTTAAATTTTTATGAAATTATGTGTCATTTTATGACAGAAAAGGACCCATGTAAGAGATGGTAGCCCCTTCATTTAATGGGTTGGTGAAAACTTTAGTAAAAATGATTTTGAATATTTTTTATTGAAAATTATTAATCATTATTGGGTTGATCTTTTGGTTTCATTTTAGGTGCATGGATCTTGAAGTGGAGAGGATAATATTGGAAAATAGTATAAGTAATAAGGTTAAAGGTTTGATTATTTTTCATTTATATTTTTTATGTTTAAAAATTATTAACAAATTAATAAACCTTTCCACTCTCTCTATATTCCATTTACTAAAACAAAGAGGTGAATGGAATTTTTTCATTTGGATTTTTGCTCTTTATCAAGAAGGAAATTTCATCTCTCTTCCTTCCACACTTAAGTATATAAGAAATCTTGTTATTGCATATGATTATGAGGAAAATATTTTTATCCTTTTCCTTCTACTCCTCTCTCCTTCAGACATGAAGATTAGAATTTGGGAGTGATAATTGTTCAATTTATATTGTATATGTTGTAAAGGAAAGATATATATTGATTTATTATAAAGTATATATATCCTTATCTCACTTTATTTGTATTAAATGAATGCCTCTCTTCCCTTGAACTCTTAAAAAAAATATAATTTTTGGAAATGAAAACTTATTATTGGTGTTTGTGATAAAAATGATCTCTCTCCATCTCTCATCCACTTCTACCAATATTTATCTTTAAATTTTATATATTTGTTTTTTGAATTTACCTGTAAAATTTTCTCTATTTAGATATTGAATTGAATTATATTGAATTGTAATTGGGAATTGAATTGGATTATATTGTATCATTTACCTCTAGACTACGACTAAACCTTTAGCAAGATTTAGCTTACAAGGAGGAACCAACCCCATAGGAAACCAATCGCCTTGAAAATATATTTATATTCTTCAACTGATGATGATCACCTTTTTTTTCACTCTTCTTTCTCAAACTACCTCTAGGGTTAACTCTCTCAAAATGCCTCTTCTAGGCTCATTAGGTCCAATGACCTATGTTTCTTCCTACATAAACTTAATAAAAAAAGCATTACTAATATTTTTCACTCTATGATGGTTCTCAATGACCTATAACTTCTCTTTCAAACGTTTTCTCCTTCACTTGAATCCACACAACTGCTCAACTATACACTCTCAAGTTTAGAAACCATCACCTTTACTTTCACTCTTTATAGAGTCTTGATGAATATTATCTTCTTGGTCCACCCTAAGACTTGAATTAATACTTAATACTTATATCATGCTAAGACATATATCAAAATCTATTCTCATAGGTTGGACATTACCTCATTATCCACAAACCACCATCAGGTCTTGGTGAGACCTAAAATAATTAGGCTTTCATACTCACACGTTACATGTGAGACTACTTAGACCACCTTCATCATTTACCAATGATAAAAAAACATCAAAGATATCTAAAACAGACCCTTGATGATTACCTCATCATTCCATGTCACTTGGAACTCAACCCCATAACTTGAACTAATTCATTCTAGATTGCTCACCAAAAGACCTAGCAACACAAAAAAGTCTATCATATAGAACTAGAACATACAAATACTTTTCTTAAATAACCCACTCAAAAAAAAAACATGAATAAATCATATATGATCTATGAAACATATCCATATCCATTTTCATCTTTAAATCAATTCAAAACTCTTTCAACTTACCTTTACAAGATGGTCACTCAAACTACTAGTGCATTTAACAAACACAATCAACTTATAAGTAATTATTCACAGTGAAGATGGATTGGTAAAACCTAAAAAATCCACACAAATATTATTCATGGAATCTAAAACACTATCCAATAGTTATATCATCTTAAAACATCACAATATTATCAAGAATAACTCAATTATCCTTCTTAGGTCACTTACAGAAGATGGTCAAATAAACAATCAACTTTGGCACATAATATATTTTAGTAAAAACATTAATATCTTATATGTCAATTATATGTATGTGTATTTAATTACTCTTCAACTTTTATTTTTACATCACCTCATATTTTTCCAAGATCAAAATATATAAGAAAAATATTGAGTACTGGTTTTTCCTTTGTTAAATTCAAATGCTAATGATCACTGTTAAAATTTAGATACTTTGACCCCATCTCATTATTCCTAGAAATTTTGAAAAAATACACATCATTTATCTCCTTATAAATATCCTAATATTTATATTTAGACATTTATCATTGATCTTTGTTCTAAGCTCTCATGATTGTGTCACTTGACAGCTCTACATGCCTTTTGCACACCCTATACCATTTAGTTAATGCATTTGTGCCACTTGGAATTTATGTATAAAATCTAATCATTCTTTAACTTATTGAATTAATTCTCATTTTTTCTCACTTACTACACTATCAAACACTCACCATTGATATTTATCTCTATGATCACCTTCTCATCATTGATCTTGAGTCAAAGCTTTTGAGATTGTGACACTTGTCACCAACTTTTTTCACCTTGAATATTTAATTAAAAATGATCCACAAGATAATTATATAGTTATAGTAAATGTTTTTCAATATATTTTTGATCTAATTAAATCCTCACCATATATCTCCTTTTGTATATTTAGCTAAGTATATAAACATAGTGAACTCTTGTTTGAGAGGTCAATTTTTCACCTTAATAACTTTTCTACACTCAACCTCATGACATTAAATTTGAAACATATGATCTCCTCATATAAGTTAATCTATCCATATATCAATATTCTCTTGAAACCTTCACACATGTGAAATATAACATCATCAATCTGCTTAGTTAGCTTTGTCCATCAAGATGACTACTTGAACATAGTTTCTCAATTTACTACTCTGATGAATTTTATTCACTTTCATAAGCACACTAAGCATTCATAATATCCCATAGGGTCTTTGAAACATTTCCATACCATAAATATCATCTATCTAAGTTAAACACTAAAGAACCATGAAGGAACATTGAAGCACATTAAAGCACACTTTGTCATTGTCAATATAACACACATGACCTCGTCAATAACCTTGGTCACCTTGGAGACATCATATAAAAACATAAAAAAAATCCCCATTTGTCATTGATGTCAAAACTAATACAAATATTATGCATAGACTCTATCTTCTCTTCAAGTACTTTCTCCCCCTTTGACACAATGACAATGTGGGTTCAAATCTTGATCCTATAGCCTTAAAAATACTTCAAAGAAAAATAATAAGGTAGGACCACCTCTGAGAGATGATAAAAACTCTACCACATACCTTTTATTACCAAGAGCTACTCAAACATGTTCCATGACTACACTCTTCTTTGATCATACAAGCTTCTATGATGATAAAACATACATGAACATCAAAAACTATATGAAATTACCTTGAAAACATTAAGAGCAACTCCCCCTAGATCACATGAGCTTAGGAACCCTTTTGAGTATCTTTAGACCATTTTATAGAATTATGAATCAACATAATTTCCTCCATATCTTCTCTCTCAGATTCAACTATACAGTCCTCTGATCCTAAAACTTGATCATTTACAAAGGTTCCCCTTTGTTTATGCATGATAATTTAATACATTATCAAAGAACCTGACTTGGTTTGAATAATTAATCATATCAACATGATTGAGTTCACATCTTTAATATACTTATTCATATCTCCACCATTATTTAAAAATCTCACGTATGTTTCCCCTCACATCATGCACATCTCTTAAAACCTTTGAAACTATCTAAATAAGCTCCCCCTAACTCCATAATTCACTTGGATCATTACACCATCCTTAATTAGAAACCTAGAGATATTCATTTCCTCCCTCCAAATCTTTCACATATAGATTCATTATTCATCACTTTAACCAACTAGACCATATTTCAAAGATTTGACCCAAAATATTGACTTTAGGATCACTATCCCTAAATATATCTCCTAAATCATTCCGTCACAAAACTTTGGAGTAGTTATATAAAACTCATTGTTTCCCATTAGCCAAGAATATTTTCAAAATATTTTTCTTGTCCTTAAACATCCACCAAATCTCAACTAGGATCCACCATTCTTCCTCTTTTTGTAAAGTGTCTCCTTGAAGCCTAGAGATAGACACCCCTTTAACATAGCGAGACAAAGTCCCAAAACATAGGAGACTCCCATAGCTCCATACTCTCATTTGAATTATAGTCCTACCTCATCACCAAATTGACTTTGAATGGATTGTTAACTTCATTCTTTGCTTCAGTCTTGCCAATGAATGCATAAAACAAAAACTCTAGACTTTCCTTCATGTCTATCATAGAAAATAAACCATCTTTGGTCTCAGTCTGATCTCTCCTAATAATCTTAGTTTTCCACAACCATTTATGTCCTATTCCTTGCACACTAGGAAATACATATAACTTATTTTGCTTTGATAATACATTCAAATTATTCTTTCAATACCTAGAAATTAATACCTTTTACTTGATGATTATTATGATCTTTATTTGACTAATTTCTTTTCCTCTTGCATTCTCTAGAAATGTGTCCAACTTTTTGACAACTGTAGAAAACAATGTCTTCTATACCTTTTATTTGAATATGGAAGTGATCTCCCTTTGAATAATTACTTATTATTACATAGTCCTTTGCTCCATGACCAACAAAATGACAAAAAAGATATTTTACCATAAAATATTTGGCATACCTTCAAGCATTTGGTTGTTTAATTGGCTTTTTCATTTCATCTTTGACTCGATTTGACTTTTTGTCTTTCATGCTACCATCCTCTTTACCTTATTCTAATTTCTTTTGTTCTTCTTTAATTGTGCCTTTATTGATTATGAGCTTTTCATGCTCATCCTTTAAAGAAATAGGATTAGCCTTCAATTTAACACTCTCATTCTATTTATCCCTCATGATTGAATTTGCATCCTCTAACTGAATTATAAGATCTTTGATGGTCTCTTTATCCTCCTTAGCCCTTTTGGCCATGTCATCTTTCAATCTAGATGCTTTCTTTTCACAAATCTTTATAGTATCAAGATTGGATTTTAACTCATCATAGTCACCTTGCTTTGAAATAAATTTAGAATTTATCTCTTCTATCTGAGTCTTGAGATGTCTACATTCTTCCTCTTGTAAACTAAATTTATCCTTGTAACCCTCAATTAATCCTCAAGAATGTTGATCTTATTTTTATCATATTTTGATCTTGAGCTTAATTTCAAGGATCATGTCTCTTTATTGAGCTTAATATATTCTTGATTCTTATTTTCCTCTCTCTTGGACTTGTATAATAATCTTCCCTTAAGTTAACTGACTTGTGCTTCAAGACCTTTTATTATATTTCTCATTTTATAATTCCTCTTCTTTTGTTCCTTCAGTTCACCAAGTATACCCATGAGCTCAGTTTCTAGATCAACTTTTTCTTCCTTGATGTTATAAAACACTTCTTATTCATTTTTATAATAAACTACTTTATCAAACATGATGATATTTTCACCCATAATGTACCTTGGATCACATTCTAGTGCTTAAACTTGCATAGAAGGTCCTAATCTAATACCAATTGCTAGAGGTAGTTTCACAAAAAGGGGGGTGAATTAGTGATATAAGATAATTCAATTAAATTCACATCTCTTTAAATATTCAACATATGTCAACTTGATCAAGTATCATAAACATGAAAGCACATACATACAAAGTATACATAAGATCATACATCACTTGAACACATCATATATATGAGAAACCCTATTGGGGGATAAAACACATTGAACCTTGTAAGATTGACTACAATCCTATAATAAAAAGATCCAATATTTTTACCGGCACTGACTAATCAAGGAACATCTAGTGAGACACCAATCCCACAAAGAACTATTGATCCTATCTAGTTGAGCACCCACTACAAATAAACCTTTAGCAAGATTTACCTTATAAGGAGGAATTAACCCCCTAGGTAACCAAGCACCCTCTTATATACCTTGAAAAAATTACATTAAAAACTTGTTTCTTTTCTTTAACTGATGATGATCACCTTTGTTTTCTCTCTTATCCCTAAAACTACCTCTAGGGCTAACTCTCTCAAACTACCTCTTTTAGGCTCATTAGGTCTAATGACCTATGTGTCTTCCTACATCAACTTAATCATATAAGAATGAATGATACTATTCAATATATGATGGTACTCACTAAATTTTACCTTATTTTTTAAAGGTTCAATCCTTTACTTGAATCCACATAACTGCTCAACTCTACACTTTCAAGTCTAGAAACCATCACCTTTGCTTTCACTCTTTATAAAGTCTTCATGAATATTATCTTCTTGATTATCCATAAGATTTAATTTAATCCTTAATAATTTTTTCATTCTAATACATATCACAAAATTCATTCTTATAGGTTGGGCATTACCTCATTAGCCCCAAACCACCATTAGGTCTTGGTGAGACCTAAAATAATTAGGCCTATATACTCACACGTTACATGTGAGTCTACTTGGACCAACTTCATCATTTTACAATGATTAAAACACATCAAAAATGTCTCTAATATACACTTTATCATTATTTCAAGGGTCTATGTCACCTTTAACTCAACCTCATACCTTGAACTAATCCATTCTAGATTGCTTGCCAAAAGGCCTAGAAACAGAGAAAAGTCTATCATATAAAACTAAAGAATACATAAAAAAATATAAAATAATTCACTAAAAAAATGCATGAATATATCATATATGACTTATTAAAAATCTCAATGTCCATTTACTTCTTAAAATCTGCTTATAACTCTTTCAACTTACCTCTACAAGATGGTCACTCAAACTGCCAATGCATTTAACAAACATAATCAACTTCTAAAAAAAATTCACATTGAATATGGATTTTTAAAACCTCAAAAATCCAAAAATATAGTCTTTATATAGTATAAAACATTCTCTAATATTTATATCATCTTTAAAAATCAAAATACTATCAAGAACAACTCAATTATCCTTCTCAGGTCATTTGTAGAACATGGTCAAAGACATAGTCAAATTTAGAGATTAATATATTTGAACATTTAAAAACTAATATTTAATAAATAAATTATATATATGTTCCTTAAATCCCTCTTTAACTTTTATTTTTACATCACCTTAAAATTCATCCAAGATCAAAAGATATAAGAAAAATATTGAGCGTTGGTTTTTTCTTTTGTTAAATTCAAATGCCAATGAACACTGTGTTAGGGTGTGGAGCTAAAAGCTTCAACCATGTGCACACACATGAAGAGAGGATGCTGAAGAACCAGAGTCACCGACGTCAATAGTATGACCGACGTTAGTCAGATGCAGTGGAGAAGGAAACTGGTGACGGCAGAGAGTCGGCCGACGTCGGCAACACCAGACAAGCAGGGACCGATGTCGGTCGCCTGTGCGGTCCAGAACTGCTGTTTACGAACAGTCAGTTAGTTAAACCGAGTGTTTGCATGCTAAGAGACTATTTTAAGTCATGAGCTGTGTGTCCAATTTTAGTAGTTGGATGTCTATTTTTGTAACCATGGGATTCTATTTAAAGACCCATGAGGCATGTATTGTAATTATCAAATTGATCAAGTAAGAGTATTGAAGCAAGCAAGGTCAAGGAGATCTACAGGTGTAAGGTCAAGGAGATCAGCTATAGCATTCAAGGAGGGATTGTAACTCAGGTTTTAGAGTTGGTTTTGTGTTGAGCAAGAGAGAGAGAGAAGAAGGTCTTAAGGTGTGGCAAGCCTTTGAGGTGGAGGGAGAAGTGGCATCTTCCTTATTTGTATTTTCTTCTAGTATTATCTAATACAATTGTGTGTATTGTCTCTCAAATTATTTGTTGTCTCATGTTTCTAGTTTCTTAATCATTCTGGTATAATTTCTGTGTTCAATTGCTCATATATAAGTAATCAATTGTGCTACCGTTGGATAAGGGGCCTCCTAACAGTTGGTATCAGAGCTACGATTTGCAGGAAGCAGGTTATTGTTTTTTATTACAGGTCATTCACAGGGTTTTCTGATTGAGTGGGAGTTCAGCAATGGCAGAAGAAAGCAGGCTACAAATGGAGAAGTTTAACGGCAAGAATTATCAACACTGGAGGATGCAGATTGAGGACTATCTGTATCAGAAGGATCTATACTTACCATTGGGTGGGGTTGCATGCAAGCCCACAGATATGAAGGATGAAGAATGGAGTGTTCTTGATCGAAAGGCTCTCGGTTCCATAAGGTTGAGTCTTGGAGCTTCTGTGATTTCTAGCTTATCATAGTGCAAAACAACGTAAGAGTTGATAAAGTCCTTGGCAAATTTATACGAAAAGCCCTCGGCTTCTAATAAGGTATACCTTATGAAGCAGCTATTTACTTTGCAAATGTAGGAAGGAGGTTCGGTACATACTCATCTCAGTGATTTCCATGGTTTGGTAAACCAATTAGCTTCAATCAACATTGTTTTTGATGATGAGGTAAAGGCTCTCTTGATTTTATGTTCTTTGCCTGAAAGTTGGGATGGTATGGTTATGGCAGTAAGTAACTCTGCATCTGCTTCTAAAATATTAAAGGTTGATGATGTTGTGAGTGTGATTTTGAATGAATAAATACGCAGGAGAAGCACAGGTGAATCATTAGGGAATGCTCTAAGTGTGGAAAGTAGAAGAAGGCAAAAGGAGAAGATTGAGCAAGGGAAATCAAGGTCGGGAAGGAGATCCGAGTCTAAAGGTATTACCTGCTAGTTTTGTGGAAAGAAAGGACATAAAAAGGAGTGTTGGCTGAGAGATAAAGAGAATCAACATGCAAGTATTGAAGAAGCAAAAGATACAAATATTGTGGTACAGGATGCTCTCATACTTTCTTTGGATAGTCATTTAGGATCATGGATATTAGATTCTGGTTCATCTTTTCATGCATCCCCAAACAGAGATTTGTTTCATGAGTATGAACAGGGAGATTTTGGAGTTCTTTATTTAGGGGATGGTACGCCTTGTTAGATAGTTGGCAAAGGAAAAGTGCAGCTGAGATTGTAGATTGACAACACATGGGTGTTGAAGGAGGTCATGCATGTTCCAATTTTGAAGCAGAGTTTGATTTCTGTAGGAAGGTTGGGGGATGAGGGATGCACAATAACCCTCACAGCGGATTCTTGGAAGGTTACCAAGGGAGCACTTGTTTTAGCAAGAGGTAAGAAAGTAGGTTCTCTTTATCTATCTACTTGTACTACTGATTTCACTTTTGGTTCAGATTCGAAGGTGTGGTCTATTAGGCAGGGTCACATGAATAAGAAGGGAATGGAAGTTCTTGACTCAAAGGTATGTGTTCAAGTTCAGAAGGCATGGATAGAATTCATTGCAGGAAAAGGAAATTTGAGGCTTTTGACAAGAACAGGGATGTCTTGGTGTTTTTGGAGGAGATGAAGGCCTTAGAACAGTTACAGGCAGTAAATAAATTTGAGCAGGGTAGCATGGATAGAGATTTAATCCAAGAAGAGCTCGTGGATGAAGAATTCATCACTCACGGGAACACACAGGCACCGATGTCGGTTACATGGAACCAATGTCGGTCATCCAGACACTGGCTTCGGTCTTGTGCAGACCAGCAGGGTCGGTAGGTTAGGCAGGATAAGTCTGAAATCGGTCATCAGGACTGATGTCAGCAAGGGGGACACCGGCGTCGGCCAGGGGTAACGACGTCGGTAGTCAGGATCAGTGCAGGGAACCGACATCGGTCGGGAGCAGACAGGGAGTTGGCTGGGATTGGTCACTGGAACGGATGTTGGGTGGATCTATGAGTCTCAAACACCCATACAGAGGTCAGAAAAGGTATGTGAACCTCATATTCATTGTTCACCTTCTTTATATTGCTTACTGTTAGTCATGAACTAGGAAGATGGAGGAAGCAATGCAGGTAGAATCCAGAAACAGTGGGAGCTTGACATGGATGAGGAGTGTGAGTCCTTGGAGTAGAGCCGAATAGGTAATTATTGGTGGAGTTGTCAGCTGGATAGAGGGATGGATTCCCATTTTAGAGAAGAGAGTGGATGGACATCTGAGATAGAAGGCTATGGTATATGGTCTTGAGTTATGCTGCAGGGCAATGGAGGTTTGACCATTGTTTTTTATCTTTACCAGGTTGGATAATATTAGCTACATTATCCTGTTACTGTATTGTGTTACTTTTTGCAGGGTTGCATATACAAGGATTTTTCTGATCTAAGGGTAAAGTTGGTTCAGAAGTATGTCATGAAGAATTTGGGAGCAGCAAAGTTCTTGTGGCATAGGTGACAGGTATAGCATCACAGGGTTGCATGGTGGTTGGTCTTCAAGGGTGACTTTGAAGAGGGATACAGGGCCTAAGGAACAAAATAGATGGTGTACAGGTACAGGTATAGGTTGCAGCTATTTATCTCCAAGTGGGAGATTGTTAGGGTGTGGAGCTAAAAGCTTCAACCGTGTGCACACACATGAAGAGAGGATGCTGAAGAACCAGAGTCACCGGCATCGGCAGTATGACCGACGTCCGTCAGATGTAGTGGAGAAGGAGACCGGCAATGGCAGAGAGTCGGCCGACATCGACAGCACCAGACAAGCAGGGACCGACGTCGGTCGCCTGTGCGGTCTAGAACTACTGTTTACGAACAGTCAGTTAGTTAAATCAAGTGTTTGCATGCTAAGAGACTATTTTAAGTCGCGAGCTGTGTGTCTAATTTTAGTATTTGGATGTCTATTTTTGTAACCATGGGATTCTATTTAAAGACCCATGAGGCATGTATTGTAATTATCAAATTGATCAAGTAAGAGTATTGAAGCAAGCAACGTCAAGGAGATCTACAGGTGTAAGGTCAAGGAGATCAGCTATAGCATTCAAGGAGGGATTGTAACTCAGGTTTTAGAGTTGGTTTTGTGTTGAGCAAGAGAGAGAGAGAAGAAGGTCTTAAGGTGTGGCAAGCCTTTGAGGTGGAGGGAGAAGTGGCATCTTCCTTATTTGTATTTTCTTCTAGTATTATCTAATACAATTGTGTGTATTGTCTCTCAAATTCTTTGATGTCTCATGTTTCTAGTTTCTTAATCATTCTGGTATAATTTCCGTGTTCAATTGCTCATATATAAGTAATCAATTGTGCTACCATTGGATAAGGGGCCTCCTAACACACTGTTAAAATTTGGAGACTTTGAGCTCATATCATGATTATTTGAAACATTAAAAAAATACAAAAAATTTATATCCTTATAAATATCATAATATTTATCTTGAAATGATCACTATTTATCTTCGATTTGAGCCCCCATGATTGTGCCACTTGGCAACTTTATGTGCCTTCTACACACCCTGTAACATTCAATCAATGTGTTTATGCCACTTGGTATTTATGCATGAAATATAATCATACATTGAATTATTGACTTAAAATTTACCATTTATCTCTATCTATATAATCACCCACTTTCCATTAATCTTCTATCAAAGCTTCCAAGATTGTGACACTTGTCACCAATGCATGTTATCTTGACTATTTGACTCAAAAAGATCCATAGATTAACTAAATGGTTATATTAAATTATCACCATTATATTTGTGATCTGATTAAATTCTCACTATATATCTCCTTTTTCAAATTTGGTTATGTATAGAAACATAGTGAATTCTTATCTATGAGGCCAACTTTGCACCTTAATAATTTTTGCTATGCTCAACCTCATGACCTAAAATTTGAACCATATGATCTCATCACATAGGGTAATATATCCATATATAAATATTATATTTAAAAGTTCACATGTTTAAAATATAACATCATCAATATACTCACTTATCTTTATCTATAAAGATGACTACTTGAATATAAACACTTAATTGACTACTCTGATGAATTCCGTTCACTTTCATAAGCACTCTAAGCACTCATAACATCCCATAGGTTATATAAAACATGTACATACCATATCTATCATATATCTAATTCAAACATTAAATAACCATGTAATAACACTAAATAACACTTTGTCATTGTTAATATAACACACATGACACCTCATCAACAACCTTGGTCACCTTAGAGGCATCATAGAGAAACCTCCAACAACTATCTATAAATTTTCCTTGAATATAACATCATCAATATACTCACTTATCTTTATCTATAAATATGACTACTTGAATATAAACACTTAATTGACTGCTCTGATGAATTCCATTCACTTTCATAAGCACTCTAAGCACTCATAACATCCCATAGGGTATATAAAACATGTACATACCATATCTATCATATATCTAATTCAAACATTAAATAACCATGTAATAACACTAAATAACACTTTGTCATTGTTAATATAACACACATGACACCTCATCAACAACCTTGGTCACCTTAGAGGCATCATAGAGAAACCTCCAACAACTATCTATAAATTTTCCTTGAATATAACATCATCAATATACTCACTTATCTTTATCTATAAATATGACTACTTGAATATAAACACTTAATTGACTTCTCTGATGAATTCCATTCACTTTCATAAGCACTCTAAGCACTCATAACATCCCATAGGGTATATAAAACATGTACATACCATATCTATCATATATCTAATTCAAACATTAAATAACCATGTAATAACACTAAATAACACTTTGTCATTGTTAATATAACACACATGACACCTCATCAACAACCTTGGTCACCTTAGAGGCATCATAGAGAAACCTCCAACAACTATCTATAAATTTTCCTTGAATATAACATCATCAATATACTCACTTATCTTTATCTATAAATATGACTACTTGAATATAAACACTTAATTGACTGCTCTGATGAATTCCATTCACTTTCATAAGCACTCTAAGCACTCATAACATCCCATAGGGTATATAAAACATGTACATACCATATCTATCATATATCTAATTCAAACATTAAATAACCATGTAATAACACTAAATAACACTTTGTCATTGTTAATATAACACACATGACACCTCATCAACAACCTTGGTCACCTTAGAGGCATCATAGAGAAACCTCCAACAACTATCTATAAATTTTCCTTGAATATAACATCATCAATATACTCACTTATCTTTATCTATAAATATGACTACTTGAATATAAACACTTAATTGACTGCTCTGATGAATTTCATTCACTTTCATAAGCACTCTAAGCACTCATAACATCCCATAGGGTATATAAAACATGTACATACCATATCTATCATATATCTAATTCAAACATTATATAACCATGTAATAACACTAAATAACACTTTGTCATTGTTAATATAACACACATGACACCTCATCAACAACCTTGGTCACCTTAGAGGCATCATAGAGAAACCTCCAACAACTATCTGTAATTTTATTAATATATTAATTTCACTCCTAACCCCTTCTTTTTTCCCATTTATATTATTATGTAAAATTCAAAATTAATTCATCTAAACAATTTTAAATGCTTCTCTCCTTTACTTATTTTAAGATATTGTTTAATTCCTATGAACATTTTAAAAAAAAGAGGAGCAATGTGTGAACAAGGGATAAATATGGATGTAAGCCCACACTCTAATAAAAATAGTACTTGTTTTAATTTCAAATAGTATGGTAAAATTAAACATTTTAAGAAAGAGCTTTTCTCTTAAAAATAGCTACCTTAGTGTTTTCTGCCATTTTTAACTTGTTTTACACCCTTTTAGAAACATAATTAATTAAATATGTAAAATTAGATTTTTCCTAAACTGAAACTTGAAACAAATTCTTTTAAGATGCAAAATTCACAAGAAATTATTAAATAATTTTAAAACCCTTTAACAATGGTCCTTTTGGATCAATTTTAGAGGCAACTTATAGAAACAAAATTTCTATAGTGTTTCTTGCATCTGAAGTCAATTTAGAATCAACAAGAATAAAACATCAAGAATTAAAATTTATCAAAACTAAAAGATGTAACCAAATTTTAATACTTTAAATTTAGCATCTGATCAATCAAATAAATTTATTTTATAATTTTAATATTTTTAATAGGATATTTTTGAAACCAATTCACAAAGAGATTTTATATAAAATAAGTTTTCCACAAACAAATGCATTTTGTAATGCTAATCAAAATTGTGGTTTTATTCCCAATAAAAACATTCTAATGCTTTAATTATGTTACCCTAGGTTTAAAAACACATAGTAATACTTAAATAAAATGTCTCTATTATTAGGGTTATACAGTGGGACTTTTGTCCCCATTTTTTTAATTTAAGTTTTATGCATTTAACTTTGATAAGGTGTAGTGTCTTGTAATGTTGGGTTTAAAATATTTATTACTGAAAATAAGTTAGTATGAGGCTATCTTTCACCCTTATACATTAGACATACATTAGACCTTAGTTTGGGTTTTTGGTCATAAATGTTTATTTCTTTAAGGCCCTATTAGTATCTTGTTAGGTCTCAGTATGTCAATTTTATTAGTAGTTGTGTAGAACTCCCTTTGATTAAGGCTTGCTTTTATCTCCTTGACCATAGAAGTTTATGCAATTTCTTTTGCATGTTTAGACACATATTTCAATTTTGTGGTAGTGCCTAAACTATGCTTTAAGGCTAAATAATGGACATAGTTTTAAGCATAATGGTTAACTAAGTTAATTTACTCTAGTGAATTTTTAGTGAAGACCATACACCTTCATGTTTGATCTAACACTCTTTTGGCAATTGATAAACTACAACCAACCTTGATTGTACATGTCAAAGGACCATCATAGATATGTAGGAAACTCAAGGAGTGGGTAAAACATAGAGAAATAACCCCTAGGATGCCTCCTTACTATGGTGTTAATTTAGTAGTGTGTTATTGGAACATGTGCATTAACAACTAACCCTTAGAGTGATTTTATTAGAGTAAATTATAAAGTGTTCTCCATTACATACATATGTATCCTTATTATTTATAATTACGTAGTATGATTAAATTTGTAGTTGTCATTGGGTAGTGAACCTATTTGCTTCATTTATAAGTGAGTTTGTTTTTTTCCATCTTGACCTTTGTTAATGATATAAATATGATTAGGAGATAATTTGCCTCCAAGTAGTGTAAGGCCAATAATTATTGGGATACATATCTTATTGTATTGAAGGAACATGGGTTCCTCATTATTACTTGAGTTCTCTTTTGTATTCCTAAATGATAGTAATTTTGGGTAAGCACATACACACACATTTATTTGTCTAGGTGTTTTGTGCTGAATGGACATTTTGAGATTTTGGTTTCACCTGGATCTTATAAAATATTTTTTCAGTGGCCTTAGTTACCCCTATTTTGGTGATGATGTCTCAAAGAGGAGTCCATCACAAGTGAAAGGATAACTACATCAGACTTTGATTCCATTAAGAAGATATGTAGGATACAAAAGTTATAGTAGGAGAATTGGGTCTAGGTCAAAGGGTAGGTTATGGTTGACTCACCTTGTATCCTCGCATTAGTTAAGTGGTTTTGGTAATATCAACCCCCCATTATTTTTTTATATTTATGAGATATATCCAATTAACATAATGATTAATGTCACTAATTTATAATTCTAACATGTTTAATGTTTTAGTGATCTTTATTTGAAGCTCCTCTAAAAACATTGATTAGTTGCTAACCTTATTTTACCTACATGAGAAAACTTAATTATAATAAATTAATCTAATAAAAATAGTTTGTGTGTCACACTATTTGAAGATTAAATTTTTGTCAAGGTCATGTTCATGTTATTTTAATAAAAATTTCTCATGTTTTCCTTAGTTTTAGTTAAGTTTTATTTTTAATTAAAAAATTTCTATTTTTTCCTTGGTTTTAGTTAGTTTTTATCTTAAATTATGTGTATGAAAACTTCCATAGGTTACATTATCAAAGGATATATCTTTATATAACCTATTTACCATGTTATGTTACATAGATATTTTATGCATGCCTTAGTACTTACTCATTTTTTTACATAGTGTTACATGGGATACATTATCGTGATACATATATGGATAGTGTAGACTAGTTTTCACTTTTTGTATGATTCATCATGATTTTTAGTTTTGTGTTATAGGATAATTATTAGTTTATGTTATGTGGCCCCTTGGTGATTTTGGTGGCTTATTATCCTTGTTTTATATATAAGTTTTGTCCCTTATTTATATATCATTAGTTTTCCCTTTTGGTGATATATTTGTATCCCTTGTTCACATCCCCTTGGCATTATGTGTGACATTATATGCTATTTTTTGACATTATGTGTTTAGATTGTTGAACTTGTGAAAATACTATGTTTTTAGGTGTTGTGATCCATATCACACACCTCCTTATTTTGTGTTATCCACTTTTACCATGATTTATATCATGCATTTACTTATTTGATAGTCTTATTTAGTGACATTTATACTGTAGTGATTCATAGATACATCTATCTTGGCATACCACTTATATTCTCTTGTATTGTGTATGTTACATAAATTATATAATGCTACATATTTTATTATGATGACATAATCTTGACATGTTGACATGACTTTAGATGATTTTTATACATGACATGATATAGTTCACTTATATTCTGAGATGAGTGACTTTTATGATCCGTGCATATTAATGGTATTTATCATAGATAATAAAGCCTCGATGATAATATTGTGTGTGTGTGTGTGTGTGTGTGTGTGTGTGTGTGTGTGTGTGTGTGTGTGTGTGTGTGTGTGTGTGTGTGTGTGTGTGTGTGTGTGTGTGTGTGTGTGTGTGAAAATTTAGATGTGATTTAGATATCATATGGGGAATCATATTTATATTTTTTAGATAAGTTTTGTGGAATATTTATTTCACTTTACCCTCATGAGTGAAATATTATAAATTTATACATATTTAAATGCATTTGGTGGCTTGTGCAGGACATATGTACTCTATGTTATAAGTTAGATTTAGTTAGGCATGATACTAGTTCATGCACAAAAACACCATTTTAGATTCAAATTAGGCATGATGTTGGTTCATACACATTATGATATTTTATATTTTGCACTAACTAAGTGGATCATGATGTTGTTTCATGCACATTTTAACATTTTAACCTTTTATAATTATTTACCAAATATTCTCAAGTGTGGTGAAACCATGAATCTATAAGTCCATATGAAAAATTTGATTATTGTTTAAATAAGTAATTTGGTTGAGTTTATATGTTTATTAATTACTTGTACATTATTTTAAGATCCCATTATGTAGATTCTTCATTGCATCTTGGGGTTACAATATTAGTGTTGGATTAGCTACATATGGGTTGAGTGAGTTTTTTGTCCAATCCATGGCCCTTACCTTAGTTATATTTTAAATCAGGGATTGATCAACCTTAGTTTCACCATGTTATTCAATGACGAATCATACTCAAATTTTTTGATAAGGAAGCAAATTAAAAAATTTATAGGGAAACACAATGTACTCATATATAAGTGTACTTGATCTTTTAAATTTTGAGTAAATTTGAGATTTAAATTTTCATTCTATGGACATTGACTATCAAATTTTCATTGCAAGTTTTTCTTGGATAAAATTGAAAATTTGGACCCTTCTCCCGAAGGTAAAGTGTGTTGTACACACTCAAATATATAATTATCATTTTACTATAATATTTTCATTTCAATGTAATACTAGAATAAAAGGGGGGACTTTCAGAAAATAAAATATTGTATTTGACACTTAGTACTGTTAATATTTACCTATATTTATCCCACATGACTTACACATCTCTAAACATATCCTATTTCCCATTTTTACAAACATTCTTACTAGTTATGAACCTGAACCAGTATAGGTTTCTATCAATCACCTATAGGAATATCTAAGTATGTTATAAACTAGTTAAATATCCTATTTAGATAGTTAAATATCACTACATTTACATTCATATCTCCCAAATAGTAACATCATAATCTAATAGTAATAATGATGTAATTTTCCTAATGTTGGTGTTATATTCTTTCACCTAATGATGTATATATTCTAAAAACTTCATCCCATTGATCAACCTATTCACCTAGAATTTTAGTGACATGGTACATTTCCCAATTAAGTAGACTTAATTAGAAATTAAAGTCAAACATATTGATCATATGTTACATATCCTTATCTATCAAATATTTAGGCATTACTATAAATTAAGTTTATTGGCATTTTTCTTACTAAATTAAAAATTATTCACTAAGAGTAGTCATTAGACTAGTCTGAAGCACATGTGACCAAGCTAAGAGTCAACATTTTAAAGATTAAATCCATATTTATATGTGTATTCATATATTAAAATAACATAATTATTCATTCAAACTAAATTAAATAAATGTGTGTGGCTTTACCTCCTTTATATTATTAAATATATATGCAAAAATCAATCAAGGGGGTGATTGGTGTACTCAATTCAAACAATTATTAAATCAACCACTATATAAATTTTTTCCCTTGAAATAATTTATTTATTTAATTACTAATTAAAAATGCTGTGTAGAAATCAATTTTCTTTCCAAAATCATAATCAAAGTATGTTTGTTTGTGGATCGATCTAAGTCACATTACAACATATCCACATTATATATATATATATATATATATATATATATATATATATATATATATATATATATATATATATTCATTTAAAAATGTTTCACTCTATGCATTTATCTTAAACAATAAAAATTATTAAGTACTCCAAATTATAATTGAAAATTACATGGAAATTTTTTCTCTCACATCCAACAATTCATAAATTTTAATAAGAAGATTTTATTTTCTTTTTTTTTTTTTAATATATCGATCCAACTGAGAATTGTTATGCCATCACTCAAGGGCATTTCTAAACTGTGAATAAACCCATTGACTTATTTCGTGATATATCTTACACTAAATTATATATTGCTTTCAATCACTTAAGGAATTTTAGATCCAAAAAACAAATTTCTCCATTTTATATTTAATTAACCTATGAGCAGAAATTTAAGTATTTGATAGGCAGATCGATTTATCAATATAATAGCATAGTTTGAATGCAAATAAAATGATTAATATTGCATGTAAATAAACTCACTTATAACCAATTTAATTATTTTATTGATAATAAAATAAGAAAATAAACATCTAATTAAACTATAGCACTCCAAAATTCTTAGTTCGTGCAAAATGGTAGGTCCACCATAATCAATGTAACTATCCATCACTTTAGCTTGAGTTATCCAAAATATAATAAATAGATAATCTATTGTATTAAATAAACTATGTGCTAAAGACTATGTTTAATAATTAAAATAACTCACCATGAAGTATCATTTAAGATTTCTTAAACAAATAAGATTATTTCCTTTTTTTCCTTATTTCATTTCCAATTGGCTTTGATTCACTAGAAATTTGAACACTTCCTATCTTTCATAATCAAACCATAGACATGTAAATTCACTTCCACAAGATATATTACTTTTATTAAATATCTCAAACACACTAAATTTTTCTAAGCATGCCAAGCCATGTGAAATAAGACATTTAAAAATTTATACTATTTGCTTACCCTTTTTGCCCATAACTAAACACATCCATCCATTGAGAGAAATTGCTAACTACTACTAAGATTAGACTTACAAATATGATTTGTCCTAGATTATTATCTATCATTACTAACAACTTGAAAATTTATTATTCAAATATTCAAGACTATAAAAACTCTTACTATCCTAATACTTGACTATTTTATTTCTACCCTTTTTAACTTTTACACACATAAATAAATTTAAAGATTTAAAAAGCATACAAAATAAAATAATTTAATAATAATCCTATTACCATAATTGAATTTACCTACATAAAACCATTAGGGTAAAATAAATGATCAATCATTAACTCCTCTTCATGAGTTACTCCATTGTAATGCCATACTTGTTGATTTCTGAAGCTGACATCCAAATTGAATCCTTAACTATATGATCTTTCCACTTTACCAAATAATGAAATTAGTCTTTGATTTTTTTTTTATTGAAAAACTTTTTATCCAAAATATTTTCAAGTTGTTTTGGTGGTTTTTTTGGTAATTGACACCTCCATAAAATGTCATGTTCTGCTTCATCTTCAAAAATCCTTTCCTATTCATCAGCCTTCCTATAAGGATATACATCAGCAACATCAAATGTAGGTGAGATTATAATATATATTGGAATCTCAAAAATATTCATTTGCTAAAAATTTCCTAAGTATTTTACAAGGTCTAATATTTTTCAATTTGAAGTTGTTATATTCCCCTCTTGGGAATCTTTATTTTCTCAGATGTGCAAGTAAAAAATCTCCTACCTCAAATTATACTTATGTGATTTTAAAATGTACTCTTTATTTATACTCTACAATTTTCAACAAACTTCTTTACATCAATTGACATACCTAGCCAATAATAAAAAACATTTACTTGAAACAATGTTTTATCCTACCTAAAATGTTTTGTAAGGCTACCATTGTGATTTTCTTTGATGAAATTTTATCATATAGATCCTTTTAGAATACAATGTTATTTTCCTTTAAATAACATTCCTTCCTATATCATATAGTCCATCTAAGGACTACTATCCCTTCTTGTATGATCTTTGAAAAATTCATATGCTTCTTTAAAATCTACATCATTTTCATACATTTCATTTATTGTATCAAATCCTACAACATTCACTAGTATTTATTGTAAAACAAAACTTCTCATAATCAAAGCATCAACAACCTTGTTAGATTGGCCACTTCTAGGTTTAATAACAAATTAAAATATTTTCAAAAATTCCACCCACTTAGCACATCTTTGATTTAATTTGTTTTGGGTGATTATAAACTACAAGGTATGATTATCAGTAAACAAAACAAATTATTTTGGAATTAAATAATGTCTACACTTTTTCAAAGAATTCACTATATCATAAAATTCTTGTTCATATGCTAAATATTTATTTTTAGCTTCATTAAGTTTCTTAGATAAATACACCACATGTTTACCTTCCTGACATAAGACAACTCCTATGCCAATCCCGCTTGCATCACACTCCAGTTGGAATAACTTACCAAAATCAAGTAAGGTTAATACAAGTTGCTCTATGATTTTATTTTTAAAAATATAAAAACTTTTATTAGTTATTTTAATCCATATAAATGGTTGATTTCTCCCTCTAATGGGTTTTATAATAGGAGCATAGATACTTCTTAAATTTTTGATAAATTTTTAGTAAAAGCTAGCAAGGCCATGGAAGCTTCTTACCTCAAATGGAATCTTAGGTGTAGTCCATTATTATATAAATTTTACCTTGTCCTTTTCCATCTTTAACCCTTCTTGAGAAATAAAAAACCTATATATATTAATTCTATTTTTAAAAAAATACACTTCTTAAGGTTAATCATTAACCTTTCATCACGCAACTTCTTCAAAACCAATTTTAAATGTTCATGATGTTTATCTCTTGATTTACTAAAGATAAAAATATCATCAAGGTAAAAAATAAAAAATTTACCTATGAATGGATTGAATACCTAATTCATAAGCCTCATAAAGGTACTTGGGGCATTTGTTAAACCAAATGGCATTACAATCCATTCATACAAGCCATCATTTATTTTTAATGTAGTTTTCCATTCATGTCCTTCTCTTATTCTGATATGATGATATTTGACTTTTAAATATATATTTGAAAAGTATCTAGAATGACTCAAACAATCCATTAGATCTTCTATTATTGGTAGAGGAAACCTATACCTAATAGTAATTTTGTTTATAGCCCTTGAATTAGTGCACATCCACCAACTTCCATCTTTCTTTGGTGAATGTATAGTTGTAACTGCATAGGGACTTAAACATTCCCTTACCAATAATTTGTCCAATAACTTTTAAACCTACATTTTGATTTCCTCATTTTCTTTTAGATTCATCCTGTAAGCTAATTTATTTATAAGGTTAGCCCTTGGTATCAAATCTATGTGATGGCTAATACTCCTTTGAGGAGGTAATTTGTTTGGTAAATCATCTACTACAATATCCATCAATTCACTAAGTAAATAATGAGTTTATAAAGGCAATTCAATAAAATTATTAGTAGTGAATATAGTCTTTAGCTTATCAATAAGGGCATATATTACTTCTTTTTTCACTTGTTGAAAAAATTCTTTTCCATTGATAACTAACACCTTCAAATTTTACTCTGCTACTGCATCATCTTCTTTGAGGGGTGTTATAATATGCTTATTATCATTATTTTGAAATGTATAAGTGTTTTTTTATCACATGTATATCCTTACTATCATACTACCAAGGCCAACCAAAGAGAACATGAAAAACATCCATAAACATTACATCATAAATAACTTCATCCTTATAACTCCCTAATTGAAATTCTACTCTTCATTTCACATTAACAAGAATATGATGACCTTTTTGTAACCAAGATAGTTTATAAGGAGTTGAATTACTCACCTTATTCAAATTTAATTTACTTTCCATATATTTGGATATAAGATTTTCAGTTCTACCACTATCAATAATTACCTAACAACATTTACATTTTTCTTTATAGGTGGTTCTGAACAATGTTTTCCTTTGAGGTGGTTCCTTGATTTATTAGTGGGTCTCAACAAAATATTCTTCATCAATAATTATTTTCTTGTCTCTAGATCATATTCATGAGGAGGTGAACCTACACTTTATGCATCTTTAACTTTGGTAATATGAACATTTCCCCAACTTTTAGATGGATTTTCAAGACACTCAAAGGACCTATGTCAAAATTTTCCACACTTAAAACATTTACCAACAAACCGTCTACCTCTATTAAAATTTCTTATACCGCTAAAGGAATACCTACCACTTGGGGTAAGTTTTTAGCTCTACAAGTTATTACTCTCTTGAGAGCTACTGGTTTCTCCTTGATGTGTCTGTAATTGAACTTTTCTTCCTTGTTGTCTTTTTCTTATATAAATTATACATTTTCCCCTTACATGTTTAGGTTGTCTTATTTCTAACTTTTGTTTTTATTTTAAGGCATATTGATATACCTCTTCCACTGACTTAAGGATGAGAAGACTAATCTCATCCTAAATAGAAAATTTCAACCCATTTGTATATCTTGCTACCTATTATACATCATCTTAAACATTCCCTACTCTTATGGATAGTCTCTAAAATTCTCCAATGTATTCTCTTATAGGCATTTCTTTCTTTTTAAAATTTTGCAATTTCCTAAAAATATTAGCTTGTTAATATTTGGGCATGAATTTACATTTTAACTTGGAAATCATTCTATCCCAACTATTGATCTTTGGCTTTCATTTTATTCTTATTTCTTCTTATACTCCATCCCACCATAGGGATACATGAATATTAAATATGGTCATGGAAAACATGGCACTTTTATCATCATCAACTCTTTCATAGTTGAATTATTTATCTATTGCACTGATCTAGTCAATGAGATCTTTCACGTTCAGGTTACCCTCATAAATGGGAACTTCTATCTTTGGATTTACACTCATACCCATAATGGATAAAATCATTCTGTCTTCTATTTTTTCTTCTTCTACCACCAATTATTTCTCTGGTGGCTCTTCTTCTCTATCACTAACTTCTCCCATATCAGTGCCTCTCCTCTGAGCCATTTCTAGATCCTCTAATCTACTTGTGAGATTATTTATTTATTCCATCACTGATACTTGTCTAGCTTGACCTAGTTGCCTCCTTCCTCTACCTATTTTCTCATTACTTTATTTATAATTTTGATTTAGAATCTTCTAGATCTTCTATTTTTTATAGACCCTATTGATATGATACCACAAATTAGTGTGATCAATTCAAACAATTATTAAATCAACCATTTGTTGATGCGTAAATGTGTACCACAAGTTCCTAGAGTGTTTAGAAGCACTTCTCATTTTATAATTCTAGGAATTTAATACATGAGTTATGAGTTATGATAATATTATTATTTATTGGTGCAATAGAGGCAAAACAAGTTACTATTTCACAATATTTATGTTAAGTGGTAGTTGGGAGCCACCATGGACAAATAATAGATGTATGTAAAATATAGAGTATGTTAAGCTAAGGATGATGAATTTTGATAAAAAAAATAATCTAAAAACTAATATAATATAGATATTTACAATGACCATTAAACTAAGGTGATCTGATTTAAAAAGAATCAAAAGGGAAGGTAGGGTAGAAAGAGAGATGGTGTTGGTCTTGTTTAAGACATTACGACAAAGTTCAAATTTCATCTAGATGTGTAATTAACCAATATGTAACATGAAACAACTTAAACCTAAATCACATCATGCATTAGAAAAAATTCTAAGAACAATGAGAAATGATGCAAATTATAACCAATCTTACTTTTCCTATAAGTAGATAGCTAATGTAAATCTGTAAGTAGATAGCTAATGTAAACCTATAAATATAGAGCAAATAAAATGAAGCAAACTAAGGAAACTTCAATTCACCTAGCACAAGCATACTTTAACAACCCTACTATCAAATGTACACTAAGAATTTACAAAAACCATTCAAATATGAAAGTGAAGCTAGACAACTAAGAGAGAACCCATATAACACTTCACACAAGCAAATACTGGATAATTTTTGTAGAATTCCTTTCTCATATTAACTATTCCTAGTTTACAAAGTAATTTGGTTCTAAGAACTTCCCCCTTTTTACAAATGATAATGTTCCATTTATAAGATGTAAGGAAGTATGTCAATCAGTCCTAATCCAATTACATTTATACAAGTGTATAGGGTAGGAGTCCTTTAAAATATTCTAGAATAAATGATCTTTTTTGGTGAATTGACCTATAGATAATCTATGCTCTTACAAACTTCAAATGTTTATATAAAAGAATATCCTATTTTAAAATATCATACAATGTTAGTTACAACATGAATATTCTTATTTCACCTGACTTAAGACCTATAGGCTATTGATGTGCTCTATAATTATTTTAGGGTCTTCATTATTCTTAGATGCTATCCTATATAGCATCGGTTCCATTTTTAATCTATAAGTCCTTTTTAAAAAACTACCCACTAATGGAAAATAACTTGACTATTTTATAAAAATGGTAATTTAGGCTCTCTTTTACATTACCAAGTCCACATGGCGTATGAATTATCCCATCACCCTCATATAGCTTTAACATGTCAATACCATGTTGTCCCAAGTAATTTTGTTCATCATTGTCCAAAAATGACCATTGTCCTTTAAAATTTGGATCCCAATTTACTATGTTAAAATTGATGTCCTCACGATCATCATTTGACATCCATAGGAACATCTTTGATGGTCATGTGATAATCAATTTTAACCATGTGATCAAGGCTCATTACTATGTTAAAATTAACATCCTCATGACTATCATTTGATGTCTATGGGAACATTTTTAATGGTCATGTGATCATAAATTTTAACATAGTTATGGAGACTGTTCACCAAGCCTACCACTTGTACTCTTTTAATTTCATTTACATTCTATATATACCATGTGTTGATTGCTTGCTGTTTCTGGGCTCTTTGTACTAGGCTCTGCTATTATGCCACATGGTGGTCCTACATTAACGCAAAGATTTATTTGAATATATTTGAATTTATCTCATTTTATTTGATTGAGATGGTACAAATCAATGCTAGTCATTGATTTGCAAAAGGTGCTTGGTATTTAAAATAGGGTCCACTACTTGAATTTTCAGTCATTATCATGTTCCATTCGATCTAGGTCCTCCACTTAAATGCATGTTATAAAAGATCAAGTTAGGCTCAAGAGCATGTATAAATGACTTAGGATTAAAAAAAATTAAGCTAAGTTCTTTATAAATTATACAAGACTTGGTGAAATTAAAAGGGACTTAGCATAAAGACTTTGGACCATGGTTTTGTTTGTATTAACAAATACAAATATTTTAGTATAAGGTTTTAAAACTATGTTTTCAATATATAAAAATGACCCCAAGAATAATAAAAGGACCTAGGCACATAGATTTTGGACCAAGGTGATAAACATAGAACAAAAAGGACCTCACAAAAAAATTCTTAGCATAAGGTCTTAACCTAAGGTTTCATTGTATAGATAAATATTATAGAACTTTGGGTTAAGGCCTTAGGCTAAGTAATAAAAAGTGACTCTAAATTTTCACTTGGGAGGGCACTTACCTAGGACAAAAGTCCCAAAGGGCACTTCTCATGAGGGATAAGGAACTTTTAAAAATCTGAAGGATAATTAAAGATGGAAAAGGACCATTTAAAGGACCTAAACGGTTATCTTAGAGGGTAGTGGACCCTTTCAAAACATTAAAATGGTACTTTACATAAATCCCAAAGGGCACTTTCAAAGAACCTAGAGGGTAATTGAGAAAGGTAAAGGACCATTTTATAAATCCTGAAGGGAAAGTCTTAAGATAAGGTACCCCTTACAAAAATATCAAAGGACAATTCAAAAAGGTGAAGGGCATTTCTTTCAAGGAAATTATATTGGATAAAATGTCTGATATATTCCCTCGAAGATCAAATTTTGTCAAAAAAAATGTTCAAAGGAAATAGAACATTGAAAACACAATTCTTGAAAGGAAGATCTGTTAGACAAAATATTTAAAATAAATCCTAAACAAAATCCTAAAGGGTAATTGGCTTAAACAAAAATTCCAAAGGATATGTTGTGAGGGGTTGAAGGATCATTATAGAAAACGCGAAGGGTATGTGCCCCTAAAAATATCATAAAGGATAAGCTTAAAAAAATGCTCCTAAATTTTTTTTTGAAAGCACTTGGACAAAGGATCCAAAACATAAAATCTGAAGGGTAACTCCTTTAGGACAAAGTTCCAATGGAAAATCTCAAAAAGACATGCTCGAAAGGAAATTAACAAAAAGACCTTGTGAATAATAGAAATACCAAAAAGGGGGACTTGGGACATAAAAAATATTAAGTGTGTTGAAAAACATCACCAAGCCTTAGGAAAAAACATAAAACAAAGTTCATGGCATTAGTTAAGTTGTTCCCACTTAAATTTCTCTTGCCATATTCAACTTTGAATTTAAAAGGTCTAGGTAAAACATCTGGCTAGGGTTTCATAATAATCAATTATAGACCAAGGCTACTAAAAACCAATTAAACATTGAATCAAAAAAAACCTAATCATGTTCATTCCTAGATGGGCTCCATTAAAACTTCAACTTGAAACACAAATATCCAATGTCATCACTTTAGATAATATTAATCTAGAACTATTAAGCTATACCCTGGTGTAGATGATTTTTAAAATAAAAAAATGCGCAAACATGTTAGTGACACTCTAACTAAGTCAATTCCAATTTCAAGGCACAAATTTGAACAATTTGAGACATGGGACCCTATTTTCCATAAATGTGTGTATGTTGACCTCAACACCACTGTATAATTTTTTTCCCTAGAATAATTTATTTATTTAATTACTAAATAGAAATTCTATGTAGAAATCACTTTTTTTATGAAATTATAATGGAAGTCTATTTTTTTATGGATCGATCTAATCCACATTACAACATATCCACACACAATATCAATCCAACTAGGAATTGTTATGCCATCACTCAAGGGCATTTTAAAATGTGACTACACCCATTTACTTATTTTTTGATAAATCTTAAATTGAATTGTATATTTATTTGAATCACTTAAGGCATTTTAGACCCAAAAAACAAATCACCCCATTTTCTCTTTAATTAACCTCTCAGCAAAAATTTAAGTATTTGATAGGCAGATCAATTTATCAATATAATATCACAGTTTGAATGCAAATAAAATGATTAATACTACATATAGATTGACTCACTCATAACCACTATAATTATTTTATTGAGAATAAAATAATAAAATAAACATCCAGTTGAACTATAGAGCTCCAAGATTCTTATCTCATGCAAAATAGCAGGTCTACCATAATTAAATTAACTTTCCATCACTTTAACTTGAGTTTGCCAAAATACAATAAATAGATAATATATTGTATTAAATAAATTAGGTGATAAAGATAATGTTTAAGAATTAAAATAACTTTCTATGTAGTATCACCTGGGATTTCTTAAACAAATAAGATTATTTTCCCTTTTTCCTTATTTTATTTTTAATTGGCTTTAATTGCTAGAAATTTAAACACTTATTATGTTCCGTAATCAAACCTAAGACATGAGAATTCACTTCCACAAGATATTTTATTTTCATTAAGTATCTCAAACACACTAAATTTTTCTAAGCACACTAAGCCATGCAAAATAAGACATTTTAAGTTTATGCTATTTGCTTACCCTTTTTGCCTAAAATGGAACTCATCCATCCATTGAGAGAAATTACTAACTACTACTAAGCTTAGACTTATGGATATGAGTTATCCTTGATTATTGTCTATATTTACTAATGACATACAAATTTATTATTCAAGTATTCTAGACTCTGATAACTCCACCAACCTGACACTCAACTATTTTTCTACCTTTTTTAACTTTAACACGCATAAATAGATTTAAAGATTTAAAAACTACAAAAATTAAAATAATTTAATAATACCCATATTAGAATAATTGAATGCACCTTCATCATTGATTGTGGTCATCTCAACCCAATTATACTTCCTCACATTTTATAGGTTTTTACCCTTTAGAATTGAACCTTGGGTCTCAAGGAGAAGAAAAATTATTTATGGAATTTCACACAAAGTCTACCATCAAATAAATGACATACAAAGACATATTAAGTAGATGCATCTAAATATATGGTTATAAACATCCAGATTATCTTAAGACCATACATCATATCCAATCACTAATTTAAATGTTTCTATCCAAGCATAATGTTAGTAACCATACATGTACAAAGACACAATTCCAATTGCAGATGAAACACATACCTACCTCTACTCTATTTACAATGTTAGAAGATAGTCACTATCAACTAGTTAGAAAGTGAAGTTAAGAATCTTATCCTTTTTTGTACTTTCTATAAATAGAGAATCCAATTATCCATTAAATTCTAGTATTTTACATTCAAGTTTATGTTGGATTTTCATACATTATTATCTAAAATAATTATTACACTTTATCCTATTGTGATTCATAGTAATAAAAAAATAAGGTAAATAAATTTGAAATAAATTTAATTTGTGTACAGTGTGAAATCATAGTATTCCATGAGATAATATAATAGTGTGTAAAACATTGACATCCTTTTCATAAGAGATTAGTAAATGGAAATAAACAATGTTTATTATTATTTTGGTGGATCACAAGCACAAAAATATAAATGCAATATAAAAAATGGTAAAAATTAACATACATATGCACACACACACATACATATATAAATACATACATACATACATACTATCAGATCATCTAGATCCATCTTGTAACATGTACCCACAAGCCTCTCAATGGCTAAGTGTTCCCATGACCAAATCTATAGTAGTGTCAATGAACTAATACTCTATCTATTCTAATAGGTAGCTAGATGAACACAAACACACACACATGCATACATAGTTACATAGATACATACATACATGCGCACGTGCGCGCGCACGCGCACACACACACACACACACACACACACACACAGACACACACACACACACACACACACACACACACACACACACACACACACACACACACACACACACACACACACACACACACACACACACACACACACACACACACACACACATTCATACATGCGTGCATATATACATAACCATTAGTTCATTAAATATAGACATATTCCAATCCAAATTAAAACCTAAAACTATCTTTACTAGCTTTTATAGTATCAAATGTAATAATTATATACAACTATTATCATATTTTTAGTGCTTTGGTATTACATATAATATTTTCATGATTCTAACTCCAAGTTTATTGGGTTTTAGTGTTAAATAAATAGATTATTAAATTTAGTTTTTAAAATCAATTTAATTTTCTAATGAAAAGCATGGAATGATTGATATTTTACTTTTATGTAACTAATAATTATTTTTTTATATTAAATGTGATAGCAGAACACTAATGACCAGGGAGTGGTGGGTTAAGAGGAAATTTAAATTTAGGGTCTAAGTAGGAAAATTGAGATGGGGATGGTGAGGAATCTCTCAAGAAGCTTCTAGATACAGTGACCTAAAAGCATTATAGAAGCAAAAAATAATTAGGTAAAAGGATATACAGTGAGGAAAACAAGTGGTCTTGGTTGGATAGACTTAAAGATAAAATTTTAGAACAAGCACAAATTCAAGCTAGTAAAAAACTTCACATCTCTAATGATGTAAAGCGAGTTCACATTGATCTGACCAACTCCTTGATTAGTATATCCTCATCTAGAATTAATAATTTTCTCATCAAGAAGTTCCCAAGGATCATACTGAATATTGATAATTTAAAAAGATGGGAAGAGAGGAAGTGATTTCTAAGAGGATATTCAAAGATTTCTTAAATTACAAAAGGCATCTTCCTAGTTCAGTTCAAAAATGAGGAGGACTATGATAGAATATTAGTGGGTAGACCATATTTTTGAGGGAGATAAAGTATTTTCCTAATAAAATGGTTTCTTAGATTTGATCTAGGAAAGGAGGATCTTAATTTAATGCCAATCTAGGTCAAGCTTCTAATATTACGTATGGAATTTTGGTAGGAGGATCTAATGATAGGTATTTATAAAACCTTTAGATACCTAATATCCTTTGATGTTTATACTAAGGGTAGAACTATATTTATTCATGTAAGGTTATATGTGAATGTATTTACAAATCACAAAATTCCTAAATTTATAATATTAAATTCTAGATTTAGAGAATGGATCAAAATAATTGAATATGAAGACTTAGATTTGAAATGTAATGTTTGTCACAGTTTGGGACATATGACTAAGATTTTCCATAATCTAATCATGAATAGAGGAATAAATGGGATGAAATAGGACTAGTAACTTTGGCAAAAGAAAACATTGGAGGAGAATTATAAATAAACCCCTATATTCCCCATTTTGGAGATTAAATTGAAGAATCCACTTGAATTAGATACAAATCTAGTAGAAAAAGAAGAATAAATATAATCCTTAAAAGATCTATAGATTCAATATGATAGGTTATAAATCAAATAGGTATATAAATATATTTAAGAAAAAAGTAAGGATTTCAAATATTTAAGGACCATGGGAAAAAGGACACTGCATATTCTAGAAAGTAAAGAGAATGAAGGAAATCTAAGAAAGAATCTCATATCATAGGATAATGAAATCCAAAAGGATGATTCTACTAGTGGTATAAAATATAAACAAAGTAAGACTATCCTATCTCCTCTGATTCTTTATTTATCACTATGTGTAAACATTAGTTAGGTCTCTCCCTCGTTTGGGGCTAAAACATTTATGACTAAAGACTTGGTGGAAGAAAATGTTGAATAAAAATTTCCTTATTCTTTAAAAACATTATAAAAATGTGGGATCCCCTAAGATAAAGAAAGGAAAATAAGTTAAGGATGTTTAAAATGTAAAACACATATTTAATATCAAAGCTAAAGATGTAGGATATAATAAAAATAAAAACAAAACTTCATACAATTGGACCTCAAGAATAAAACAAAACAAGAGATTACTAATGGCACTTAGAGTGCATTGTTAGTTAAGGGGGAGAAATACCTTTGCTAATTAATGAAGGTTATTACCTAGAATATCATAGGTTTGAGTAATTAAAATAAGCATATAATTTTAGGGATATGAGGAGGAATAATAATCTTAGTATCATAGCTATTCAAGAGATAAATCTAGTTGATATTTTGATGGTTAATATCAAGAATAAATTATGGAAGGAAGCCTTTATGTTTGGTGGTAGTTTATTAGGTTCTTTTGGTGGTTTGGCCACTTTTTGGAATAATAATTTAGTCAAGGGGAAATTTTTAATAGTAATTCCCATCATCTAACTATGGTGTTTACTAACCTTTAGAATGATTTTATATTTATTTTTTTCTACTATTTATGTGCCTAATACCCATGATAGATGTATAAAGTTATGTAATGATATTTATATGTTTATACAAAGATATGGTAAAATGTGTTGAATGATTGTGGGTAACTTTTACATAACACTCTCCTATGGAGAAGAGATGGGGTATTAAGTACTACACAGATAGTATATAAGAACTCACTAACTTTATAGTAACAATAATTTTGTGGATGCGGAGCTTATGGGTAACCCTTTCACTTAGAGAAATCAAAGGACTGGAAAGACTATTATTTAGGTTAGACTTGATAGAGTTCTTATATGTTATGATTTTATGCTAAAATAAGACTTTTGTCTTTACTCCTTACCTAGAATAGTCTTAGAAAATAAAAACCTATTAATCAATGTAGATGGTAGAGATAAGAAGTAAATAAATCCATTAAGATTTGAAAATATATGGATGTAACACTCTAATTTTTTAGATAAAATTAAATAATTAGATATTTTTTATATTTTTATAATAGTTATGTTTATCATTGATAAAAATCTTAAAAATATAAGAGAAACATAATAATATATAATAAAGAAGTACTTAGATATATATTTTCTCAAAAAATAAATTGAAGGACGATTTAGTTTAGCTAAATGATCATATCAATGTTGATGGTATGGATCAAGGCACTTATGATAGAGAAAAATAAATATTTTGTGAATATTAATTGATCATTACAATGGGGGAAATCATTTGGAGACAAAAATATAGAGTATTATGTAGGAAAGATGGATATTGAAATCCAAGGGATGTGAGGAAAGTTGAGGAACCCATAGTCACCCAAAATCTCAACAACTATATTTGAGGCACCTAACTCATAATTCATCTTAGTGTGATAATAGAGTTAGGATAAGCACCCTATAGAGGGAGATCCCTACCATCAATGTAGATAAAGATGTAGATCAATTTTATTTTACGTTGTCCTTATATTTTTGGTATATACCATAGGTTTATACTCTCTATAGATAGTAAGGTTATATAAAGTGGGTCTATACTCTAATATAATTACTCTACAGGGTATAAACTATAGAGATATACACTACATAAATGGTTTCTCTAATGGATATACACATAATTGGTATGGATAATAGGGAATCCCAACTCATCACTCATATTCTCTAATACTAGAGTTAGGATCTCTCTCTCTCTCTCTCTCTCTCTCTCTCTCTCTCTCTCTCTCTCTCTCTCTCTCTCTCTTAGAGGGACATTTATTCTAGCAACATAGATTTATATGTGGATTAGATTATCTTAAATTGTTCATATATTTGGGGTATAGACTGTATGGATATACATCACTATAGACACTTAGTCTATATATCATATATATAGACACTAAACATAAGGGGTCTATACTAGATATGAAACAAAGGGTTATAGCTACCCACCTAACCCCAACCCCTAATCTATCACTTATATTGATTCAACCTCACTTGCATAACCCTAACCCCTTATCTATTAATTTTATTGATGATTTCCCAACTTGAATGTGGTCTATTACTTCTCTTGATTCAACAAGGTGTTATTATTTTATCTATCAGGTCCTTAATCAAAGTCTAGTATACTCTTGAGTCATCCTTATATCTATAACATAACCAAGGTTAAGAGATATGGGATTAATTTAGATTAGACTATACTGGACTAACTCAAAGATAAAGAAAGGTTGCCTCCCCTATATACTTTTTATATTCCCCCTTCTCCTCGCTTCCCCTTGGAATCTAGGAGAGGGTAGGAGAGTAGAGGATCTCATACTCAACTCTATATCAATATAGTAGTTGTACCTAATCCATAACTCATCTTAGTGTGATACAATAACATACCATTTATTACATTTTTTTACCATAATTTGAATTTTATTAATGGTATTTAAATTAGTAACAATTTCACTTGTCAAATCAACATCATAGATCCTTTTGATTTAATTCTCACCCCTTATCAAAAAATAATTTAAGCCCCTACCTGAGAAATAGGATTCCATACATACCCATTGTGACTTGGCCATCATTTTATAGATTTAAAATTTATATTTTATTATATCAATACCATTAATGTGAATCTATAATGGTGTTGATATAATTTAGGGGTAAATTAAATAACCCATGAGTAGTTTACCATGTTGGTTTGGTCATCATTTCCTACATTATAGATTTGTTGTTTCTATATCAATACCATAAATGTGAATATCTAATGGTATTGATGGAATATATGGGAAAATTAAATAATGCATGAGTACTCTACGTGAATTGATTCTCACCCCCACAAAAAAAACGTTTTTAGATCATTATTTTGAAATGAGCTACAATACATACCCACTATGACATGGGATCAAGTCCCAAAGTGATTCTAAAAAAATAATACTTTAATGTGTATTTATCTTGGTAATCATTTCCTACATTAAAAATTCATATTTACCTATATTATCACCTTGAATGTGAATCTATGATAGAGTTGGTGGAATCTTGGAGGAATTAAAGAACCCATGAATTATATAATTGAATTGATTTTCACCCTTACAAAAAAAATTAAACCCATGCCCACAAAATATATTTCCATACATTCCCACTACAACATTGTATCAAGGCCTGATATAGTTTTATGTAACAATAAATTGATGTGTATGTTGGTTACATCATCATTTCCTCATTTGAGATTCAAAATTTTCTATATCAAAACATTGAATTTGAATCTCTAATGGTGCTTAATGAATCCATATATAAACTAATGAACCCATGAGTAGTAGACCCAATCCATTCTTTAATATCTTTAGCATTTTCAATTGAAATAGAAAGGTATCCTATAATGCATCATTATGTATTTTATTTATCTTGAAATACATCTCATCCTATAAATGTTTTCCTTGAAAAGAATGTATGTTTATTTATTTTATATTTAGGTTAAATTTGTGATAGAGAAGATTTTTATTGATATTTTGTAATCATGGCACATAGATGTATGTATACCCTAATGTTCATTGGTGTATTTAATTTTATGAGATAAATTGATAATGGAGGACTAGATGGAAACATTGGTTTAGATAACACACTATCATATAAAAATTATTAAATTGTTATTTACGAATGTCATCAATCTCTTCATTTATATCATCTCAACTGGGTTGATGTCATGTTAAACTAGGGTCAGTGTCCAATAATAGTTAGCATTAAGGTGCCAAATATAATAAATAACAATTGTATTTCTGGGGGTAGTTGTGGATCATTTATACCTAATAATATATTATAATTTATTAAATTTAAATATATCTAATTACTATAAATTAAAAAAATCTAATATAGAATTGAACCATTGATAAGAGAAGTAAACACACTTGATTGAAAAGAAACACATCTTGTTTATAAAGGAAATTGTTTGGAAATGAACCCACTTATTGATAAAATAAACTACATTAATTTATTTACTAAATTGAAATCTTATAAAGGAAATTATATAATTAAAAATATATAAAGTATATAAAAAAATAAACACACACACACACAAATACCTATAGGTTACATCAAACCACACTTTTAACATAAAAATGTAGAACATTATCTTATAGTCATATAAAACATAAAATGCCATAAAATAATTTTGGTTCATTGATTGAGTGGGACCTTGATCTTCCTTTGAATAATATTTAGATCACACTTAGTATATCAAGAACATTAAATATTCATTACTAAATAAAGTGTTTACAATCTAGAAAACACTTCAATAACTATACTTAATATTAATGCTTTTCTCTTACTAAATGCTAGCTACTAACCAACAAGGAGATAATGTTTATATTTCCCAATTCATTTACAATAGTTGGCCATAATATATAATCCTTAACAATATTTATAACTATATATAGTTTCTATGTCAAATAGAAAATAAGTGACAAACTCCTTCCATGTTTCAACATGAAATGATGGAAGAGATTTGTAGGCTTTCATGTAGACTACTTAACTATTGATAGTTACAATATATTAAGTTAAAATCATGTATGATGTGGTAACCAATTTCCCTAATATTCATATGATTCCTTTACAAAACATTACTATAAATACAACATCTTAAAATGTGAATACTATATTTGGTAAGTATCATCATGAATCTGGAATTGACATAAAATTGTTTAAAAGGTTATTGATTAATCTTTCATGATTTATTCATCATTGTAAAAAATTTAAAACATCCTTCAATATGCTTTGTGTCTATCTTGAGTTACTTTAAAATCTAGAGTGGAAAACTCTAAAGCTATACTAGAAAACTCTAGAGCTAAACTAGTGGAATCCAAAGCTTTACTAGTAGACATCAAAGCCAGACTGGTGGACTTTGGATCTACATTATCAGACCCTAGAGCTAGACTGGAAGACTTTACATCTAGATTTATAGACTTTAGAGTTGGTCTAAGATGCTCTATAGTGTTTTATAATGGTCTTCAAATGGTCTACTTGTTTGCCAAAATCATAGTATTCAATCATAGTGTATTTATACAACTGGTACATAAAAAATGATGGTGTTTCCACACAAAGTGTTAGAACATTATGGTAAAATAATAAACATTGACTCACACATACTAGCCAGGGTAAACTCAATTATTTTCTACCTTATATTAGAAACAAGTTATAAAATTCACAGTCAAATACATTGATAGGGAGATTTATAGGGGATAAATAAGGTCATCACTTGGATATAATAATACATTATATACACTCATAATTCCCCCACACTTTACTTATTTTAGGTCCTCTTTCAAGTTTTTTCCTCCCCTACTCATTGTCTATCACTTTCCTTTCCAAATTATAGTTGAGATCATAGATATCATAGTATGTGTCCTAATTATTCACATGTGGGTCAAGAAACCTTTATGTCTCTATATTACTACTATCCATTTTTAAATATCTCAATGGACTGATGTGTCATATTATGCCATGGAGATATAGCGATAAGGATGAGTGGAGGTCTGAATATTATTCCTATCCACTCCTAACCATACACCTAACTAAATTATTCAATTATCTCAATAATGTCCCTAGTTCTTTTCAAAATCCATCAAAAGTTGAAAGGTGCAATCACCTCTCTTAGTTTCAATGGGATATTGAAGGTATCCCTTATTTTATCATAGGTATTCAATTCTTAATTAAAATGGTGTTACACAAATTACTCAAATATATTATACTCTATTGTATACATTTTATTAGTGTTCCCTAAGTGTTGGCTGGTATATACGTTTTTTAAATAATACAATTTGCTCCTTTACATTAGTAAATAAAACTCTCATACAAAGTCCCACCATTTTTATTTCTTTAAGTAGTCATTAGTTATTGTGTTCCATGTAATTATTTTTTTAGAGTATAAGTGTAACATATAATATGAGATTCTCCTAAAAATATATATATTGATAAGAAATAAGGCATATGACCCAAGACAAAGCCACATAAATAAAATTCACACAATAAATTATGCTAATTTTGGGTACTAGTCTAATAAGCTTCCTTGAATTGGTTTTCATCATCCAAGTCATGAGGTTATTCATAAGAAATTTTTATCAATTTACATCTAAAGAACTATTTATAAAGAAAAAGACTATAGGCTAAGGCATGTCTCCTATAAGGTAAACATTTCTCTCCTAGCTCAAAATATACTTAGAGGATAGACTATTTATTTTTATGTTTTATTTCTTCTTAAATATCTATCATTTATTTCGTGTTTTCTATATTGAGCCTTTTTAATTCTTGGTAAGTTTCATTCTAAGTGGTCATGATGTCATAATGGTGGTTACTGCTTCATCTTTGAAGATGATGTCTTGTTAATGGTGGAATTGGTTCACAGACAAAAAATAAGGTATCTTGTTAGGTATAAATATTTTAAAATAATCATGGGATGCTTAATGTATATCTACATTAAATTTCACTTAATTTCAAGAATATGTTAAAGATCCAAATAATCATTAGACATGACCATTTTGGGGAGTAAAAGGAAATTATTTATTCACTTGGGGATATTCAAAATCACATCAAATCCTTCTATGACCTTTTTCTCATGTGATCTTGTGCCATCATTTTCTCCTAATGAATTTTTTTAGGTGCCTTGAGTTAACATCCTCATCATTTCTCTTTCCCAAAATTATTTTTTTACATGATTGCTTGATTCATGTCATCATGGTGACATTATGTCACTTTTTGACTTGGGAGACATCACAATTCATACCTTTCCTTAGAAAAGATTTTTTTTACTTTTTTAAATGACCTTTTAATGAACCCTTGTATTTCTATTTTTGAAAATTATCTTTTAAAAATTTGATAGATGTGACATTTTTCTAATATAATTTTAATCCTATATGTAGAAACATAAAGTAAAAATATCATTACTCAGCTGTGATGTTGTTTCTATCTACTTAGGCTTCCACCTATCCTATGAAAAAAATACATTAGTGATTTAAAAAGAGCATATACAACATACTTAAACATGAATTTTATTGCTTTGTTCCTTTAGAAGTTATCATTTCTGATTTTCAACTTTTTACCCATGTTATTATATATATATATATATATATATATATATATATATATATATGTATATATATATATATATATATATTACTAGTGGTATAAATTATTTCAATGGGAATTAGGTTTTTGTTAATATGGCAAATGGCATACATATTTCCTTCCCCATCATTTTGTCCAAGTAGTGCCCACATAGCATTGTTATAAGCATTTGTATGTATGTGGAAAGGATGGTCCTAATTAGGAATTCTCATAAATGGAGCAAAGATAATTTCCTCTTTTACTGACTCAAAATCTTGTTGACACTTGTTAGTCCACAAAAATTCACTATCTTTAGTAAGTAAAGAAAACATAGGTGTAATAATTTTACTATAGTCCTCTATAACACATCTATAGTACCCTACATGCCCTAGAAAAGTTTTGATATTACTTTGATTTTTTGGTGTAGGTAGGTTATATGGATTAAATATTTTTGGGATGAACTTGTATATCTTGGGCTAAGATGTGATGGCCTAGGATAAACCATTGATAGACTACATCAGGTATTTCCCATGACTCAAGGATAATTGATGTTGCTCACACATAGTCAGTAATTTGTCTAGATTATTTAAACCATCATTAGAAGAATTACCATACACTATAAGATCATCTATATAAACTTCTACACAGCCATTTGTTAAATCATTAAAATCGTTAAAACTACCATTTAAAAGTTAGTTGGTGCATTACATAGACCAAAGGGTAACAATATGTATGCAAATGTTCTAAATGGACATTTAAAAATTATTTTCATCTTGATATTATAGATCTAATATTATTTTATTATAACCAATAAACCCATCTAATAATGAGAATTAATTCTTTCCAACCAAGTTATTCAGAACTTGGTCTATGAAGCACAAGGGGAAATAGTATTTCATGGTGTAATTATTAATCTCTCTATAATCTATACATATTCTCCATTTGCCATTTTTATTTTGTACTATAATAAGTGGTGAGATCCACTAAATATATGATATTGAGTAAATGAATCACACCTATACTAGTTTTTTATCTTTGTTTTAACCATGTCTCTTAATGTTGAGTTGATTATCCTTAATGGTTGTCTAACTATTTAGGTGTTCTTTGAGTAGATATGATGGTTGAATTTACCTAGATGGATGCCTTTAATGTCACTATATTCCCATGAAAATGATATTTTATGGTTACTGAAGATATAAAAGACCTTTTTTTACTCATTATTTAACCAACTATTTATGCTTTACATTTTTCCTAGTTGGAGAATTATTTTCTTGGTTTTAGGATAAATGGAACTGACCTACCTATTTTCACTCATTAAAAGTTTAAAGGGTAGGGATACAACATTCATATGGAATATGGTTATTTATTTGAAAAAATACTCCCATTTTGAAATTTCCTCTACTAATGGGCACTAAAAGGCTATTAAAATTTTATCTTGGCTATCATATGCCCACTTAAAAATGTTTTGTTAGAAGGATGTGTAATCATACCTTTCATTAGGAGTGGATTTTGAGTTAATTGGGTGACCTTCATAAGATTGTGTAGTATACTCTAAATCTGAACTAGTGTAATTTGAATATATATTCATGGACTTCAGATCTAGATTGATGAACTTTAGATCTAAACTGGTGGAATCTAGAGTTAGGCTAGGATATTCAATACCTCTTGTTAATTATTCTTGTACCTCATTTACATGGTTTATAATTGCTAACATGGCCAATGAGTATAGGATATTATTATTTTTTTCTTTTTCATATATCCATATGCGATCTAAAGAGTTTAGAGACAACTTGATAGGTGGGTACAAAGAAATTCATTTTTATTTTACATTATTTGAAATAGTCATGTCTCCTATCCTATAATCTATAAAGGTTACTACTATAGTCATCCGTGGTTTTATTAATATCAATGGATATGCTATTATTTTAATACTAGGTTGGATTATCATGAAATATATAGGGTATTCCCATGATTCCACTATTATAGAGATGTCCTCTATGGTTCCTTCTAGTTTGGTAATGAGTTAGTTTACCATCTTAAGATTGTGGAAGTAGGTTGTACCCATCTAACAGACAATATTTTTAAATTATCTAATGTCATTACATTGATGAAAGATCTAAGTTCTAGTAATATATTGTGTATTTATTTTATTCCTATAGTAACAGTTATGACTAAACATCTAGGGTTTCCATATTTAGGCAAAAATAATTTCCCTACTAATAAATCATCAAGTTTACCATCCATACGTATAGTTTTAGGATATTACCTTATTTTACCTAGATTTTTTATACATAATATTTTGATGAGTTTATTTAGTTCTATAATGTCTCTTACATCTTGTAGTAATGGTATTTAAATATTAAATTTTCTTCATTCCTAGACTAAATCTAATTTACTTTTACTTACAGCCTCCTAGAGCCATTCTGGAAAAGGAATGTTTGGAGGAACTATACCAATTTATTGAGTCTTTACTTTTTTCACTAGTTTTTTTTCCTAATTATAATTTTCTATGATTGGCTCAAAATGAAGATCTAGTTTTTAATTTGGGACATCAATTATGGTAATTGGGGGGTTTTTAGTGTCTTACTTGATCTCAATTGGACATTTTTATAGCCAATAGAACCAACACTTAAGGTTTCTTATTACTCAGTCCCATAAACAACAGCCTATCTATTTTTTCCATTTTCTACTGGGTATGTAGGTAATTGGGGTTGCAATACTTATTCAATTTGTGGAGGCAGATTAGTAGGGGGAGGCATCAATACTTGTTATTGTGGAAACCTCCTCTATTGATTATAAGTTTTTTGGTGTACCCATTATTGGATTACCCATGGTTGTTTATTGGATTGATGTATCCATTTTTTTTATGAGATTGGGACATCAAACATTGTGGCATCCACTTTAGTACACCCCATGTTGGTGGTACCCATGTATATAGAGGTGCTTATCTAGACCATGCAATCATCCATGGCTTAAAGGGATATCTTGGGATTAAATGATTCTATTTTTTATTGTAGGAAATTAGATTTCCCTATGTTTGTATATAATTTATCTCTTATGTTTGTTGGGTAGCCTATTTTAGTTGGTTTATGAGAGTAGGTAAGAAAGTATAGTTTTTGGTATCATGATCATTTGTATCACAAATACCACAAATTTTTGTCATGTCAAGAGGATAATCTCTAAGTGCATGTTTAAATCTATATTTTGGATATTACATATCCAATGGTTCAATAGTGGCATTAGCTTTTGCTTTTAATTTATATGGTGTAGTGTTTAACTATACCAAAACGTATGTTTTGAGATTAGAAAATTCCTCCATGAGTTACCCTATGTCATTATTTAACTTCCCTATTTTCATTTTTATGATCATATCCATTGTTCTTGAATAATTATTGAATCTTTTAGCTATATAAATGAGACTATGTTTGTTTATTTCTCCTTTTCCCATTAGGTTAAAAGTATCCCTAGCATCATCATCTAGTCATTTGAAGAAAATTATTTTGCTCTAATCTTCCTCTAACTCATACAGATATATTCTATGTGCAAAGAGTAAGCAATAAATATATTTTTCTGTATTTCCATATTCCTTTTTTTATATGCAAAAAAATTCTTCTTTTCTATCCCTTACTTTAAAATAATCTTTTCAGGTCAACATACCTCCATTTCTAAAAACTGGGGACCATTGTGTTAAATAGTAAAACTTTGTACCATAAATTTGAAAATTCATTTGATTAGAGTGTCATTAGTTTTTTTTGAAATTTATATTTATTTGAAGATCATCTACACCTAATCCAGTTGGCATGTTTATTCATGATTCTAATCCAATTTTTTCCTAAATTTGATAACACTTGATCTTTATGTTACTAGTCACAACTCCAATGGAGTCCATTTAGAATGATCAATATCATGGTTTTATAATTTAATGATGATTTGATCTTTTACTATCCTTTGGCCTATTGAAATCAAGTTTAACTCATGTTTGATTAGCTTAAAACCCTAATTTTTAATACCCTAGCTCATGTCCTCCTTTTAAATTAAAGTTTGGTGGGACCTTTTGTTTAAGTTTTGTGGGAACTTTTTTTTTAAATTTTCAAGGGAATAATTATCATGCCTTACACTTAGTTTGATTTTTATCCTAAAACATAGTCATGTTTTTCAACATGACCAAACGTTAGGCTAAAAAACTTATGTTTGGTCTCTTTTATGTTATGTGACCCCTTTATTCCCTTTATCCTAGCATGGTTTAAATAAATTCATGGCCCATTTATTATAAATCTTATCCTAAAGCCTTACCCTAAGGTTTATCATATTTATTAATACAATAAAAACCTTAGTCTAAGACTTTATGCTATGACTTCTAATATGCGGGGTCCCTTTTGTTATGTCCCTAACATGGCTTAAGACTTATTTTAAAGCTTTATTCATATTTATTAATATGAATAAAAATATTATGTTTAAAACTTAGCTTAAGCTTTTTATTATTCTTGAGCCTAACTTAAACATTGTATTTGTCTACAAGATCAATGACCCTCGTTCTCTCAGGAAAAGTTAATCTAATGGCACAAGATCAAAATGGACAACTAAGCACAAGAAATAATCTCACTCAACCCCATGAATCACAATTTGATGGTGCACATTTGATCAAATGGGGAAGATCCAATGACATGTAATCTGAGTTAAAAATTCAAACCATTATTGAAAGGTTAAAGTTTGATCAAGTACCTAATATTAATAGCCCATGTTCACCTAATCAAGGTTGATCTAATGGAGCATGATGAACATTGATAATTTAGAGCCCTGTAGAGCTACCAAATGGTACACACATGAAACAAAGTGAACCTAGAGGTGATAAGTGGAAATCTTAGTAAAGAGTCCTGAGGAGGTATTCAAATATTGATGGTCACATGGATGTTAAAGATGTTCATATAAACATTAAATGATGATCATGTAGATATCAAAATTAAGGTCAAAAAAGAGTCCTAAGGAGGGAGTTCTTAGAGCCAAAATCCAATTGTGACTTTTGAGTAATTAATATAAGTAATTCTACAAAAATTTTCCAAATTTTGCTTGTGTCCTTGTTATCCTAGCTTATTTCTCACTTGTTTATTCTAATTTCTAGATTTGAATGGTTCTTATGAACTTTTGTTATATACATTTGAATGCAAAACTATTAACTTTTACCAATGCTAGGTTAATTGAAAGTTATTAGGTTTATTTCATTTTCTTACTCTTATTACATTTGGGTTGATGTCATTTACATGCAAGGGTAAATATTTAAAGTAGGTTGATTCTTAGTTTCATTATTTCACACCATCCTTAAATGTTTCCATGATGTCTAATAGGATTTGAGCTTATGCTACTTCATGGCATGCATTGGTTAAGTCCATGCCTGAATGATATTTGAACTATGTTTTAATATTTGGAATGAAGATCAGCAACATCTCTTCTCTATCTTACCTTTCTTTTTACTTATTTTTTAACTAGATCACTCTATCTTAATTTTCATTGTAAATACCCATCTTAGATTAGTTATTGATCATAATTCACCATTTTTAGCATAGTTTACTCCATATTTTGCATAGACTAACTTTTGGACACATTGGCTCCTAACCACCAAACATTATAAACATTATTAATAGACCACTTATTTTTCCTCTATTCGATCAATAGATAACAAGATTATCACAACTTGTGATTCATCCACTAAATTTTTAGAATTCTAAAATGAGAAGTGTTTTTAAACACTATGGGAACTTGTGATATATATTCAAGTATCAAGAGGAGCTTCGCTAGTGCTATAATGAGGGCCTAGTTAGATATTTTTATATTTATAGTATCTTTACTCATTCTTGGGATTCATGTTCAAAGATTGGTGTAACCTTTGCACAATTGTATCAATCCTTGCTCAATTGTGTAAAAATCATTGACCTTTATGGTATTTGATGCATGTTTATACTTCCTTTAGACAAATATTGATGTTCTTTAAAGGTATATGACTAATTATGGTAAAGATAGCTTAAGCTTTGTCAATTAAACATGTTTGAAGTTAGTTATAGCTATTTTGATCAAAGGTTAATATATCCTTTGCTAATTTGAGTTTATTTGAGCTTAAATGTGTAAAGATCAATCATTATTAAGTATTTAGATACATATTTGATCTAACTTAGTTGAATATTGTTATCCTTGATTTGCTTTATATAAATATTTGCAAAATTTACTTAATGTGCAAGTATGATTGTTCTTCCATGCAAAGATAAGACTAACACATCATATTTCAAATAGGATTCAAATATTGCAAGATGAAATTACCCATAATAAATATAAGGTCACACTCAAAGACCAGAGATTGTCTCCTCTCATTAGAAGTTCATAAGATAACTAGGCGAGATAAAGGTAAGCAAAATATTTTAAAGTCTTTTCCAACTTAACCAATTTAGAGTACTCCTATGTTTGATCCATATTTAGGTATGGCTTGAATATTTGGTTCATTGATCAATGTGATAGGTGTGTTACATGACCTTCCTCATAATGCTAAAAAAATATTTGCCAATATTTAGTCTTAGTGGCAATATAATTGTTGAAGAAAACATTAAGAGTTTTAAAGTTACATTAAGATTACTGAATGTGACTCATGAAGATGTAGCATGTAAAATATTTACTTTTACATTTAAAGATACTACATATGAATGGTTTCTATACCTTCCTAAAAAATACATTACTAGTTGGGTTGATTTTAATAATGTTTTCATTGATTAATTTGGTAAAATCGTTAGTCCTTATGTTCTATACTAGTAATTCACCATAGTGAGAAGGGATGTAAATGATCCCATAAAAGACATAAATTCTATGTTCTATAAAATGTTTAGTAGGACCATATCTCCTTATACACCTAATGAGGCTTTAAACTTAGAAATCTATAAGGATGCCCTGGGTCCTATGACTTTTATGTTTATAAAGAGAGTTGTTGGACCCATGAATACATTATTTTTAGCTTATACCAAGGTTATAATCATTAATGACTAGATGTAACCCCAATGACAATTAGAATGCTCCATTCCTAATGTTAAATGACATTTACCCATTTTGAATGTTATTCCTAATGTTAACCAAAATATTCCTACCCTGAACCAAATTTTAGCCTTAAACAAAAACCTTTGAGGAATGCACATCCTACTCAAAACCTATGATTCTTGAACAATGCTAACAGTAGATCTAATCCACATGATCAAAAATATTTAATGCCTATATCCAATTCTAATACTTAAGTTCATAATTTTGAGGCCCTAAATAATGAAAATGATTCTATCCTCAAGATGGTTCAAAAGCTTAACACTAACTTCCTTTAGTTGTGAAATCAAGTAACCAATAGTGGAGAGAGTGTTTGTTGGAATTTCTCCTTCCAAAGATTCAATAAGTCCACTAATATATTTTATAATGATAGTTACCATAATAAAAATAATAATGATCCACCTGCTAATAAGAATGTGCTTGATATAAATCTTATTGATGTTACTTTACTTGACTATTGTAGGGTTCATTTCACTTCTAAGCATGGAGAAATAGACTACGTTGATTTTTTTAATTATTTTGAAACCTTCCAAGAATAATTAAATACTTTTGAAATTTTCCCTAATAAGGATTATGATGTAAGTACATCAGGATCTTCAAGGTCATCTAGATCATCTAATTTAACTATTATGGGGGAGACATTTGAGTTCCCTTTCCTAGAAAATAATGAGCTTGAGGATATTCCTGAAGAGATACATACTTTTCAACAATTTTTGAAGAAGACTTATCCTCTATAAACTGGGAGTAGAAGCAACCATTAACCACTTCAAATACTCCACATAACTTTGAGACTCCTCCTAATACTACCTTAGATAATAATCCAAAGCCTCGTAATGCAAGTACTTCTAAACCCAATGTTGATACATCTAATTATTCTAATAGGAATGGGTATAACATAGTAGAGGACATGAAAAGGATCAAAGCTAACATTACCTTGCATGAGTTGAGTTAGATAGTAGAATAAAGGGATCTATTTTTGGAATCTTTGTCTGAAAAGCCTGGTAAGTCTCAAAAGTTTTTACATCCTAATGTTGTAATACACAAAATTAAGGTAGATGTTAATCCTTTCCTACTTATAGTCAGGATATTTGGTAAGAGTATTCATAATTATTTTTTAGACTCTAGTGCATCTATAAATATTATGCCTAAGGGTATTTGTGAGTAATTAATCTTAACTCCCATTAAATTTGATAGAGTTATAACTCAATTAGATAAGTATAGATTCAAAGTAATTGGGGAATTATTGAATTTTAACATGTATATTGCCTCATAGCTAAGGATCTAGCAGTTCATTGATATCCAAGTAGTGTACATCCCTAATTCTTATGGGATGCTATTGAGTAGAAACTAGACTAGAAGCTTGAATGGGTATATGTCAATAGATTGTTAACATATGCAGTCACCTTGGAAGGGAGTTACCAAGTAAATCAAGATAGAAAGAGAACATAAAATGAAGCATATGATCATTGAGTACAATGTAATCAATGAGAGGGTCAACATGGTTAACTTAGATCTTGGTGTTTAAACCCTTGACACCACAAAAGTAGGTAACTCTAAAACTTCTCATGTCTTTCCTAGAATATGGAAACTTTATTATGATGGTGTTAAATGAAAATCAGGTTCTATATTAGGATTGATATTAATCAATCCCATTGGGAAAGAATATAATGCCTCCTACAAACTTAAGTTCCCATGTACCAATAATTTTGTTGAGTATGAAGCACTTATTCTTGGATTACAATTTGAAATCAAACATGAGGCCAATGAAATATTAGTTTTTGGTGATTTTAAACTAGTGTATAATTAGGTCAAGAGTAAATATCAATGCATGTTGTCCTATCTCAAGAATTATAAATTTAGAGTGTGGGACTTAATTGAATGTTTTGATGCTTTTAACATTGTGTCAATCCCTAGGTAAAAAACAAGGTTATTGATGAAATTTATTTAATTACAACTAACCTTATGTCCAATCAAAGTTCCAAGTTACAAAGCCTTATAATTGAATCAATCCCATGTCCCTCAGTGCTTGATAATATAAACCACCTATAGATATTCAGTGATGATCAACAGATCATAGACTTCATGACTAGTTAATGAGTGTTTGAGGCTCACATTATTGATGAAGTCAGTCTCATTAATAATGGGAACATTGAAGGCAAACTTGATGAAAAGGTAAATTAATTAAATGACAATAAGATCCCCAAAAGCATGATATCCTTAGAGAGACTCTTTGGTTTTGATAGATTAGTTTAGGTTACCAAGATTCCTAAATTAAGTGGGAAGGATTATAATGTAATTGATCTTAGACTTCAAGGTCAACTTCAACTAGTTAATATTGGTACATCTTGTACAAGCATTAAGTCTAAAAGATCCAAAGAATTATTGACTAGATATAAATATATCATAGGATGGTCCTATGATGACCTAAAGATATTTGATCCAAAGGTCATAATACCATATATTTAAAATAAAAATGAAAACCTTTCAAACAAAACTAGAAGCTTATCAACATGGTCTTATAACCACTAATATACAAAGAGGTCAATAAGATCTTAGATGCCAAGATTGTGTTTCCCATTAGGCATTCCACTTGTGTTTCTAATTTAGTTCCATTTAGGAATAAAATGGTGAAATCAAACTATGCATTGATTTTATAAATCTAATCAGAGCATCTCAGAAAGATAATTACCCCCTCCCTTCTCTTCACTAAGTAATACAGATTATTTTTGGTTCTACCATTATGTCCTTTCTTCATGGTTTTTAACGGTATAACTAGGTGTTGGTAAACTAAGAGGATAGGATGGGGATTACTTTTACTACCAAGTGGGGCATCTTTTCCTATAAGAGAATGCCTTTTGGACATATAAATTTAGGATTAACCTTTCAAAGGGCTATGGATCAGGCTTTCTAAGCTCTTGTAGGTAAGTGCATTGTCATATACATGGATGATATAAATATATTTTCTAAAAATAGAGAGGATAATATTATGCACCTAAAATAGGTATTTGAAATATGAATAAGGTATGATATTTATCTCAACCCAAAATAAATTATTTTTTATGTTACTAAGGGAAAACTATTAAGACATGTTATCACTAAGGAGGGAGTCTTTATAGACCCTGATAGAGTAAATGCAATATCTAATATAGATCCCACTAATAGTAGGAAGAAATTGAAGTCATTTTTTGGTAAAGTAAAATTTTCAAGGAAGTTTATTGTTGGTATTGCATAAATAGTGAAAACTTTGAATGACATGTTGAAAAAGGAGGATAAGATCACTTGGAATGAAGAGACAAAGAAGGCTTTCAAACACATCAATCAAGTGATTGGACAAGACCCTATATTGATAAGTCTAGACTTCACTAAATATTTTTATCTTTACTCATACTATTTAGATCATACAATAGTTATAGTTATAACTTATAATATATATGTATGTGATAATCCAATAGATTTTATGAGCACTAACCTTAAAAATGCTAAGTTGAACTACTATTTGATTGATAAACAAGCATGTGCTTTTATTAAGGTGATGAAAAAATTAAAGCATTATAACCTTAGAAATAAGGCACATGCCATTCTAATAGAACGTACCACCAAGCTCATGCTATGTCAAAATGAACTAAGATAAAGGAGAGGTAAGTGGATGTTTGTGCTCAAAGAGTATGACATTGAGATGAAAACTACCAAAGTGGTAAGGTGCCAAGGTTTAATTCAATTGATTTGAAATACTAAACCAAATATAAGTGTTATGAAGGTAGAGAAACAAGATTTCAAACCTAATGATTAGTATTATCCCATCATCCACTTACTAATCAGGGGTTATTTTCTTGTAGGGTTAAGTAAAGAATAAAGAAGAGCTCTAAGGCTAAAAAAAAATCACTTTTGGATCAATGATGGAGTGTTGTATATGAATAAATTTGAAGGAATTTACTTGAGATGTGTCTCCAAGAGTGAAGTATTTGAGATCATGAGCACCTTCTATGAAAATATACGGAGTGGACATCCATCTAGAAAGACTATAGTTCACAAAATATTAAGGGCTAGTTATTATTGGCTTATAATCTTCCAAGATGCTCACAAACATGTGAGAGTATACCACTCATGCCAAATATTCAACACCAAAGAGCCTAAGGTAGCCATGCCACTAAGACCAGTAATGATTGATAAAACCTTTGCCCAATGGGGGATAGATTTTGTGGGGGTCATTAAACCCAATTCCTCTTATGGTCACAAGTACATTCTAATTGATACTAAATACTACACCAAATGGACTAAAATAGTGAAAACTAAATATTGTAAGATCAAAAAGATGATAAAAAGTTTGGAAGAAAATATATGCACTTGGTTTGGGACACTTGTATATATGGTCTATGATAATGGATCTACTTTTATATCCATAGAGATGACATAATGGGCATATGATAAAAACATCATCCTCAATTTCTTATCAAACCATTATCCTCAAGGTAATGGAGTTTCTAAATTAATAAATAAGAACTTGATGAAGGCTATAGATAAGTCTGTAGTTGATAAACCTAGAACATGGCATAAACTACTTAAGTATGCCCTTTGGGTAGATAAAACTATAATAAAATAAGCTCTCAAAGCCTCACCATTCTTTCTAGTTTATGGTCAAGAACCCATCTTACACATCACCCTCAAGATACCAACATATAGTTTCATGCAATAGTACATGGAGGACCAATAATTTGTAAGTTTAAGGTTGATGGACATCATACGAATGGAACATGCGAGACAAGATGTTTTTTCCAATTTTAGTAGGTACCAAACCATAGTCAAAAGGTGGTTTGATAAATGTTTGAAAATAAAGGTGTTTAGGTAAGGATATTTAGTTATTATTTGGGTCAAGTCATCTCAGCCTAAGGGTAAATATTGTAAGTTCACACCTTTGTAGATAGCTCCCTACCAGATAGCTGAGATACTTGGAGACCACACTTTTAAGATAAATGATTTATAGGGAGAAGATTTCACACTACCCACCAATGGGCAATGCCTCAAACATTACCTCTTTGTTATATTACTTGGATTATTCATTGAATGACTGTAAGTCTAGTTAAAGTTAGTGTAGGTAGCTAGATTAGTTTCTTTTTGTTCTTTCTTTCATATCCCTTGTTTGTACCTATGCTTGTATATATTTGTTTACTATTTTATTTGATTTTTATTTATCTCCTTTATGTTTAGTGTGTCTACTTTATCTACTTTGTTCATTTCTTATAATAAGTCATTTTTGACAATCCTCAGCTCAAAATGCATTTATGTACTCAAAAGGAGCTCCATAGTTCAAAAATGTAGATATGTTTACTCAACATTGATTGATCATGGATTATGGAAATGTGAGATTATTTTTATAGTTTAATAAATTAGTAAAGGGTAATGAATACATTAGTTTTTCATTGAGATTATACAATTTATTGTGATCTAAGTTTGGTTCTAAGAAGGATTACACATGTAGGGTAAAAGATTAGATTATTAGGATATAGTCATTCTTGAACTTAAAAACATTAGTTTTTTGGGATAAATCTTATAGCCAAGGATGATTGTTTGCAGATAAAACACCTGACCAAATCCTTAAACCTGGCTAACTTGGTTCTCAACCTTTGTTAGAAATCCAAAATGACTTGAAAAAGAATGAAAAATAAGAATCTTATTACAAAATTCAAGAGCTTTCTAAGCAAAGGTGATTCTAGTAATCTCCACTGAGGCTATGGATGCCTAGTTAGAAATGGAGTAAGGTCTTGAGTGGATCCAAAGGAATCTCTATCAAAAATATGGATGCCTAGCTGATAGTAGAGCAAAGCCCAAGCCTTCTTTGAGCTAAAACATGGTTCTTAATGAATATCCAAACATGATGAAAGTCAGTGTTAATGATTAAAGCCATTAACTTGGAAGTTGTTTTCAAAATTTTATGGTAAAAAATAAGTGGAATCAAAGCACACATACAACATGGCTATGTCTCGATGTTTGATCCTGATTCTATATTTGTAAAATTTGTTCTAACCATGAAGTGATCTTAATAATGGTACATAATCAAATGGAATAAGTATCTTAATTATTAGTATAAACTAGAGTCTTTGAATTCTAACATATTTCTATTTTTTCACTAAGAGTGACCATTTTTTGAGCTCAACATACCATTATTTCTAAAAAATGGGGACCCTTGTGTTAAATAATGAAAATTTGTACCCTAAATTTAAAAATTCATTTGATCAAAGTTTCATTAGCATGTTTGAAATTTATCTTTATTTTAATATCATCTACACTTGGTTTGATTGGCATGTTTGTTCATAAATCTAATCTAATTTTTGCTTAAAGTCACTAATACTTGATCTTTATTTTGTATCTCATAACTCCAATGGAGTCTATTAAAATGAGAAATATTAGGGTTTTATGATTTAATGATGATTTGATATTTTACTATCCTTTAGCCTATTAAAATCAAGTTGAATTTATGTCTAATCAACTTAAAACCTTAATCCTAAATACCCTATCTCATGTCCTCCTTTTTAATTCAGGTTTGTCAGGAACTATTTCTTAAGTTTAGCAAGAACTTTTATTCAAATTTGCATGAGAAAAATTATCATGCCATAGACTTAGTTTAATTTTTATCCTAAGGCCTAGTCATGTTTTTCAACATGACCAAACCTTAAGCTAAAAATCCCATGCTTGGTCTCTTTTATGTCCTATGACCCCTTTGTTTCCTTTATCATAGCTTGGTCTAAATAAATGAAACATCCCTTTGTTATAAATCTTATCCTAAATCCTTACCTTAAGGTTGATCATATTTATTAATAAAATAAAAAACTTAGTCTAAGACTTTATGCTATATTATACAAGGTCCTTTTTATTATGTCCCCAACTTATCTTAAGACTTATCCTAAATCTTTATTCATATTTATTAATATGAATAAAAACATTATGTTTAGAACATAGATTAAGATTTTTTTAATTCTTGGACTTGACTTAAACATTATGTTTTTTTATAGGATCAATGACCCTCATTCACTCAAGAAAATTTAATTTAACAACTTGAGATAAGAATGGGAAACTAAGCAAAAGAAGCAATATCTCTCAACCCCACAAATGGAAATTAGATTATGTGCATTTAATCAGATAGGGAAGATCCACTAATGTGTAATCTAAGTTGAAAATTCAAACCATGATTGAAAGGTTAAAGTCTGAGTAGGTCCTTAAGATCAATTTACCACATTTTCTCAGGTGAGATTAATCTAATAGAGCATGATGAGAATTGATAATTCAAATCCTCATGGAGTTGTCAAGTGGCACATGCATCAAGTAGAGCAAACCTAAAAGTGACAAGTGGTAAGTTTAGCAAAGATTCCTAAGGAGGTGTTCAATGATTGATAGTCGCATGAACATCAAATATGTTCACATGATTGTCAAATGATGGGCATGAAAATTTTAAAATTAAGCTCAACAAAGAGTCCCAAGGATGGAGTTCTTAGAGCCAAAATCCAATTATGACTTTTGAGTAATTAATATAAATAAATAATTCTACAAGTTTGTTCAAATGTTACTTGTGTTTGTGTTATCCTAGATTCTCTCTCACTTGTTTGTTTTGATTTATAGATTTTAATGGTTCTTGTAAATTCTTGGTTCATGAATTTGAATGAAGAGTTGTTAACTTGTGTGAATGCTAGGTTAACTGAATTTTTTTATATTTATTTCATTTACTTACTCTTCTTGTATTTGGGTTGATATTGTTTGCTTACAAGGGTAAATCTTTAAAGTGAACTTGGTTCTTATTTGCATTATTTCACACCATCCTTAGATTTTTTCCTGATGTCTGACATGATTTGAGCTTATGATAATTCATGCCATACATTGGTTAAGTGCATGATTGGATGATATTTAAACTTTTTCATGATATTGAGAATGAATATCAATAACATCTCTTATATACCTCACCTTTCCTTTTACTCCTTTTTTAATCAAATCACTGTAGCTTAATTTTAATTATAAATATCCATCTCAAATTAGTTCTTAGATTAGTTATTGATCATATTTCACCATTCTTAGCATAACTTACTTCATATTTTTATATAGCCTAACTTTTGGCGTTGGTAGCTCCCAACCACCAAACATTATAAATATTGTGAATAGACCACTTTCTTTGCCTCTATTCCATCAATAGATAATAGTAATATCACAATATGCAACTAATGTGTTGAATTCTAATAATTATAAAATGAGAAGTGTTTATTGATACTCTAGGCACCTGTGATATATATTTAGGCATCAACATAATCCTAATACTTATTTAGGAATCTATTTTCCATTTCATCCCATGTGAAAATAGAATTTGGATGTAAGCCCATAAATCATCTCATGGCTTAACCATTGTGTGTATAAAAGAACAATTTTATTTTGTGATTGTTAATTTTGTAGTCATCAATTTGACACAAAACCTTAAATTCAAATAAAAATTGACTAGGGTCTTATATAGATAATTATTTAAAAGTAGGCAATATGTATGGGGATATATTCTTCATTACTTTATTTTCATCTTGATATAAGATAATAGGATAGGTGAATGTTCTACTTAGTGGTTGAGATATGCCTTCTGAATCCCTATTTAGTGAATTTTTTCCTATATTTTATCCCATTGTTTCCCAAAAGATGTTGTAAATATTTATCCTTAGATGTGATGAATCATCAAAATTCACTATAAGGATACACCTATCAATATTTGGGGAATGATTCGAATGTTTAAGAGAGGTTATAAATGTTTCCTCCTCAATAGTATGGAGTTATTTTTATAAAAGGTCTTACAGATAAATTTCTTCTTGTATCTTACCAGTACTTGTGATTTGTAGATGGATCTTTGGAATGCATCTTCCCTTTGAATATCTTTGTCTATATATATATATATATATATATTTTATTTTGTGGGATTTTTTTCATAATAAATTATCATTTTAAAGATTTACACCCTACTAAAAATTATAAATCCCTAGAGACGAGGCCAAAAATGATGATTATGATTAATATATTTATTTAGATCAACTAAATTTGGTTGATGTCAAGTCAAACTAGGGTTAGTGTCCAATGATAGTTAGTATTAAGGTGTCAATGATAATAAATAACAATTTTCTTTTTGGAGGGAGTTGTGGATGATTTATACCTAAGGATTTATTATAATTTAAATCTATCTAATTACTTGAAAGTAAAAAAATCAGATATAGAATTATAATGCTAAAAAGAGAAGCAAACATACTTGTTTGAAAAAAACACACCTTGTTTATAAAGAAAATTATTTGTAAATGAACACACTTACTAATAAAGTAAAACATAGATTAATGTGTTTAATGAATTAAAAGGGTGTTTTGGAAGTAAATTCTTAGAAAGGAAATGTTGGATTTCAAAATATAGAAAGTGTCTTTAAAAATAAACACATAAACAAAGACCTATAAGTTATATCAAATAACACTTTTACCATTAAAATGTATGAGATTAACTAACAGTCATATTGAACATAAAATAACTCAAATTACTTGATTGAGTGGGCTCTTTCTCTCCCTTGGTTAAATATTTATATCACACTTATTCTTTTAGGAATATCAAATATTCATTACTCAAGAAAATATTTAGAATGTGAAAATACTTCAACAACTCTACTTAATTTTAATGTTTTTTCTCTTATTGAATGATATATAGTAATCAACCATGAGAATTTAATTATAATTCCTAATGCATTTATAATTATATATAACTTATTTTTAAAATAAAAAATAATTTACAACCTCCTTTTACATTTCAATATGAAATAATAGAAGAGATGCATAGGTTTTCATGCAGATCTCATTATTTATTGATAGTTATAATATATTCAATTGTAGTCATGTATGATTTGGTAGCCAATTTACATAATATTCACATTTATGTATTTACTAAACATTATTATAAATATAATATCTATATATAAGAATACTGTATTTGGTAAGTGTCCTCATGAATCTAGAATTAACCTAAAATGGTTTAGAAGGTTCTTGATTAATCATGTATGATGTATTCATCAGTGGACCAATGCCAAAATGTCCTTCGATGAGATTTGTGTCTATCCTAAGTGACCTTAGATCTAGATTGGAACACTTGAGATCCATATTCATAGAATCCATAGCTAGACTGGTAGACTTTAAAACTAAACTAATATACTCCTTATCCATATTGGTAGATTCTAGAGCTAGGTTATCATACTATAGATCGAGACTAGAAAACTCTGGAACTAGAATATTAGAATCAAGAGCTAGCTTGAGTTGGTCCATAGTTTTATCTAATGGTCTTCGAATGGTGTGCCTATTTTCCAAAATCATAATATTTGATCATAGTGTGTTTATACAACATGAATATACAAAATTGATGTGTTTTCCACACAAAGGGTTAGAACATAGTGTTAAAATAAGAAACATTGACTCACATATACTATCCAAGATAAACACATTCATTTTATACTTTAGATTAGAAACAATTACAAAATACACATTTAAATCCATTAATAGGAAGATTAATAGGGGATAAATAAGGTCATTACTTGGAAATAATGATCCATTCTATCGACTCATCAATTATATCAAACTTTATCTATTATTAATAAAGAGGCCATAGGAGGACTTATGAAAGGATATCATTCTTCGGATACCAACAATTAAAATAGGTAATGCCTCAGTAATTTTAAAATATGTTAGGAAATGAAAATAAGTGGAATTTGATTTTGCTTATTACAAATTATTAAATACAATTATAAAAATTAGTTATTTTAAAATTGTATATGATGATGGCACTATAGTTATTTAAGAGTTGAGAGACATGATTAGAATGAATATGTAGAGTTTTGAAGAGCATGATTATTTAGTGTTCATAAAACTCTAAGTGCATATAGAAGTGAATAATAATTAGGATTAAATTTTAAATGATTACAAATAATTTTCTTATCATAATTAGCCTAGGAATGATCCCATACATAAATATCTTTTTAAGCTTGTAGATGTGAAATAGGCTACCATACACACCCATTGTCACATGGGATTAGGGATCAATGTAGTTATATGGATTAATAAATTAATTTAATATGGAAGAATTTCATTTTAAAAGTATTTTATGATCATGTTTAAATGGGTGATCACCCACAATGATGTTTTTATTGTTATTGTTTATAAAAAAAGGCTAAATTTGACATCTATTTTAATCAACATTTCCCTATAGATAATGTGTGGTGAATTCTAACTATTACTTATAAAAATATAAACACAATCAAATATTAAATAGATAACCATTATTTTATTAAATATGAACATGTGCCGCTGAATCTAGATTTATAGTATCACCATTTTCTATTTTTTAATTGATGAAACTGGATTTAAATATTACTATTGTTTGTTTTTTAACTAGTCTGATACTAGATTCTAATATTTCTATTATTGGTTTTGAGCTAGTATGATATAAGATTCTAATATACATACATACATACATATATGTATGTGTATATATGTTTGTGTGTATGTATGTATATATATATATATATATATATATATATATATAATATTTGTGTGTGTGTGTGTGTGTGTATATATATATACATACATACATACATACATACATGCATACATACATACACACACACACACACGTGTGTGTGTGTGTGTATGTATGTATATATATATATATATATATATATATATATATATATATATGTATGTATATATATATATATATATATATATATGTATGTATGTATGTATGTATGTATGTATATATATGTGTGTGTCTGTGTGTGTGTGTGTGTGTGTGTGTGTATATATATATATGTATATATATATGTATATGTATATATATGTATGTCTATATATATATATGTATATGTATGTATGTATATATTTATATGTATATGTATATATATACATACACACACACACATATATATATATACATATACATATATACATATACATATATATATATAGACACACATATACATATACATATACATACATACCTTATATATATATATATATATATATATATATATATATATATATATATAATTGGTTCTAAGTAGTGTGATATTGCATTCCAAAGTTTCTATTATTGGATCACATAATGCCCTATAATTGTCATAGTGACACCCCCGTTTACAAAATTAACTCAACATCAAAACATAATATGCCCAAATTAATAAAGTTTAAGTCAACTTAAAAAGTTTTTAATAAAATTAACTTAATTTTCCCTCCAAAAGTGGATCAAGAAAGCTCCACATTTAAATTAGATTATATCACAACTATATAATTGGGCAAACCCTATAATTTTTCCTAGTCCATAAGGATTCATCACACAAAATTTAACCAAATCTTTGTAGGTTCATTTATATCATGAACAAAGACAGGAGGATGACTCGAGGCATCATATTTTAGAGTAGATTTATTTTAAAAGAATGAATTATTTGTTTTTTTTATTTTAATATTATTTCATAGGTTCGTACACCATGTACAATGAGAATAAAATCTTTATATCAATATTAAGTCCACAAACAATAAATTCATCTACCATGTTCTATGTCTATAATTTTTTTATTTTATAATTTTAATATAATATTTTAAGTTAACCAAAAAATACATCAAAAAATTATTAAAAAATCATCTTTCATCCTATGTATCTCTATTGTGCATGAAAAATAAAATAGTCATGGGATGTACACAACTATTATTATTATCTCAAGAATTGTTCAACATGTTCCACATAAAATTAGGCTTTTTATTTCAGTCATTTTTATTCCTCTCCCTTGTACCATGTTTTAAAATTAAATACAATAATAAAATATTTCTTAAGGATTGAACTAAACTAAACCTAATCCACGTTCGATTGAACTTCCACTTAAATTTTATGAGAATCCATGAAATTAGATATTGAGAATAATTACAAAATGCATTAATGACAAACAATTTGATGAAATAAATGTCAATATTTCATTCATATTAAAAATATTTGATTAATTTTAAGGTCGTATTAGAGCATGCTTTTTAATAAATCACGTCTTGGGCCAAAATGATAACACATATTAATTTATGATATTAAATAGTTTCACCAAGTAACTTAAAATTCACTACGATGCATAAGTAGTTCAAGGTATAATTTAATGGCCTCATTTAATTTATTAGGTATCTTTATTGATCCTCCTTTCCATATTTTATTTAGTGTCCATACCCAAATGATACTATCCACATGAATGTCTTGTTTAATCTCATCTGATTTGGTCCATGTTATATTTGGCCTTAAATAATCATGATACAAGGTTTCACCTTCCTATTTACATACAATTTTACAATATTGAATCCTTTACTTTTTAGTCACATTATCACCTTTAATTTAAGGTAAATATCTTCATCTACCCTTCCCATCCATATATTTTCATTTTCATTTGCTTTTCATAGTAAATGCATATGTTCCACATACATATCAATAAATGTATTATCCCATCATGGTAGCTCAAGTGGATGAGTGAAGTAAGTAAAAATTGGGAGTTCTCAGGGTCTATTCCCCTAGGTTGAATACCTCTAACCATGAAGCCTCACTTGATGTCCCCAGTAGGTCAGTCACACTAACCTATATCAAGGAGGGTTTGAAGTGGCGTCACCATTAAGAAACTTGGATGTGTGATCAATTATTATTCATTTTAAAAAATAAATTAATAAATGGATTAAATACTTCTTTAGGTCTTTCAAAAATATGCCTAAAATAAATATCATTATTACTTGGGTTATTTTAATTAATGCAGTCTTCCTTATGAAAATTTGTAGTTATTTGGTAGATATTTGGTTGTATATGTCTTTGTCCTAGATTTTTTGTGTAACAAAAAATATTTGACATCCTTCTACAATATATAAATGGTCTATCTAAATCATAAAAAACATATTTCCAATATCTTATTTTTGGAAGATAATATTATTTACCTCCACCTGATGTGATTTTTCCCAATTTTCAATATATGATTTTAGTCCCTTCATAATATCTTCCATCTATTTGAGTTTTTTGAAAGTTTTCAAAGGATAATTCCCTTCTATCAAGTCTAGATCACCATTATATTTTATACACCAGATTAGTATTAGATGATACCATTATAGATATTATATTGTTTCTTTATATTCCATCACTAGTATGCCATCAATGATATTGAACTTGAAAATTTTAGGTTTGATAATGCTCACTATATTATGGTTTCCATCCAACAACTATGGCTCCACAAAGGCCTTGAATCCATACACTTACTCAATAAGGTAAGGAGTGAACAAACATGATCCCTCTTAGCATATTTTATATAAGTGTCCATGATATGTGGCATATAAAATGTGTCTAAATTCCATAATGATGCTACTAATATAATAAAAATACCATATATATCTTCATGAGTGTGTCCCACTAGAAGTAATATTACATATATAATTTTGAATATCCTTATTTTTGTCATCATGGATGCAAATTCAAATTGGGTATGATTGTTTTTATAACTTAAATAATTATCTATTTGCAAGTAGAGGATTTATGGTTGTTTTTAATGAAGTATTTCTACTATAAATGATAATTGATTCAAAATGGACAAATTTATCTTTGTACTACTTCATTGTGTAATTATAAATCATGATATGGATGTTTTGATGATCCAATACTATTGTATAATAAATCCCCATATTCATCAATGATTGATTCTTTGAGCTTCTTGAGACATAAATATAATGATGTGACTATGTAATTTTCTCCACATTCATAAAATAGTAGGCCTAATTATCCAAATCTCCAATCCTTATGTCCATGTGTGACCATACTAGTCAAAGTAATTGGGAAGTTTATAACATTACTTATTGACTTAGATTTCTTTCTCATCCTTAGTGTGGATGTTTTCATTTTTATCATTTTATCATGCATAATTCTTGAAAATCCTTGAGGTTGATCCTTTGATTGTAATTTGTGGGAATATTAATTTGCAAAAAAAAAAATCTATTAATTATGCCATTTATGTTCCTTTTAAAGTTTTAATATTGTTTTTGATAATGTGTTGGCTATACATTTATTTTATATATCTATACACTCATCACACTTGGTGAATATTTTTGGAAATAAAAACATGGTGAAATTTTTTATTCATTGTCATGTTGATTTTTGGTTGTGACATAGGAGGAAGGTTCAAAAAATTGAGCTCCTCTTTACACTTATTTCATAGTAAATTATGGGTGCATACTGAAGGAAGTAGCCTTTGAGGAATTTTTATTCCATTTTACCATATATAATGAGTTAGATGTGGACAAATATATGAATTTATATCAATAATTATTGATATGAAAGAAATTTTTTTGGAATTATTTGACTTTTGTTTCTCTTTCCCAGTGTTACCATTTATTGCATGCCTATCATAATTTATATAGTCACATTTATGACTGTATAAGGTGTTCCTTGGGTTCCCATCATCTTTTTCTTATGCATTATAATATACCTCCATCCCATCAAATTTCATCATATGTACCTTCATATATTCCTTTCCCACATTAAAGATATATATTTTTGATGCATATAACACAAATTTCTTTCTTGATTCTTCATTTAGGATTCTAATTTTATGCCATAAAACTTTAACTAAATCAATGTGAAATTTTTTTAGATAATTTTATTTTCAACAATGATATTCCACATTTTCCACTTCATCCTAAATTATTGACAATTTTGTATCCTCATCAACTTTTTGATATAATGAATTGGATAGAATGGAATTTGATTTTTTATATTTTTGAGCATTAAAGGGTCTTTTGATAACTTTTTTGGAGTTATTTCAATTAATGACATCACAATACACTCAATATACCAACTAGGTTTACAAATCTTCTAATTCATCCCACATGTTGACCTCAACCTCTTTTGGGACTTATTTCAATCTGACATCCATGGGAAAATTATCTATGTTGACCTATTTACTAGTAGGCCATTTTATGAGAGATCATTCAAATAGGGACCATCCTTTGAAAGGAGGATTTAATAATTTATCTATATTCACACCAAAAATATTTCCATAAAATCTTATAAATTATACCATATCTCCTTTAGGTACATTTGTAATTATCCCCTCTACAACATATTTGCCTATATATGAGAACAAATGGATTGTGTCCATCATCCTTTACAATGGTTAGACAATCTTATCAATCAGTCCATTTACCCATTAAGTTATTTCTTGTTTCATAAAATACCACTTTTTTAACTAGCCAAGCTATTAAATTCTTGGGTTACAACATGTTTGAGCATTCAAAACATAAATTTACCATATTTTCAATAATTACACAAAAATACAAGGGTTAAAATATCTCTTCATAAATTTTATTATCTTATACCACATGATTTATAAACCCTTGGGATATGTAATCATTTCTACAATAATGTTTATCTTTGAGAACCACATTATCTACAATAAAATAAATTCTATCTTTAGGCATGTATTAATTTTAATTTTAGTGTCATCATTGTAATCTTCCTCAATTTCAATCATATAACTATAACCCTCATATTCACTATTATAATGTGATCTCTATAAATGTTCACAATTTCATGTATGAAGGATGCACTTAAAAAGTGAAACTCATGAAGATCTATCTTCAACATTTCATTTTAACAAGTGTATCCTCTATAGTTTTTCTCCTACTTGAATCCTTCTTCATTTTTTTATCATGCCTTCAAACCCTCATCCTCATTTATACTTTGTTTCAATGACATGAATCCTTGATAGTATTTTTTTCACAAGTCCATGCATCCTTGATAATTTTTCATTTTTATAGAATTATGCATCCTCGATAGTTTTATCCTACCTTGTAACCCTCTAACCCTCACTTGCATTTTTTATCATTGATTTTATTTCTATTTTTGTATCTTTTGGAGATGATTATGACATTCAATTGATATAATGGATTCATGTAATATGTTCTTAAGTCCCATAGGGCATTCTTGGCCTCCTCTAAACATTAAAATCTAATTGAAATTAAATTAAAATTAAATCATGATTTGAAATCCTCAACCTCACCTATAGGTTTTTGAAAGGCTATGCATACTCAATGATTTTTCTCTTGTCTTCACATGCTCTTACTCACTTTCAATTTTCCTTCTCCTATGAAACCCTCATCTTCAGTAGTTTTTCTCTTACACTGTGACCCTTATCCTTGGCCTTATTAAATAACTGTAAGAATAAAAATCCTACTTAAATTACAAATAGAGTTTGACACTTATTCATATGCATATTAGATTATAATGCCTTATCAAACATATTTGAGAACTTGATAGCTAATTAGACATCAATTTGAGTATGATGCATACTCAAACATCTATTAGAGTTTGAATCATACTTAGACATCTATTAGATTATGGTACTTGACTAGATAGCCTAAAAATCTAACTATTCCTATCACATAGCCTTATAACATACTATCCAACTAGTATAACAACCTCTATATTTTATCAAACCCTATGTCAAATCATTAAGGTTCTACAATCTTAGTTTTTATATGTTGGAAAAACTTAACAAATAGGTAGACATTAAGTATGAATTCAATTGGATCACTCCCTCATCCTATATAGAGTCTAATGTAGATAACTTATTAGCCTAACTGAATTCTAAGATGGAATAATTGTTATCCAAAAGAAAAAATGGATTCAAAGTATCCATGATTTAAATACCTATTAAGATGTTTTTATTCATAAATCTTTTCAATTTCAATAATTAGTTTTGAATTTGGCCAACCAATATGAAATCAAAAAGAGATAAATACTAAATTATAAAAATTAATTTCTACTTTGCCTTAACTCAAAATACATTGAGGACATGATCAATATTCTTGACCATGGATCCTACGTATAATTTGCTCCCATATATGCCCAATATTTATAGGAATAAAATAAAAAAATGCTTTAAAATTATCAACAAGCAATGGCTTGAAAAGATAAATAATACTTTTACAAGGATTCTAAATAAAATGGCTCATGTTGATTTAAAAATTTAAATCAATGACATAATTAATATTTTGAAAGACTTAATTATAAATCCTACTCCTAAAGAGTTTCATGGATGGATATATAGACACATCCACATAATCCTATATAATAATCAATACATAAACTGAGCTCATTTAATCAATGATTCAATCCATGAGCAATTAGGTGAGGTACAAAAAGAAATAAAATCTACATGACTTCATATTTGTTTTATGTTAAAATTAGGAGAATAATAATTTTAATATTGTTCACATGAGGGAATATAAATTTTCCATGGATTTATTAATTCTAACCTCAACTTGATTTAAATCAAGTGTGCATCATTTTCATCTAAAAATGTTTGATGAAGAAACATACAATGTTATAATTTATATTTTTTACAAAACATAAATGGCACTATGGATGTCATTATTAATTAAATTCCCCACTCTCTCATATATCCAAATATTTGGATTTAATAATGCTACTTATCTACTGTTAATATATGTTGATAACAAATGAGTATTTATGGAGTTATTTTGTCAATTGTATGAAACTAGTAAATTTTAGTCTAGCAAGCATAAAGTAGGCATAAAATTAAAGATTAATATTGTAAGATATACATATGCTTCATTTTCCAAAGTAAATATCATTGATGAATAAATGACATGAGTCACCATTTGGTCATTTAATGGTAGATCCTATGATGACATTCGAGGCTTTATTGATGATATTCTTGGATCTTCATATCAACACATTCATATTAATGTGGGTTTTATGTACACTAGGGAACCTTATAAGATAATATTTATCAATTTAGGATCAGAAAAATAAATTCACTCCAAGGCATGAGTTTTGAGGTATTGGGTTTTGTAAATAAAATGTTATTGGAATAGTAATGAGTGAAGTAGTTTTTTTTTTAACCACAGATGGGTTTGGCTATGGATGAATCTAAATCTAATTGATATGGGTGGAGTAAAGATGCATTTAACCTATGGTGAGTAGGAAAAAAAAATATAAAAAAATAGGGGAAGATAAAGTATAAATGAAGGCATGTAGACCAAACAAGATGAAAACCTTTCTAAGCCAATACTTGAACTAAAAGTTGGACAAGTAATTGCAAACCAATGTTTATTAAAAGTTAATGTAAGGAAACCAATACTAAATAATAATTAAGAGTCTAAATAAATAATAATACCTTAAAATTAATCATATGCAATCAAAGATTATCATGTTAGTAAAATTTCATTTGCACATCTACAATGGCGGTCTATGATTAATACAAAAAGGTATTCAAATTAGCAATAACAAAACATGAATAAATGAATTTAAAAGAAAAATAATGCATAAATAAGAGAACAAGATACCATAATGAGATAAATTCATATGATATTTATAGGTTTGTATAATAATCAAATTTTCACAAGAAAACTAATTACAAAATAATTCATAGAATTTACTATTGATATTAATAGCCAAAATATTCATCCATTTGGGATCGGGAGGATACAAATATATATATAATCTTAGAATAGAGATGCCTCATGTATCAAGTAAAGTCTAAATTACATGTCCAAAAAATAGAATGACATGTCAATTGTCATGCAAAGCATGCATGTATAATGGTGTTTTCTGAGAATAGAATTACTCAAATAAAAATACTATATATATATATATATATATATTCCTAGTAAATTAGGAACTAATAATTCCAACTTACTTGAATCATGCAAATACATACATATTTTAAAACGTACTAATTTATCACTGCTAAAATAATAAAATTATGGGGTAAAAACTATACAAATAAAAGTGGATGAAAATGTTATATTAACTTGAGTTATAGTTAAAACATATATTATCATTGTAGATACCCCAAAGTTACTGCCAATGTAGTTATAATAGTAAGTATTTGAAGTGGGACATATGTTGTCCATGTATAAATTTTCACTAATTTATATTTCAAAGATTGAGTACCTTGAGTAGGTGCCATCGGTGCCCTTACTCTGAAGTTGATTGATTAGCTACCTCCATTTGTAAATATAATACATGGATAGCCTAGAATTCCATATCAATAGATTCAAAATAGAATAAATAACTATTGAACAACTATGGGAAATTTTCCATCAAATTATTATGTGTGACTAATGCATATTTGATCTCCACATGAAGTGTCTCAGTTTCCATGATTTTTTCCCTAGAAAAATTTACTAGTTGCATAATTTCCTCATTGGTTTTGTAAATTGTGCCTTCAATTTCAACTTGAAAGTTATTAGCTACAAATCAAAGGATATTCTAAAAAATGGGCTTAGGACCTAATTATCTAAGAGTATTCCTTATCTTGGTGGATCTCATATATTTTAAATAGAGACTACTCTCTCTTGATTCATAAATTCTTGCACCAATGTTCACATCTATTGATGTTTTTCAAGTAAGCCATTTCTCTTGGTAGTGATGTAGTTATAGGCCCATGCAACTTCTATTAATTTTATTATATTTAGGTTGGAACATACCTTATTTATACTCACCTAGATTAATAAATGAATCTTACCATCTATATCTTTCATTTTATTGAATAATAAAATTATGTCCCTCCACTTAGGCTAGAATTTAGTCTTACCAGAATTTATTAAATGAATGGTGTCATACATATTTTTAGTTACCCCATAAAAGTATCTATTGTATCCTTAATATGATTAATAGTGATCCTGTCTTATGACCTCTAAATATATTGGTCATATATTATAAAAAAAAATTATTACTCCTATAGTATCATATACAAAACTATAAGTATCCTCCTTATATCTATCTAGGTATAAGGGATTTAATTTTATTCTCTTTTTTAGAGAGAATATATAGTCTCTCTATTATTAATTGACCTATCCTCCTTGTAAAACCACATTTTTTATTTTAACCTTCCTTAATTTATTCATTTGTCTATCAGAGTGGAACTTGATTTTTCATTGTTAAATAATTACTAGGTTTTACCTTCTTACTTCTATTTATTTTAGCTACTTAATCCTAACAAAACACTTAATGCAATTTGTTTCTCTATGCTATTTTATTGATCTATAATTATAAGAATAAAATAATCATATTGACCTAGTGGATACACCACTGTGGGGTAAGATCTCCATAATATAGGGAAAGGAGCTATAGCCTTCCTCCATCTAATGACCTACTTTTGTGTTGGTGTATAAATTATATATTTAGTCTTCCCAACTACCCTATGCATTAAAAATATAGGGAAATATATATTATTATCTTGACCAATGGGCATTCCCAATTGTTTAAAAAACCTAGGGTGTGTGTCTTGTGTAGAAAAAATTGAGGTGGACACTAGCCTTTCAAAATGTACTCTCATTGATGTCTCACGTGATTTGGGACTAGTTCGACTAAATAATTAATAGGTAATTAGGGAGATAATTATATTATGAATTTAATATGTGACTAATATATATAAAACCACAATAGTAATAATAATATTAAGAGGACCCATAGTATGAAACTAGGCTACAATGGATAAAATTGGCATTATAACTACCCAAGGCTTATATGTTTGGCTCAAAGAATGTATAAAATGAACAATATCTACCACATAAATTGTAGTAGTATTAATTTAGGAAGTTATAAAATAATGAGGAATTATTGTAATTATAATCTGAGAGATGATATTTTGGATAATGGTTTTTATTATCACTATTTTAACTTTAGATAGAGGGAATGGGGGATAGTTGATGATGACCCCTATATTGAGGTTTGTAGTTTTGACTCTACATCCCCCTTCTAAATCTCATTCTTTATCTAAAAATAAATCAATAGACACCAAGATAATATTTCCCTGGTCAACCTCCTCATATTCACCTAATATTTGAGTTCTTCCATATTGATTACTTTCTTCAGTTATCCATTCATCCTCTTTATTTATTTCAGTTGTATCATCAAATGACTATGTTTCCTTAATGTCTATCTTGGACACAAATTCTTATTTATTTACCAATATTTTTCGTTCTTATTCACTATCATAAAATTTAACAAGGTCTAATCTTTATCTACCCCTTATTCTATCATTCCTTCCCTAGGAACTTTTATGTGTTTACCTTGTACTTATAAATTTATACATAATTGGCATTTTAATAATAGTAGGGGATGGACTATAGAATGTGTAGAGAGATTAATGAAATCTAGCGGTAGTATATGGTAATGAAATAGGGGGAGTAATGACCACTAGAGGAATCATGGGAGGTGAAGATGGTTTCCTAGGAGACTGGGGCACTATCATTAGTGGTTTTATCATAAAAGGTTGTGACTTAGGAGGAGTAGTAATGGAGACATGAGACCAGAAAGTAAGAATAATTACTTGTTATGATATAGTTAATGAAGGTAGTGGTAATATATAAAATATCTTATTTATTGTAGTAGGTCTTACAAGTCTCTCCATAGTAAATGGATGTTGAGGAAAGCAACAAAAACTAAATATGTGAGAGATCTTAGAGTAGTCTCAACTCTTTCCTAAATATATACTTCCATAGATGGGCCAACTTGTTCTTGTATGTCTACTTATATGTGAAGAGGAGGCCATAAATATGTTTATAAACCCATTATTTCTTTTTGATCCACTTGGCATCCTCCTCAATAATTATGGAATCATATTAAATCCTTTGTGATACAATCATTGGCATTTTTACCCTGCATACCCTGATGGTAACATGGTCATGATTATAGGACTGGTGACCATAGTTGATTTTCACTTTCCTCTCATATCTCTTAATATACTCTTAGACATTATTAGGGTCCTAATGCCTAATGGTGACCATTTTAATCAATAATGCATCCTTATTCATACAAAAAATTTGAAGTCCTCCCACCTTGTATATTGCATTTAACTAATGTTGATAAGGTTGGGTGGCGAGATGCTTTCTTATCCCTTTCGAATAAAACATCAACATTGTCAACTAATTGAGAAATAATTTCTTACTAAGACAATTTTTTAAGTGTAATTTAGGATTAGTACAAAGGGTTGGTAGCTTCTACCTTGGTTATTGTGCACTCAAGATAAAACTAATATCTACCCATTTTTTGAATAGTCTTGTTTATAGGATTTGATAGTTTAGGTGTGTTATCATATATGGCCTAGTATACCATAGGGTATAAAGTATTTGTCAACCTTTTCATTTGATTCCTAAATTTATGCACATGGGGAACATTGAATTCATTAAAAATCCTATTATTTGGGTATTTTGTGGATGGTTTCTAGGGTTCTTCATCTGTTAAATGCATATTTGAAGTCACAACATCTACCAAATAGGACATTGTATAGAATTTAACATTTGATAAACTTCCCAGATTTATAAATCATAGAATAAAATTGGAGATAATTATCTCTCCCAAGGCTATTCTTTTTTTTTGAGGTTAAGATAATATAAAATAATGGGACTCATATCTTGTTGACATAATAAATGGTTAAGAAACCATATATTATGTTTATTAGGTCCATGACAATTCTTACCCCTAGTATGAAGACAATAATTGTGATAATAGAGGTAGGGACATGAATCATAGATTTGATTGGTTTTCCTTACCATTCTTTCAACATGTTATGGGTGTTATTTTTAAGGAGCCATGAATTTACCATATATTTTCTATATGACATTTCTAGTAAAAGGAGCCTCTAGTATCTTTCAAAAGTATTTCTAGTTATGTATGCTACTATAGTCTTACTAAGTCTAAAATATAATATTTTCCTAAATATTTTCTCATTTAAAAGTAAATCAAACAATAGGTCATTACAAGGAATTACCTCTAGTTTGGATAGAACATTATATGGACCATCAACATTTATTACTAGCAAGTCATCCTTATACATCTATGTGAAAATTAAAAGATGCTTTTTAGCCTTTATGGCTTGACTACCTTGACCTCATCCAAAATAGTAATGTTATGAATCATTTTTGAGATCTATTGAATCAAACATTATGTCAATGTAGTCAATGAGTCCCATAATTGAATATGTAGAAGGGGGTAGAGTGCGAGATGTTGAGGCCATTGAAAATCTAGGTGGAAAATGCTTATTCTATGAATAGTCTATAATTTTTTGGTCACAATAGATCTCTAAATTTGAAATTACACTTGATAGGTTAAAAAGTAATGTGATTAGATTGGATATGGAAATTCAAATTATAATTTTTTGGCCTTGAGAATTAAATGTATTCATTTATTGATTTTTGTGAATTAATAACAACAATGGATTTTGCTTCATTCCCTATCTATTTTTTCCATTTAAATTTGATAACATTAATTTTTATAGATTTTGTTGCCATGTGGCTTATTTTACTATATTTTGGGTACCTAGTCAACATAATGTGATATATGTCTTTTTTTTTGATTTAAATATTGGTATTCATGTCTTTATTATCTACTTATATAACTGAGGGACATGTGTCTACATATAGCTACTCCACTCATAACTGAGTTATGGCATATTATAATTTGTTATTTTTTATTTGGGTTAGAATTACGATGACATGTGGATATTTATCACTTCACATTCCCAAGATATATGTACCAAGAAATATATTAATGTCACCTATAGGTGATCAGTATGATGACACATAAATAGATATTACTATTTTTCTTGCCCAAAATAATCTATACAAGTAACTCTACTAATGCCACCTTTAGGTGACCAAGATGATGACACCTAAATGGATCTCACTAATATACTTACTAATGATAATCTGTACAAGTAACTCTACTAATGTCACCTTTAGGTGAGTTGGATGATGACATGTGGATGATTCTTATTATTCTATTTCCCTAGAATAATCCATTCAAGGAAATTTGTTGATGTCACCACCAAGTGAGTGGGATGATGACATATAGATGGATATTACTACTCTACTTTCCTAATATAATCTACACAAGGACCTATGCTAATTTCATTTCCAAGTTAGTGGGATGGTGACACCTACTAAGATCATAATGATCAGCTTATTTGGGTGACTTATGTTCTTCACATGGGCTCTGTGTTAGTATAATGATGCCACACAGAAAATATAGTTGAGAGCATATGTGTTTAAGGGAAAAATTTGAGCACATAATAACATATTCAAGACACACATAGGAAAATCACCAATCTAAAGGTATAAAATGTTAACATTATTAGTGATTCAATTGTAAATGAGACATGTATATAAGTTGAGCTAAAAGTAAAATCAAAGATAAAAAGTGAATCATATAATATGGATTATGCGTAGATTCAATTATCTTATAAATTTGAAACATAATTTAAAATAAAAAATTATCTTAAGCTTATGCTTTTTCAAATTCCACATCATAGAATTCTAGATCACAAGATGTTGAATTAGGATATTCAATCAGTTGTGGGCCAATGTTTAGATTATAAAACTGGGTGTGCGTGTTGGTGAAAAATAATTATAATTTTTTTATATTTTATGGATCAATTTTGAGGATGAAAATAAATTAAGACTTTTTGATTATTCACAATTGAGTTTGGAACATGTCATATAATTTAACATAGAATATATTCTACATGGAATGATAAATGATAGATATGATGCAGATCCTATATATCATAAGTAAAAAATATATCTTTAACCCTTTATTAAATGTTTTCATTGATGTAAAGTTTAATGTCATTGATTTCAAAGGTAACTGAGTTTCATTTATGTCCTATATGTGATCATGTGAAGTGGTATGATAAGTATTCATGATAGCTCAAGCATGGCCTAGTAGATTCTTGAGTTTTGTATGGAGTATTAACACAGTGTTATGGTCATAAGATGAAAGTATTTGAGCTTGATAGTGTAAAAATAAGTGTTATAAAATATGATAATGTGTTTTACATAGGTGTAAATTAAATCTACAGTGATAGGAAGATCATGAATTGAGGCTAAATCCTTGAATGAGAGACCTAGTGTGATGGAACAGGCCTAATACCATGTTGACAAGAGAAGTGTGAGACCTATGTGAATAGGGTTAGAAGTGTGTGATAATATTATATGCTGAATAATATTGTATATAAGGTGTTTATATTATAAAAATTAGTTATCAAGTATGTTTAAATATTAGAATATAACTAGCAATCTTAGACCTAGTGTGCAAATAGACCAAGTAAGGTCTAATGAGGAATTATTTTGGTTTTTAAAATTTATGAAGCCCATGTAAGCATGGAATGAGGATTTAAAATTTTATTAAATCATGATGACAAATTTTGAGGTCATGGATTGATTTGAAAATCAAGAAAACACATTTGTAGGTCTCTTGTGCATGCAAATTAAAGGTTTTGAAACCTAAGATGGAAGTTTAGATACTCATTGGCATGTGTAAAGCTTTAATGTTTTCATAATAATTTTGGTATAAATTTAAAAGTTTCATAATAATGATTTAAAATCACTATTTTTGTATTTAATGGGCAAAGTTGTATGAACAATCGTTAACGAGGTTAACTGGTCTAAAACCCTCTCAAAACCCTCTTAATGCCTGATTGGAGAAAACTTGTTGGAAAGGGAACATAAAGGATTGTATTATTTTTTTAAATAATTTATAGGACTCCTAAATTAATATCTATGTGGTAGTGGTTTGTTAGGGTAGTGTGCATAAGCTACATAAAACTACTTGTTTCTAAAGAATTTGATGTTATAGGTAGAGTTGACTAGGTCAATGCATAAAATTTGATGGATTTTGAAGGATAAGACTCATTATTGATTTCCTTGGTGTTTAAGTTAAAACTTATTTTTTTAAAATATTTTAGTTATGTAAAATGACCTATCGCTAATTTGACAAAGAGTGAAAATAGTGAAGAAAGCTAGTCAAAGTGAGAAAGCTTTTAGGGATGAGTTAAAGGTTATTAGGGATGACTCCAATAGATTGAGTTATTTTTTAAATAAATATAAATCTTGTTAAATTATTTTATAATTTTTTATTATTCTCAAATATAATCTATAACGTGCTCTAAAAGTGACTTATCTATATGAGTCTAGACAGTGAAACCTAGGATAGTGAGAATGATTTGTAGGAGCAAAGTTGCCATTGGAGAATATGTTTTTTGTATTTTAGGGTGATAAAATGAGGATTTATTATTGTTTATATTTATTCTAATATAATTTTTATGTTTTATCTGGTGTTATAATTTCATGTTTCCATGAATGGATGTTTGTAGTATTTGGTGGTTCTTGATGTGCTAGGGGAAGTGAAGAGTTTAAGACTCTATGACAAGATTAAGTGCATAAGTTGTACTTGTATATGGTTTTTTAAATTTAAATTACCTATTAATTATCTATGTAATTTTTATATGTATGTTAATTTTTTGATATGTGGAAGCCTAAATGGTTTAGTAGACTATGTTAAGATAGTGAGATAAAGGCCTAAGAGATTAGTCTGTAAGACCAATGGTTGATCTCATAATCAATGATCCATATATTATATGATGTAATATAGATAAAATATTATATAATAATGTTAATTATATGTCTTTTAACAACTCTTATATGTTTTTCAAGACAATTTTATACATGATTGTGTTGAGAGGCCTATTGACAGTTTTGAGTATTCATCTGGGAGTGATGGATTAGAGGTCCTCTAACCTAATTTTAGGAATAAAAATAATATTAATATGTTATTAATATTCATAAGGATAATTTTAATTAAATTATATTAATTAAAAAATATCAAAATACTTTTGATAGGTAAGAGTTATTAAATATACTTTGACTATGTTTGACCATTTTGAGTGGTCATTTTGTAAGAGTTGGTTTGAAGCCTGTTGGACTATTTAGTAAAGTCAAATGGATATTTTGATGATAATATGGTAATTAATATTTTATAAATGTGTTTTTTTCATATGGTCATGTGGAAAATTTAATTGTATGCTTCATTTTTTCAAGGTAGATTTTTTTGGTGTGTGAAGGGCTAATGGTGAGTAGGCCAAATTAGTTGGTTCGAGGTGTGAAATGAAGCAAATGGTGTTGGGGAAACAAGGATATATTATGAAGGGAATATTAAATTTATATTTTAATTTTTTAAATAATTTTAAGAGACTCATGTTTTTCCAATGGGTATGAGTGTAACATGTGGCTTAGAAAAGGCCTAATTCCTTTAGGTCTCTATTAGGCCTAATAGAGTTTTGGTCCTTAAGGGGTGTGACCAACCTATGGAGTGGTTTTATTACTAATTTAACATGTTTTTTGACATATTAAATGTATAATTAAAAAATTTAAATTATAAATACTGATCAATATGGGTGAGACCAAGAGTTGAGTATAAAAATAAGGCTTAATTGGCCTATTTGAGCTAGTTAGACAAGAGAGGATACAAGTGAAGGAGAGAGACTTTAAAATAGAAATATCAGGTAATTTATGAAAATAATATGGATAATATGAGAATAAATTTTTATATAAATTTTTTTTTATATGGATGACTAGGTAAATCGACTTAATGAGTATAGAAGAGGCATGTTGAGCGAGTAAGCCTAAAAGGTTGGTTACATGAGATTGATGGGTAACAAATGCAAATAAAGGAGATAATAATCAGTTGAATATTATAAATATGTGTTATAATGTGATCATATATTATATGTGACTTGTTTTTTTATAATTTACTTAGGGGGTTGGATGCTCCTTGCAAGAGAGAGCTTGTAGAAGACTAGTTAAGTGGGTGCTTATCTAGATAGGGGTTAGAGATCCTTGTGAAGTTGGTGCTTCAATAAATTTTGGATCTTTATTTCCCACATATCTCTTATGTTCTCTTATGATATGCTTTTGTGGTTGTTTGTGTATGCACTGATCTTTATGTGAATGAATGTTTCATAGAATGATGAATATAATTGAATAGAATTTGCTAAAATATTGATTCAACCCATAATTATTAGATAATTCTAAAACCCTTACCTCAATTTGATTATATTAAAGTAAAATTAACATCATTAGAGGATATAACTCAAGTTGTGCTAGCCAACATTCTCTCTTGTCTTGAGAATAAAGGAATTGAAATAAAAAATAAAAAAATTATATAATTTTAAAAATTCATTATCAAATATATTTTTTAATGTCACATATTGGAATAAAAAAAAAATTCAAGTTAATCCTCTAGTGTAGGTGAAAATAAAATTACAACTAATAAAAATTAAAAAAAGACATTATTATGAAGTTTACTTGGCCCAATCCCAAATTCAAATACAAGAGGCCATATGATGAGACTAGAGGTGATTTTGGAATTCTTATTCCCTTAAATTAAACACAACTACATGTTTTTCACTCTAAAATCTTGGTAAAAAATACCACCCAATAGTTCTAGGTTATGGATCCTCCCTTAGTAACTATACCTCCATCCTAGGTACAATCCAAACAAAACCCCCTCCATATTTTAAACCTCCTTCCCTAATTGGAATTATTTTGACCCATTTACCAAAACAAATAATACCACCTCTATCTTCCACCCTTGAACTCAAAGTGAGATTAACATAGTAAAATAAATATGCCAAAGTTATTCCTTCTTCTACCTCCCTTACACATCATCAATATTTATCTATTAAATTTACGCATTTAAAAATACCACCTCCATCTTCCACACTTGAAGTCAATGTGGTATTATGAAAGAAAAATAAATAATTTGAAGCTATTCCTTATAATACCCAAGATATTATAGTTTTACCTCATGATTTTACCTCTAAAAAATAAATCGATCAAAAATAACCTCAACAAGAATTAGGAATGGAAGTACCTAGTTCATTGAATGAAGTGGTGAATAAAATAAAGAAAAATGTCCAACATGAGGAGATAGATTTTAGTTGAATTACCATGCCTTCCCCTCATACAAAAAATAAAATAAAAATAATTTTGTAGATTTTGATGGATGATCAAGGGGAGATATATACTAAAATTTTGGTTCCTTTAGTTGACAAGTCTAAAAAGGAAGCCATTACTCAAGACTATCAAATTTAAAAAGTGAATTTTAGGAAATAAACTTAGGAATGGTTGAAATAAAATGTACACACATTTCTTAAGAGACATGATCATGACAAGTCAAGTAAAGAAAAAATGAAATAAAAATTTGATAAATTTTGGGTCGTACAATTTTTTTAATTCAAACTGAGTATTCAAAGCTAGCACCATAAATAAGCAACACACATACATGGATCATAGTAAAGGAAATAGGTTACATGGAAAGAGTGACCAAATATTTATATAAATAACTAATTTCACAAGGAAAAGTGGTTATTGATATCACATTGAAAATATATGAGGATAAAATCAGAAGTAGAGGAAGAAATAAATATTGGTGACAAATATGATGTAGAAGTATAGATGTTACATATATTATTATCAAAACTAGAGGCATTGTCATAAGTAAGTTTTGATACTTTATTTTCACATGTAATTATTAAATATAAGGATTTGGTTGAGTAGATAGAATTCCTTGGTGATACCATATTCTAAATCCACATTCTAGAATAATGCATTGCCAAATACAAATAACTATGAATAATTGGAGTTGATGCATGTAAATATTTATTATAATTTATTGAAAAAAATGAGGTTTTATCTCTGAAAATAATTTATCCATATGAAACAACCCCTAAAACATTATAGAATTATTTATCTTATTATGAGTAGAGGATACATGTAGGCTCCTCTTCACCATTTAATGATACAAAACCATTCAAAAGGTCACATAATAGTGTGTAATAAAATAGAATACAATTCGATGACACATATAATTAACCAGGGTTAAAACACCACTAGATGGTCCCATGGGGAGTATGCTACCTAAGGGTATGTATATTAGGACATATCAGTATATGGGTACCCATTGATAAGCTATGAACTCTAAATAGGGTGCCCATTGTGATCTAGGAATTTGACTCAAGAGAGGATGGTTAGTATGGTGTTAGTTCCAAAATGAAAACAAAATGAAATAAACACACTAATAGCATAACATCTCTAGGCCTAGACACTAGTGAGATCTTAGTTAATAAATAAAATGACAAACACAACTAAAAAGTAAGGAATAAAACACAAAACTTCCTTCGCCTTCCTTGGATGATCCAAATTCATTTGTAGTAGTGGCTTGCTTGGCTTGTGCTCATGAAGACCTTGGCAATGGAAGCTTGGCTACCTCCATTTGTCCTTGGCACCTTCTAGCTTCTGGATTGGCTTGGATTGGAATCAATTTGGCATTATAAATATGTATAATCAAGTCCTTGAAGATATTTGGGAATAATAACTTTGCACCAAAGTAGCTTAGAAATGATGTTGTGAGGCCTCCTGTTTATAGATTTTTGGATTTGATTCGAATCAACCTCAACTATCCATCTAAAGTTTGAGATGTGTGGTTGAGGATTAATTTAATTTTTATAATTAATTTTGTAATTATTCTCATAATGACATTGGAAGAAGGGGAAATTAAGTGGCTTGGAGGGCATCATAGAAGGCATTGATGAGGCATGAACCCTAATATTTATTACATTTATGGCCTAGGGATGTCTTCCCAAGAAATGAAGTCACCTAGTGATGTAAATATTCAATATTCAATTCCAAAAATAAGTTTTCAAAAAGTTTCCATGGAATTCTTGATTAGGCCTTGATTTTTGTTAATTAGCTCTTAAGCATGATTAAGCACTTTGTGCACAAATTACTCAAATTGATCAGAATGCCTTATTATTGGTCCAAATTTTGACTAGATTGGAATTGAAAGGTGATGTCAAATGCATTGGAACCATTATACCATTTAGGATGATATTGAAAACAAATAACCAAAGCACACATCTTGTGCAAAGGATTTGATAGGAAAGAGTAATGAAGAGCACATAGGTACAAAATTGACATTTTGACTCAGAATGATCTAATTAATGTTAATTGGCCGATAAATTATATTACCCCATTTAGGGATACCCTATATAGAATCAAATACATTAGTTTCACATTATTTATCATGTTTTAGTGTTTCTAAGCCAAATTATGCATTTTGGGTGTAAATTGGCCAAAAGCCTAATTGGAGGTTATCGATGGCCAATTTTAGGTGTCTACAATTTGCCCCTATTTGGGAATATGTTTAAAACTGTAGGCAAAGCAATGTCTTCTCAAAGATTGAGAAATGGCATATATGCCTATAATTGCAATGATGATAGACTAACTATATGATGCCCCCTCGAGGGAATGATTGGCACAAGTAGGTTGGCAAATGGTCCCTCGATAAGAATAAAAATGAGGGGACCAAAGAAAAGAAAGATGATGGGGTGAAAACATAATGATAGTGAAAAAGTAGTCAAAATCATTGAGAATGCAAGTGGAACAGTGCACAATGGTTTGCCTAAAGGTGGTTATAAACATTATACCATGATAGTGGCAATGTGGTATGATAACATAATGATTTTCCCAAATGTGGATATAATCATTGAGAAGATGGAGCTGCCCCAGTTAGGACAAACAAAAAAGATAATAACATACCCCTGTATAGGTATAAAAATTAAAATGGTGACAACATAATGATTTTCCCAAAGGTGATTATAATCATTGAGAAATGTAGGTAGGATGGTGTGCAATGATTTGCCCATAGGTAGTTATAATCATTGGACCTTGATTATGGTAAACAAGATAAAATTGGTCAAGGATGATGTCAACTTAACATAGAGGGTAATGATGAATTAGAACAAACTATTAGTAGGGAGATGCTCATTTAAATTAATAAAGGTTGAAATTATTTCATGGTTAATTAATCTGTTTGGGATATGATTAGGATGATATCAAGATGTCAATGACAAAGAGATGCCATCATTGCTGAATAGACTTCTTAAAATTGATTTTTGTTATAACACATGTTATTAGGCATCATGGTATAACATCATGAGGGCTTGGCTGAAATATGCTTGAGAACTGACTCACATAATCTAATACTCAATAAAACATAATGCACCAATGATAAAAACTATGATGACAATGAAAACATATGAATATGGATGGATTTGAGTATAAGTGTGGGCATTGAATCACCCAATGAACACACATAAATTGAATCAAGGCAACAGTGCTGAAATCAAACAAACAAGCAGACAAACAAATAAATAAAATAGGTGGAAACAAACAAACAAATAATACAATTAAAAACCTATGAACATTAGCTCTAGAAAATAGGCAACAACTTAACAAACAAACAAAATGGGGGAATAGAAGAAAAAGAAGGGGGTGGCTGAGCTATCTCCATATGCACTAGGCAAGTGGACATTACCTATATAGCTCCATGGATGTAATATCTAATAAAAGACTTTAGGGTAAATGTAGTTCTATTAAGGAATGGGAAGAATGCGATAAATAATGAAAATAAATATAATGGATGTGATAGAACAATATGAATGGTATTGAAAAATGTTAAGTACATGAGATGAAATGCCAAAAGGGATGGGGAAACTAAATGACAAGTGATTTGCTTGTAACTTAGTAAGGGTTCTCAGAATCATTAAGGCAAAGAAGTGGTCAATGTTTTTGTTCTTTTCTACCAATTTTTTGAAATGTTTTTGGAATTATTTGAATTATCTCAACTCAATCACAAATGATGAGACACTAAATGGTTCAATCTCAAAAAAATGGAGAGAGCATTGAAACTAAAGTTTCTTAAAAAATTGTGAGAGCATGGCTTAGGTTTCTTGCAAAACAGTGAGAGTGTGGCTTATTTTGCTCAGAAAATGATGAGAACATGGCTTAAGTTACTCATAAAGTGGTGAGAGCATGGGGAAAAGGGTGAATGAGCTGACCTCAATAAGTATTGAGCACTACCTACATAGTCCTATAGTAGGACCTCAAGTCACTATATTTATGCCCTCACAAAAGGTAGGGAAAAACCAAATAGGTCCCAACAAGTTCTCAAATCTAGCAAACAACTAGTAAAATGAAAATAACAATGGCAAGGTGATATGAAAATGCATGGTAAACAAGTGTTTCCCCTAGTTTGACCATAGGTAGTTATAACTAGGAGATAATGACATAAGTCAATGATAGTAATTTACCCATAGGCAGTTATATTTAGTAGCAAGAATAGTGAAACATTGATTTGCCTATAGGTGAATATAATCAGGCTCACATAAATAAGCTTAATAGGATGAAAGATATCTTTCTAGATCAACTGTCACACTACTTTCATAAACTATCATTGAAACAAGACTTCATAATGCAAAGTTATAATGTCAAATTGATTCCAAGCCAATCCATAAGCCAAAGGTGTCAAGGAGAGATGGAGATAGATAAACTTCCATTTCCAAGGACTTCATGAGCACAATCTGAGTAAGCCACTACTACAAAGGCATTTAGAGCATCCAAGGAAGGTGAAGTAATTCTTTTGTTTTATTCCTTAATTTTTAGTTATGTTTGTCATTTATTTTTGTTACCAAGCTCTCCCTAGTGTCTAGGCCTAGAGATGTTATGCTATTAGTGTGTTTCTTTAATTTTTTTAATTTTAGAACTGGCACCATACTCAACATCCTGTCTTGAGTCAAATTCCTAGATCACATTAATGGCACACCCAATGGGACTAGACACCTCTCACACTTGAAGAAGATCCTTTTACAACTCTAAAATATTTATTTGAGCCTTTAAAACTCTTGAAAATTGATTTTCTAACTTTATTTTGATATTTTTACTTGTCATGACTTTACACAGTAATTGACGTTGGTAAGTAATACCAACATCATTTACTTAACTTAACTGGCATTAGTTATATTTTGATTATCTAAGGTAAATAGCATCAGTTGTATATAATCAATGGTGATCACTATGTTTTTCCAAAAACATAGACCTGGAAGCTATTTTTCCAAAGTTCATTATTTCAAATCAAAAGGAGCTTCAAAGCTAAAAGATATGCTAATTTTTTTTCTCTAGGACCAAGCTTGATATTTGTTCAAAACATGTTTAAATCACCTTTACATGCTTAAAAATAAATTAGGAACCTTGTTTTGGTGTTTAACAAAGGACTTAGATGTTTGGTGAATGTTTTCAAAGTTTGAAACTAAGACCAAGGGGTCAAATGAACACCAACTTTCGTTTTGGGTTTAAAATTGAACACACTTGTCAATTATTATTTTTAATAGTTGTTTAATCAAAATTTTCTTTGGAAAAAAGAGGAATGTTGCATATATGATCTTCCATTTGTCTACTATAGGGACCTTTGGAATCAAAAGTGCCATTCCTATTGCAAGTAGCCTAGTCAAACTCTTAGAAAGAATGTCATCTAAATAACTCCCCAAAAACATCTCAAAGTTTGGGTGACCTTGAAAATGACCCTAAATTCTTTCTAATTTCATGCTTTCTTTATTTTTATACATCTTGGCTTGTGAGGGGGACTTCATAACCTCACGTAAGCTATTTAGGGAAGCTTTGACTTAGGGTTTAATCTCCTAAATTGACTTCATTTGGCTCATTTGGAGTTACAAATGGGATGTAGTGGCACTTTGGACATCACACTACACTAAGCAAACAACAAGATGTAGTGGTTTCAAAAAGGACTAGACCTTTTATCAACAAGCCAAGTGAAATGGACCTAAAATTTATGCTTTTCTTTTGCATTTTTTGGTGTGAAAGTCATTATGCAATTGATTCCCCTAGAATAATCAAAATCTTGCTAGTTTTAGTCAACCCCATTTTTGCATACCCTTTTTAGGATTTAGATAATTATAATTAGTGTATTTTTGGATCATTTTCTCATTTGATATGTTTTGAGACTAAAACTTGTTTATTTTTTTATAAAGCCATGTCAAAGTCAATTTTTCTATACGTTACTCTTTTTTCTAAAGAGGTATTACATTGGCTATTTTACACCACACTTGTGCCTTGAAATTTTTGGTAAACTTGTTTATGTGTGTGTCATTTGAGTTCTAGAGGGTAGAATTATGCTACCCAAATCATGTCACACCATTTTGCCTTTGAGTCTATGAAACATAATATTGACCATATCATTTGAACATGTTTTCACTATTAAGCTGATCAATTTGTTTTAAGACTAGTTTAACTTGCACTAAAAATCATTATTTCAAACCATGTCATGTATACCATTTAGACCTTTGTATTGTGTCATCATGTTATCCAATCTTGTCCAGTGTATCTAGTAAACACTTAGTTTTTATCATTGATTTTTTAGTTAGCCTTGCTAATTTTGGATTCAAACATTGATTGATTTATGTTTAGGCCTTAATTCATGGGGTAGATATATAGATCTTTCTCTTTTTGGTTGCATAAATTCCGTTAATCAATTATCCAAATTTAAAAGCTATTGATGGTTTGTTTGTTTAATGCCTATCCTCATCATTATTTATGCCTTTATTTGGGAGAACACAACCTTTCTCCAAAATCCTTTTTCCTTATGTCTTATGCCAACTAATAATGTTTATGTTTGATTCCATATGTCGGGTCTATGTCAAATTTGTTTCCAAACTTGTTGATTAAATCAAATCATATCAGCCTTTTTTTCAAGTCTAGCTTTTGATGTTGTTTGGACAAAATTCCTAGCACATGCCTATTTGTTTGAGCTTAGCTTTTGACTTCACATTTGGACAAAAAACCTAGCAACTCAACTTTTCCCTTTCCTAGTTTATACCTTGTTTGGAACACTTTGACCTAGACTTTTGATATGCTAATTTTTATTGAGATGATTGACCTTTTGTATGTATGAAATTTGACATTAGACATTTGATGTTAGATTTTTTATGATATGTCTTAGGACAAATAATTTTGGGGATACATCTCCACTTTTAGACCACATTGGAGATACAACTCCACTTTTTGACCAAGCTAGACTAAAATTGAACCATTTGTCCTTTAGAGAGTTTGTTAGATTTTGTAGAACTCTAAGCCTTTTTGTTTTAGAGTTTTAATCATTTACATAGATATGTCTAGATCCACCTATGGTGAATTCATGTACAATCTAGCTTATGATAGAATGGCTACACAAAATTCCACTAGGAAACCCTGTACAGAAAGATTTTTCGAGTTTTATTATTCTCCCTACAATACTCCATATGGGGAACAAAGTCATGAACCAACTAACAATCCAACTCAATACCTAGATTGTTATGAAGAGGCTTGTGAGGATGAATTTGAATATCCAACTATAGATAATGTTGTTTGGGATATAGGTCCATACCCTCTTTTTAATAATCATTACATGGAACACAATCAAGAACCAGTTTATGAGCCAACTCACAACTGGGATGATATGGTTTATGAGGAAGCCTAGGATGCTTTGGCTTATGAGAGTAATCAAGCTTCACCAAATCATACAATTTATATTTCAAGACCATAATTTCACACCATTTCCATACCAAGACCTCATCCTTTGGTTTGTGTGGGCAACCAAGCTCCATAACACCCAACCATTTCTATACCAAGACCTCATCCTTTGGTTTGTGTAAGTAATCAAGCTCCACAATGCCCATTCATCATTCTAGGACCTAGTCCTTTGGCTTGTGTGAGTAATCAATCCCCACAACACCCTATTATTACCATCTCAAGATATTATCTTTTTGCTCATGCAAACAATCATGCTCCTAAATGCCCTACAATTATCCAATCACAAGCCATTCTTTCTCCAATACCAATCCCAACCAAACCTCAATTGATCTAATATTTTGAAGGCCAAGCTATGTTCAAAACTGGTATTTCCAACTCATTGGAAACCAAGGCCAAGAGAACCAACTAATCCAAGATGTTTCTATTGAATCAACCATTCATGATAAGTTAACCTAAGATAATTACCTATTGATCCTATACCAGTTATCAAGGAGTCTCACTCTAATGAGCTAGTCTTTATTGAGTCAATTCTTAATGATTATAATCACCTTTGGAAAAATCATTACCTCAACCATGTACCTATTTTTCAAGAGCCTCTTATTGATAAGCCAGTCTCTAAGGAGTTATCTCCTGACCTTTTTCCCATCCTAGAGGAGTCCCACTTTGATAAACTAATTCTTTTGGAGCCTATTGTGCCATCAAAGGATATTACTTATCCAATACCAAGAATTCAACAAGACATCATTATAATAGAGTACCCATCAAATGAAAAATCAGAATTAGAGTCAGGTTCTATTCTTAAACCAACATTGGATTTAGCATCAGAATTGGAATCAACATTAGTCTCAACATTGGATTCAGAGTCCCTTGAGTTAGAATTAGATTCAGATGAGGAATACATTCATGGCTATTAAAACATTGGTTATGCATGACTCAGATCAATTTGAATATATTTATGATCCTTCTATGGTTTTTTAGGATGAGTATTTCATCTTTGACACAAGTTATCCTAGTATCTTCTATGAGGATTGTGTAGCCTCTCCCCATTTCATTACCATTCCACAATCCATTACCATCAACCAAAATAGCCATATTACTGACATTCCATCTCCCACAAGTGTCAATTGGGAATGATAGAATGATACTTTGTTAAACCTCTTCCATGGTAACATAGAAATTGAAGAAGAACAAGCAGGCCAAGACAACATTCATGTAGAAGAAGAACACTCTCCTAGTGAATCCTTTTCAAAGGTGCTAAGGGACAATCCAAGTCAGAAATCATCATCTTTTAGTGAAACTTTTCTGGAAGCTCTAGAAGACAATCAAATTCAGAAGCCAACATTCCTTAGTGAAACCTTCTCAAAGGTGCTACGAGACAATCAAGACAACTTCATTGGTGAAAACCTCATTGAGCCACTAATAGCTGAGCACAAAAGTTATTCACTACTTGATGAAGACAATATCAAAGATCAAATAAAAATAGCTTCCTCTCTATAGCCTAATTAGATGGTAGCTACTTTTAGGCCCAAAAAACAAAAAAATATGATTGTCCTATTGAGAGAACAAGCCTTCAGCCCTACCACAACAAAATTATGTTGAATATAGCATTAGCAACATTACATGTGACAAAAATTATTGATCTTCATTGGTTTCACCAACATTATACATGCCATTATCATCTACCATTATATTTCATAGTGAAACCTACCATCCATTATTTGTCCTTATTTACCATCCATGGTTGCACTTTCCTTCATAGAGGCTACAAATATACCTTGTCTCAACATTTGAAGGAATCAAAATCAATGACCAATAAAGACCACAAAAGCATTTTTGACAACCACATCTATGTCAAGTTATTGATAAAGTAGCTATTTATATGAGGTGTGGGCTAACAATTAACATAATCAATTATTCTATTAATATCATTTTTTGATTAGGACGTCCATCTCCATCTCAACAAGAAAAATAGAATCATATGCCATTTACCACACCTAGGATAAAAACATGTACCTTACCATTTCAAATTTCCATGCCATTACCATTGTTACATATCATTTTTCTATTGTCATGTATCCTTCTATTTACCCTATCACTTGGGGGTAAACCCTCTTACCATTTTATCCATCCTATCATTCCATTCCTATCTAGACCAAAGCTTATTTTTAGTCATCCTACCCAATCCTATTTTTATCTTGGTTACTTTGGTTATTTTTATCTTGGTTACTTTGGTTTGTGAGAGGATTTTGATTAGGTTTAAACTCTTATAAAATTCATATTTAAATTATAGTCTATGAAATTAGTGTGATAGTTGGTTTGGAAAGATATCTTTTATCTTATCAAGTTTCTTTATGTGATCCTGATTATAACCACCTATGGGCAAATCAATATTTCACCAGTCTTAATACTAATTATAACCACCTATGAGAAAATTAGTGTCATTGACATATGCCATTGTATCATATTTATAACTGCCTATGGGAAAACTTGGGGAAACACTTGTTTATCATGCATTATTGCATCACTTTGCCATTGTTATTTTCATTTGACTGGCCATTTGCTAGATTTGAGAACTTGTTGGGACCTAGTTGGTTTTTCCTCACATTTTGTGTGGATGAAATTATTGTGACTTGAGGCCATTTCAGGACTATGTGGTTCATGCTCAATTCATGTTGAGGTCACCTCAGTCCCCCTTTCTGTATGCTTTCACCATCTTGTGATCAACCCAAGTTAAACATTCTCACCATTTTGTGATAGGTATTTTGTCATTCTCTAACGAGTTAAGATACCTCAAAATGCCAAAAATATTTATCTTGTCTAAGCTTAGTTACTCTCAATCTACCTTATTGGGGCATTTCCATTTTTAGGATTTTTTATTTTGCTTTTGTTTTTAGGTAGTCTATTTGTTTGTTTATTTAAGGTTATTTGTTTGCTTGTTTGTTTATTCACTTGCATGTTTATTTGATTTAAACACTATTTCCTTGACTTATTCTATATGTGTTCATTGGGTGACTCCTTAAGCACATTATTATTGATTCCATCCATATTTCATCCATTTACATTGTCATCATGGTTTTTATCATTGGTGCATTGTTTTTTGAGTGTTTATTGGATTGGGAGTCAATCCTTACGCATATTTTAGCCAAGTTTTTATGGTGTTCTATCATGAATCCTACCATCACATGCTAAAGGAAAAAATTATATGAAATAAGGTATAGAATCAATGGAGCTACTTAAGTTTCTCCTTAGCACCTTGGCAAATATTTTTACCCATCTTAATGAGTGTCAAACCATTAACCATTCTAGTTGTATCATTGTTAATCAAGACAAGCATCTCTTCATTAGCATGTACAACTAAATCATTCACATTGATTAATATTATTACTCTATCCATATCTTTCATCACTTTGTATCCACTCATCTTTAATTTGTATTCTAGGTTATATCCTTGAGTTATGCTTGAAAATCAACCCTAACTAGGGCACAATCATCTTTAGCCAATCTAGGTCCTCGTAATGATTATAAACACCTATGGGGAAATCATTATTTTGACTTTTATTCTTGATTATAACTTCCTTTGGGCAAATAAACCTTCTCTTTACATCAATGCATGCAAGTATTTTATCATTTGGATTAATCTGAACCATGGGTTAGTTCCACCTTTCTTTTTGTTTCTCTTTGAGGGACTATCCATCAATAAATGTGACAGCCACTCCCTCAAGGGGGCATCATCATAGGCTTCCCAAAACCATTTAGATCTTTGTACTTCAACCATCATCTTCTTTTTGGCATACATGCCATTTCTCATTCGTTGAGAAGACATTATTTTGCTTATAGTTTTCAACATATTCCCAAATAGGGGTAAACTATAGATACCTAAAATTGGCCATTGATAACCTCCAATCAATATTTTGGCCAATTTTCACTCAAAACACACAATTTGGCTTAAAAACACTAAAACATGCTAAATAATGTGAAACTAACATATTCAAGTGCTGATTTTGACCAGGGTATCCCTAAATGGGGAAATGCAATTTATGCGCCAGCTAACTTTTATCAGATAATTCTTAGTCAAAATGTTAATTTTATACCTACGTGCTCTATATTTCTCTTTCATATCAAATTTCTTGCACAAGATGTGTGCCTTGGTTATTTATTGGCAGTAGCATCTTAAATAAGATAACGGTTCCAATTCATCTAACATGGACTTCTAATTCTAATCTAGTCTAATTTTTTACCAATAACAAGGCATTTTGATCAATTTAAGTAATTTGTGCACCAATTTCTTAATCATACTTAAGATATAATTAACTAAAATCAAGGCTTTATTAATAACTCCATGGAAACTTGTTGAAAACTTATTTTTGGAAATGAATATTGAATATTTGCATCATCAGGTGACCTCATTTCATGGGAAGACATCCCTAGGCCATAAATGTCATAAATATTAGGATTCATGCCTCCCATACCTCATCAAATCCCTCCATGCCTCTTAATTACCCCTTTTTCCAATGTCATGATGAGGATAATTATAAACTTAATTCCAAAAATTGAATTAATCCTTAACCACACATCTCAATCTCAGGATGGATGGTTCAGGTTGATTGTAGACATTCTAAAAAATATATAAATAGAGAGGCCATGAACATCATTTCTAAGCTATTTTATTGCAAATTCATTATGCTCAAATATATTAAAAGGACTTGATAATGCAAATTTATAATTCCAAATTGATTCCAAGCCAAGCCACAAACCAAAGGTGCCAAGGACAGATGGAGGTAGATAAGCTTCCATTGCCAATGAATTCATCAGCACAAGTTGAGCAAGCCACTAATACAAAGGAATTTGGAGAATCCAAGAAAGTTTAAGGAATTCTTGTGTTTTATTCCTTACTTTTTAGTTGTGTTTGTCATTTTTTTTACTACCAAGCTCTCCCTAGTGTCTAAGCCTAGAGATGTTATGTTATTAGAGTGTTTCTTTCATTTTGTTTTCATTTTGGAACTAAAACCATACTCACCATCCTCTCTTGAGTCTAATTCCTATATCACACCCATCTCCCAAAAATATCATTTAATAATCCTTTACCCCTAATTAAGTATTGAAGCCTCTGTAAATATTCAGGCTTGGGGTTGAGAATGTAATAGTTTCAAACTATCCTAACCCCTAATCATGCTAACCCATCATTAAGATAAGAGGAGAACCTTAATTCATAACCCTAATAGATTCACCTATGCACTCATATATGCATCTATATTTATCATGGTAGATAGATCCAATAAGAGGAGTGTCACAAATATCTAAATTATAATTTATGACCATCAATGGTTATGCACATAAAATATCAAGACAAAAGATACACATCCATTGGAATCCATAATTTTTTTTATCATCAATTCAAATATTTAATTGATATCCAATATACAAGCACCTTATAATTGGTAATGGTGCCACATCAGAAAGATAATTATTCCACATTACTTATCAACCAATAAAGAGATAATATTAAAAAAACTGGATTATTTTAAGGGCCATGGTAGATAAATTAGGCAATGTTACCCATCTATATGTCATATCCATCCTCAACTTAGGGTCCCTATACCACTTTCCTTTCATTTAAAATTTGAATAATACAAGTTTCCATCTAACAGCATAGAAGAACCTCCTATGTAATATTTCCATTTCTCGACTCTTATCTATTTTGCAAAATAGTGTCCAGCTATAGGATTGATATTACTTCACAACTAGTTGTCATCTCAATGAAAACCATGTAGATTTCTCAATTTTACTAATTAAGGGTTCATAAAAAGGAATTAGATTAAATAACAATATGTCATGACCTAGAAACATAACTCAACCATACTCTGATAACACAATAGAAATCTTGATCATTATACAACCAATAACTATATGCAAAACTTATGCTTTTGTTCATTAATACAAAGCATAATATTTTGTACAATTATGATTTAGGAAAAAGTTTAATTATGACACAAAACCCATATAATCCTTTAATGTACATCCTAAATAAAAGTGAATAAATACAATACTTCTAATGTTCCTTGACATTCATAGAACGGTTACCAAAAGATTCAATAACATAACATGCAAGGATATAAAACATATATGTATAAAATAAATTCTTGATATTCATTTCTTAAATATGTGGAAAGCTATATAAAAATGTTATCAATCAATATTTATGGATTTATCCCTAAAATTAGGCCCTTTCACCATGTCTCACCATTCAATAGATATTCCAAGTTAAATTAGTCAAGTTATCTGATGAGTATAAATCAAAGCAAGGAGATCTATATAACATTGACCATACATGTTAATATAGATGATATATTATCCACCAATCCTTTGATTTTATAATGTATAATAATGATTCAAAATACTTTAACCAATATCTAATATGCAATCATAGATTTACAACTAATGCATATATTATGACACAACTCACAACATGGTCTTGCAAGATAAACGAAATTCTGAATTTTAAACTTGAATGCCCACAAGATCATCCATAAATATTTTATATGATAATGGTAATATTATAAAGGAAATAAATAACATAAATTCCATTTTATCCAACATAATTCTAACCATAAGTAATAAAATCATAACCCATGAATCATTATGGAGAAATAGTTATTGTAAGGTCTTTGTACAAGGGATGCATTCAATGATAAAACCACGTTTTGATGCAAGGATCATTCATAAATGTAATATGTCTCTTTATGAAAAAGATAGAATACAATACCCTAGGTTCTATAGTTATTTCCTATTTAATCCAACTCCATTAGACCTTCAATTTAGATATCTCAACATAACCAATACTATGTGTATGAGTTCAACTTATTTTCTTGTGATTACTTCATGAAATATGTATATATAAGGGATTCATATATAAAATCTTAAAATTTCCTCCACTAACATGGTGTTATCATTCACACTATCCATAAGAATGATAATGATAGTAATAATCTAGCATTCACCTATTGGATGAAGTACAATGATAGAAACTACAAAAAATGTAAGTGGATTTTGAGCATGTCAATGATAATTTTAAGCTTAGATTTTTTAAACAATTTTATCAATCAATAAAATAATATAATGTAAGATATTTAAATATACTATCACCAAATTCACAATGGCCAATGAGAGGACAAATTCTCATACTAATCATTACTTAAAATAAACTAATTCCAGAGAAAGACCATTAAAATTACAAACAACACCATAATTATTTCATATGTCAAACAATTTCCTTTCTCACATTAGGAATAATAACATAAATAGTTGTACCTTATTCATTCTATTTTTCGTATACATGATTGAAACATACTATCGAATTGTATTTGCCTTATCAAAGGATACCTATGATAGATAGACATCTTGCATAAGAACACATATAAGTATGCTAAAGTAATATAATAGATTAACCAATCTGGGAACATTAATTTATAGAATTAGACATAGAATCACCTCATCAATTTATATCAAATCCTTTTTATGTAAGAAACAAATATAGTTTGACAAGAAATTCTTGAATATCATTAATTTTCATACACATTAGATCCTTTACCAAATTAATATAGTATTAATTTAAAGAGAAACATAAGGAAGACTATCAAATATTAGGAGCTGCAGTCAATTACCACCATATCTATCATGAAATCACATACATAATACACTACTATAATTAATGCCAAGACAAAATCCAAAGATATACAATAGTAGTTACCATTAGTTGATATGCCATCATCAAGATCATCCAATGAATAAATAAAGTACACAAACAAGATGAATTAAACCCCTCAACAATAGTGTAATGATCTCAACCATCTAGTGGCCTTAACCACCCCATCCATTAACTGAATGGTAGAGTTTGGAAACTAATACTTAGTAGGTATTCAAGGAAATAAAAATTTACTAATCTATCAGATGATTCACAATAAAAATCAACAAAAATAATAAAAAACCAAAAAATTTGACAATCTATAAAAAAATTAAGATGAATACCGAAAATTCAATTTGAACCAAGAACCAAAATTTTGCTGATGATGCAATAATTTTGAGCAACCCACAAGTCTTATGTTAGAAAGTCATGAGAAACAATTGAATTTAAGATATAAATCCATAAATTTCATGTTTCCATACTTGAAATGTCTTTCAATAATATAATATGGCCCCAAAACTTGCCCAACTATTATGCATACACCCAACAACAAAATATAATTACTAAAGATCACAACAACTAATCCTTAATTTCCCCATGCACATCTAACTGGAAAAATTAAATTAATTAACAAAACAAACCCAAAAAGGGTAATGATCATTTCAACACTTAAGATCAAGAACATAAGTCCAAATATTCAAATTAGTTAACACAACTATACATGACATCAAGATCCAAAGGAAATTAAAGTTCTATAAATGACTACACATAAACAATAAATCATGTTACTTTGAATTAACATAGTCAGTATTAAAGCCATGATACTATGACATTTTAGACTTTATATAGGGAAAGGGTAGATGATAATAAATTATGTCATATACTAACTTTTAATTATAATGATATTCTACCAAATGAAACTTTCAATGCCAAGTAAGCCAAACAAAAAATTCCTAATCAATAATTTTATTCTAATAAAAAAAACAAAAGAGAGAACATTAATATTCAAATGGGGTAGCCTAGTAACTTGATTTATAGGTTTATAATGAGGTATTATGATTTCATAATGAATTCATAATATCTAAATTGAAGGAGCTAATATGATAAAAATCATTGACTATGAAATTAATAATAATAATTGTAGCCTAGTGAGCACCTACAAATTTAAACTAGCTCAAACAATTTAAATATTTGCATCACCATTTTCTAGTTCAAATGAATCATTCCAAAATACCAAAATCCCACATGGATTCAAAATAATTACAAGGGATTCACCTAAAACCCTATTTAGGTATTAAAGTAAGATTTTAATGTGCCATACAAATAATTACCCATATTAAAAAATATAGTTGTTTAAAGATAAAATAATTAGCATCTTAAATCAAGCCAATATCTGCCAAATATATTTAAGGAAAAACCTCCATTATCTAATAAATCCATATAGGTTCCTCTTAACATAGTAATTCACAATATTGTGTTGTTTTTTTGAGCAAAAATGGGAGCATTACATCTCCATGACATTATTACACATCATGAAGTCTCACAATTTTAGGATGAGCATGTAATGTCTTCTATATATCCTATGCTCAAATAATATAGAAAAAAACCCTCATTTTGATTACTTATGATACATAAAACCACTTACTTCAAGTTGTAGACTGAAATGGTGGAAAGTGAGACTAGTTTTTCTAACCCCCCTCTCCTCTTATTTTCTAGCCTCAGCCCCAAGTAACTTGATTCTCTCTCTAGGCATGATTTTTTTACCCCAAATATCCTTCATTATTATTGTCATGCCCTTAGGGTTTTAATAAATTTTCCAATATTCTCTATGCATCCTACCCTCTCCTCCTCATCTATTATCCCCATCGACCAAAAATCAAAATGGGCATTGGGAGTTGAGCTAAGTTCCTCCTAAGTCTACCAAATTAATGACATGATTATATTATTCAATACCCCAAGAAGTTTTTAATGATAAGTTTATAATTTGGGGTCAAAGGACCACGAACCCCTAAGTTATCATGGAAAATCTAATTTTTCAAATTAATTTTATTATTACTAATTCAAATTAGGAGATAACTTCTTTTAGCATTTTTTATAGGAGTTTGAAGGGAAGTGACATGAGATGGGTTTGAATAATACCAAGGAACCTAAAAATAATAATGGATTAACAAGATAATAATAATTATAAGGTTCAAATAATGAAACTCAAAATCCTAACACCAATCAAGGCTTATCAATCATAGAATTAACATTACCAAGGCTCATACCAGAGTGGATCAAAGTATGAATTGTCAACATGGATGGAAAGAATTAAAGTGATAACAAATATAATAAGGTAAAGGATAAATGATAAATTGATGTATACATGACAACATAAGTAAAGGTCATGCCATAACAAAATCATACAATACATAATCATAAATGATTTTACACCATGGTGACCAAAAAGATCGACATTTGATAATTTTAATTAAGACTAAAGGAATAATCATGAGTCAAAATAGAAAAAGTAAAAATTAAATGAAAATAATCTAATGGATTAGAATCTCAATATGAACATTTAAATTTGTCAAATTCTCATATTACTACTCACATGATCCCTTTTATCTTTCCAACTATCAAAACCCACTAATGAGCCTAGATCATTGCCTAGTTCTTGCAATCATTAAAATAAGTCATTAACAATACTTGAACAAGTATCAATATCCAATAATAATAAGATTACAAATGAATCATAATATTTAAAAATGATATAATGAGTCAAACATAATCATTTATAGTGGTGAGGAACCAGAACCAATACTAAAAACCATGATAACCAAACCATATCCTTTGAACATACTTAACAATTATAGCAACAACCAAATGTCAACCAAAAATCATAGAAACATTCTTGATTGAATTACTGAGGACTTAGAGGAAACTAGAAAGAAAATTGAGTAAGATAAAACTTAAAAATAAATAATTTTTGAGATTGTGTGCCTTTAAAATTATTTCTTGACATAAAACAATTTAGACAGATTTAAATAAAATGGAAGTAACTTTCTATTGTTTTCAAGAGTTAAGAAAATAAAACTTTTAATATACATGTTTTTGTGCATAATTCATCTTGGTAGAGGAATGCATCCCTATGTATATTAATCCATTTATTTTCATTATTAAATCTTTGGTTCTTCCTTCATGAAATTTAAATATATTATATGTGGTTAAATTTTCATTAAATTCGTTATGTTGTTAATGAGTATATTATAATAATATTATATTTTAATTTTTTAAAAGAATCCATTGAAAATATAATTTCATATTATTTTTACCTATAAGTTAATTTAAATTTTTGATATTTATGTCATTATTTGTTCAAAATATTCATATACCCAATACCATATTTTAGTGTATAGAGGTAAAAATTTGTGTAGCTTGGATATTTCTAGTGCCTTTTTTATTCTCATTATAAATCTTGTTTCCATTGCCAAAACTTGTGGAGGCAAGCATGTAATTCACCTTTAATTATCTTATAATTATTATTAGGATGATTTAATTAATCAAAACCTATTAAATCATATAGCATATATTTTATTTATGATCATAATGATCCTATTATACAATTTATGATATTGTTATATATAGTCATACATATTTACACATAAATAGTAATGAAAGTGAGATAACCTATTCTAAAATTTAAAATGAAAAAATGGGCCAAGTTTCATTTACAATGTATTGCAAAAAACACACAAATAAAATTTTAAACTAATAGATAACTCTAAAAAATGATGTCTTATGGTAATGTCTATTATGTAATGTCAAATCATTAATGAAAGTGAAATATTATATGAAATAAATAAGTTATTTTTTATTAGACATATTATTTCACTTTCATATTTAATACATTAATATTGTATTTTAAAACATAATATTTTAGATTAAATGCTATATAATTGTTTTTATATTATATGTTTAAGGTTATTTTATATTGAAAATTAAAAGAAAAATAATAACTCAAATTAAATTAATATTTTATATTACCTAGTAATTAAAAGTAATTTTAGTTAAATAAAAAATAAATATCCTATTATAATATATTAGAGATAAATGAATAGTATACAAAAAATATATGTGAGTATTATTATTTAAACTTAGATCTATGATACAAGCTAATAAAATTATAAACAACTTTTATTAAAAATATCTTTAAAAAATAGCACTAGGATGCAATTACCTCATAACAATTTAAATATTTATAAATAATTTTCTTATTGGAACTCATTGATATAATACAAATATTTATCAATACTAATAAGTAAAATCATTATTTTATTTTATATAACTTTAATATATAATAGAATTTATAATTGAAAACTCCATAAAATGCAATTGGGTGAACACTAATTTAATCATGCATGTGAGTAAGTCATACCATAAAAAATAGAAAATTGAGGGTATAACTTACTCAAAAGTATAAATTTTAGGGTATTACTTACTCAATATTAAAAAATTTAAGGTATGACTCACTCACATGCAACATAATAAAAGTTTAAAAAATGTACAATCTATGTGTTGAATATGATTAAAAAACAAGTTAGATAATGTGTTATTAATAAATATCCAAAATAAGCATAAATAACTAACTTATTAATCCTACTCCATGAATTATTTCATTGATGATTTCATTTAGATTGCCAATTTCAGCACAATAGCAATAGGAATTGGATGTCTACATTTTCCCCTATTTGAAAAGGCATATCACAAGAAATTTGGTCAAAGAAACATATTTTAAAAGAATAAAAACATTATTATAATTAGAATAAATAAATATGTTCCTACTTTCTGCTAAACTTTATGAGTCATAGAGAAACAAGGTTACGAAAATGCCCCAAATAGTATTTGTGCAACCCATAATGCCCCCTCGAGGGGAAGAAAAGCAAATTAAAATATTTGATGGGTTGGAAATTGATAATAATAAATAATAGTCATGGTAATTTCAACAAATAAGACTAAAAAGTAGATTAATGAGTAGAAATCAAGAGGAAAAACAAATAAACAAGGCTAAACTAATAGCCCAATAGAGATAAAATAGAGCAACTATAGGCCTATGGGTGAAAATTTTGACAAAAGTACTATATTTTTACTTATGGGGAGTAAAAATAGTTCATTTGCACCCCTTGTTGTACTAAATCATAGATTTGAGATTTATGCATGAGAGAGAAGAGAAATATGGCAAATATCTTGCACTATCATTACCTTAGAGAGCACATGTCAGATTATCAAAGACCATTGGGGAACAAAACATCAATAGGTTTATTTATTTTATTTAAGTCTTGCATTTGTGAAATTTATTAGTAGGTCAAATTAGGAACACTTGTGATCTTGTCGATTACCTAAATTTATAATCATCAAGGTCACCCTTGATAACAATGAGATCACCATTGAGAATAATGAATTCACCATTATTTCAGTGGGATTATGAGTCAAAATGGTGAATTATCCACTTCATCGGTAGACTCACATATTGGGGTAGAAATCACTAGGCAAATGATGATTTTTCATAGTCAAACCATGATGTTGTGAATAATAACAAAATCACCTTGTGTATTGGTAAGAATGCCCTACATTTTAGTAAGACTATTATAAATGGCAATACCAACCTTTTAAATTGTGATAATGCCCTATTAAATGGTGAAATAACCGTAAAAATAGTGAGATAGTTGATAAAATGGGGCCAATATGAAATTAATCCAACCCCAATATTAGAATAAGAGAGTATGGGGCCTATAGATGTTTAATCTAGTCCCAAAATTATAAGAATTTAGGTAGATTAGATCAGTGAAAGGAAAAATAATTGACCTAGTTCCTTGTGATTGATTTTTAGGAGTGATTCAGAGTGATCACATCATGTGAGTGATGATAAAAAATTCTTTGATGATAGGGGATTTGGACAAATGAGCTCATGGGTGTCTTCAAGGCTATGGAACTATATCGCCTGGCATAGTTACTAGTGATTCACATAGAAAGGGAATACTTATCAGTACTTTTGGATATGTGGCATTCAAAGAACTATACTTTTAATTTTTTGATCAAGGAGGCCACAGTTAAATTGGAGGATGTTCACTAAATATTATGGGTGCCAATGTAGGGCCATATGATTACTTGTATGTTAGTGGCCTGATAGGCTATTTTAGAAGATTTATTGGGGTTGGTGGACCTAGAGGTTATGGATGGTAGTAGTGATTTAGATGCATTAGAGGACTTGGCTTGTCCTTTATATGATGACGAATGAATAGGATAGGGGATAGTTCCCTTAGAGGTAGCTATATTAATGGCTCTTATTAGTGCCCTTGTACTACCTAACAAGAGTGGATGGTTCTTCCCACTTATATTAATCAGAGTATTCTAGGAGATGTTTGATCACCTAGCATAGTTTTCATGGGTACCAATCATCTTATCCCAACTATATAGAGATCTAAAAATGATATCCTATCAAGGAGGGCACAACATTGGCCACAACATCCTTCTCCATGTCTAAGCCTAGGAACACATTCCCACTAAGTGGCTTGTGGGGTTGAGATATTGTAGGGAACTAGAGGATTTAGTAGATTTTGGATGGTAATTGACAAGGCCAAGTTTACATGGACATTTGGGAGACTTTCCTTATTTTTGATGAGTCATAGATGAGATGAGGGATAGGGATTTTATTTGGAAACCCTATATAGTGAGTTAGTGGGTTTGGATTGAGGACTTGTTATTTATTTGATACATGATCACTCCATTATATATTATAGGTTTTCATGATTATATAATGGAGTGGTATATGCCAGATCGAGTCCAATAGTAGTCTAACATTCAACGAGATATCCTAGAAATTCTTCACTATTTTACACATGTGACTAGGGATATTCAAGAGTGTGGGACACTATTACCCCAGGATAAGATAATTTTAGACTATGATAGGGTTATAAACATATTATAAGACTATGTAAGAGGGGTCATATATGTAGAGTTTATGGATTATTATGCAGCATGGTGGCTTGGTGTTAGACTGATTTGAATAACTAGGCCTCTATCACAACAACTAGTTTTACATCAAAGATGGGTGAGACTTAGGAGAGATTTGGGTAGGCCCCAACATAATGATATGTTCAAGTATTGGTGTAGCTAGTAAAATTATAGGTAGTGGATACTCAATTATATCAATATCCTCTAGATGATATAGAAAAGGTGGCTTAGATGGACAATATGTTGAAATTAGGGATGCCACAGTGGTGATGAGGGCCACAAGATAGATATAGGAGAGGATGGGACCTACACAATAGGAACAAGTATAGTTAAAAGAGAGGTAGGGTCCTCTAATGTAGTTAGTTAGATAAAGGACTAGGCATTAACTAATAGGCTACAATGAGAGATCATGACCTGATTATCAAACATACTAGGTCTACAAAGCACTATAGCTAGATTTTAGGTATAATTGGCTATGACATAGGGGGACACTACTAGGTTATAGGGTTTGATTGTAGCCAAAGATGTTAAGATTATGAATTTAAGAGGGTAGGTGGCTTAGTTGATAGGGGTTTAGGTGTAACTAACTACATGAGACATAGATATTTTGATAGTAGTTGGTGAGTGATATTTTGCTTGGGTGGTTAGGGAGAGTTTAGCTTCTTAGATATATAGGATCATTAAAGAGTGAGATCAAGATCACCAATCCATGATAGATAGTGGATTAGGATTAGCTAGAGCCTTGGATGATGTGATTGTAGCCAAGGATGATGTCTTGTGTGTGAAAGATGAGATAGCTTAATGGTGGTAGTTATATGAGACAATAATCCCCATGGAGAGGAGAGAACATTCATACAGAGATTGCATGAGATCCTAACAAACTAGCCAAACCTATATGTCTAGACATGCTACCAAGCTAGAGTGATCAATATCACAATTATCATCACAATAGGTAGTCATGAGCCCTCCACCACCATGTCAATCATCATCACCAAATTTAAAGATGCTTCAGAGTTACTAGTAGAGTCCCCCTAGGGATGACCATGATTAGAACTAATTTTGTAGCTCTTCTTTTTTATATTATGAAATGTATATATATTATCACAATGTATAAAACATTATTCTAATATATATATATATGACAATCATTTTTTAGCTTATTTCTACTTGTACGTTGAATCTTAATATTCTATTATTATCACATGATGTTTATATTTATGTTTCTCTTCTTATGATATGATTTTATACGCTAGTGTTAGGAGATGAAATTCCTTAGTTTTTTTATTTGATATGCTAAAAACCAGATTTTATAAGGACTTAGAACTATGAGAGTGAATTACATTAATTTAAACAGTCCAACCAGGGTTGAGAAGACAAAAATAATAAAACAAGTACTTAAAAATGAAAGTAAGAAACAAAATCACAATAGACACTAGTCTAAGGAAAAAGTCCCTCCTAATTATCTTTAATAGTAGTAGTATGCTTGTCCTAGATGGTTGGTTTATATTTTGAAACCTTGACATGAGTATGATTCTTAGGGCCTTCAACTACCTCCTCATGGAAGATCATTTTGGTCCATTTCTTATCTTTCACCTACAAAGGAGTCTATTTAGGGGAGACACCCCTCTGGGATCCCAGAGGGAGGATATTTGGACCTTCGGGGATTTCATAAAAGGTGATTAGGGGGGTTCAATCGAGTGGACAAAAGAGTAGATGGTGGCCTAAGCCACCTAGTGGAGTTCCTTCAATTTTTATATCAATGTTGTTAGGCCAAATATTTCTTACTAAACCCTCAAGTTGAAATTTTATAACAAAATTTTATTATTTTCCAAATCCTCCATCATTATGGCCTTACCCTTCTAGATTGAATACATAGGAGAACCAATTTGAATGGGTTTTGGCTTAGGGATAAATAATAGTATAAGGGGTAAGTCATCAGGGGTGACTAGGATAAACTATTCTAGGGTGAATGTTTGAGAGGTTAGTGGGATCAATTGTGAGGGTCCTCCTTTGGGGAGTCTTATTTAGAGGAAGATCCCTTAGGGGGAACTTTTAACCTAAAATAGTTTGACCATGCTTGATGAGTATGAGGATTAGACCCTAATGGAGGATAGGGTTTGTATCATTAACTTAGTGGATTATAATAGTAGTTACTAGGGATTTGAGAAGGGAATAAGGTAAAATGATTTTAAAACCAATGAAGTGATTCAAGAGCAAGAAATGGTGTGAAAAAATTAAGGTATACTTACCTTCCAAAGTCATGTACCTCATGAATTGAAGGCATATATCTAACTAGTGATGTGCGAAGTTGGCACGAGGGAAACCCTTCTTATCTATTTGTATAAATTTATTTTTTGTAAGGAATCACTATGGGGATTCTTACTTCTTAGACTGATCTTTATATTCGTTGGCTCCAACATAGGACATGCTCGTGCCATCACTAATTAATTCCTATAAGACATTTATGGAAATGCCTCACATAGTGACTTTACATTTTTTCCATGCCATAATGAAGTCTCAAAAAACCATGTCATTATGTAATGTGTTTCATAAACTAAGTAAGACCCCCCTTCTTGAGTTTTTTCCATACCTTTTTTTGTTCTCAAACCTCTTTGCATGAGGTGAGTTCTAAGTAGTCTCTGTCACCACCCATGGGTGCTAGAGTCATAGAGATGGAATGGGAGTGATGAATTTTATGGATGCAGCCAAAATAGCTAGGGTTTGAATGGGAGGGAACACCCACCAAAGTCATAATAAAATAATTAGTCCCACTTCCTTCAAAATGAATATAAATTAGCTGAATCAAGATTTCCCCTATCAAGTTGAGAGGCTGCATGTGCGAAGGGATGATTCTTTTAAGTTACATTAGTACTTTTTGCATGGATGACATCATTCACCTTTGGGGGGATGATGCACTTCCTTAGTTAGCATATGGATGTTGATGTATTTGTTTCTCTATTTCATATATGACTAGATGCTAGAGGATAATTTAGGAGATGCACATCCTAAGCTAATCATATAAATAGTCATCTAGACTCAATGTGTATTGCATGAGATGTATATCCTACATAAAGAGTCTTATTTATTTCCAATGCTTGGCATTTGTATATCCTATTTAGGTAGTGTATATCTAATATAGTGTGTTTAGTGTTTTTTTTGGTGCTACATTGACTATTGGACCTTGGAGCATTTGGTGTTTACAATAACAAGTTTAAGTTATGCATCATAAGTATGAATAGCTTATAATAACATTTTATTTATTTTTACAATTGATCAGTTTAATTGTGAATATTTATAACTAAGGATAATGATAAAAATTACCAAAACCAGAGTTACAACTATTTACGTTTAAATAAAAAATGAATAAAAGGAAAGATAAAAAGAAGATAAAATACAAAAATGTAACCCAACTTAAGATCAAGATATTAATGGTCAAGATTTAATAGGAACAAGAATTTACTTAAAATAAAAATATAAAAAACAAAGCAATAACAAATTGTTAAACAACATGGAATCAAGATATAAATAATCATGATCCATGTATTAATAATGTCTACATAAAAAACTAACAAATAACACAATTTAAATACAAATGTAAATAAGCCAAGCCTAGGTTAAGGCTAGACTCAAAATGTTTACAAAATGTATTCAAATACAACTGTAAAAATTAAAAAAAACACAATAAACAAGACAAAATAGTAAACCAAAGAACAAGAAGAAAGAAACAATAAAAGACTAAGAAAATAAATAAAGACATAAGAAAATATAATATAAATTAAGAAAACACAATAAAAGAACTAGAAATAAATAAAAAAATAGAAATAAAAATGAATGAATAACAAAACAACAATAAAACACCAATAAACAAAATAAATACAAAATAAAACACAAATATAAACTAATTAATGAATAGAAAAACACCAATAAAAATAAAATAAGAGACAATAAAGAATTAAAAAACACCACTAACAATATTTACAAATCAACAAGACAATAATAAAAATAAATGCAAACACAATAAAACAACAATAAAAATCAAACAAACACACACAAACAATGGTTAATCATAATGTTAGTGAAGATAGAAAATTAATTATTTGTGCATGTGTAATAGAGGCATTACACTCCATGATAGGGTAACCCCTAAGATAAGTGACAATGACACTAGTACAATGAAACAAGAAAAATGGAAACAAAATTTTCGCTAGATGATAGGGAAATAATGACATAAAACAAATAAAAAGTTCCCCTAGGCTATAGGAGGCAATAAACCAAAAAATTAAAATGAGGGTAAGAGAAGAAAAGGAAGGGGTAGCTGAGCTGACTCTATATGTAAAAGGAAAGTGGATGTTGCATACATAGTTCCTTGTATGTAAGATCCAACATTAACTTTACACCAAATCTAATTCATCTAGGAGAAATGATGACAAGAAAACATGATGTTCATGTAGAGAAATATGGCAATGGTCTCAAAAAATAGTGAGTGCATGAAAAATAAAGTATGGTTTAAGAGTTTCCACACTAAAATACAAGAGACAAGATTGCACAAATGAACTAAATTGGGAATTTAGATTGCATACTACATCTAAGGTTGAGAAAGAGAAAAATCTTGTAAAAGAATGAGAGCATACGAAAAACCAAGAGTGAAGGAATGGATCTTATTCAAATTAGTAATGAAAACAAAGGTCTCTCAAAATGGATAGAACATATGATGAGTGAAAAATAAGGTGAGGAAAACTAAAGTAAAAGTGGTTACTTTTTAAATAGCAAGGAGTCCCCAAATATTTAAGGTTAAAAAGGTAATGAAAGTATGGCTAAGCTAAGTTGAGATACCCCATGTATCTGAGTGTTGCCTACATAGTTTGTATAGACCTTAGGATGATGTAGTTATCATATAAATGGGAGGAAAAAGACCAATTTTGCCTAGAAATAAACTAAACAAAAAATATCAACTAACCCAAAAAAATTATGGATTTATATTCCTCATGGAAATCCTAAGCCAATTTTTATGATTTTGTGATTTTTAGGGATTTTATGGAATGTTTACAAATGTTTAAGGGTTTTCTAAGTATCTTAAATCAATTCAAAATTATGAGAGAATAATTGGTTTAACTCACAAAATGGTAAGAGCATGGATTAGACCAAGGTTACAATAATTTATCTTGTTCAAATAAACAATGAACATAATGGTAACTCAAAAAATAGTGATAGCATGATTGAGGTTGCTCAAAAAATAATGAGAGTACTTAAGATAAGAATAAAAAATGGTTTAAGGCAATGCTTTTCTTCTTTTATTGTATCAATTTCTAATGTGTTTATTTTTTTGGATAAGCAATAGAAAAATAATATTAATAATATATAAAGGGAACTACCTAGCTAAAGATATGCACATCCATAGGTAAGAGTTTTAAACAATAGGTAAACTAGCTGCAATAGCATTGTGAATATAAACAATGGTATAGGGAACCAACTAGCCAAAGAGATGCACGTCTAATGGTAAGAGTTCCAATGACAAATAAAAATGGATACAATATCCCATGAGATCTTGTTAGGAAAAATAATGACTACCAAATAGTAAAAAAATGAAATAGTACATAATAGCGAAGAAATTTCAAGGAATCATCTAGTAGGCAAAAACTATGTACTGACATATCCTTGTATACTTATCTATAAATAATAATTTGTGAATATAGATACAACTAAACTACCTTATAGAATGGGTGCTAAATGTGTCTAGAATTCTTTTGAATCATAATTAGGATCATAATTGATATTAGGTATAATGGTCCAGGTTACAATTGTCTAGAATAAAATGAAAACTAATTTAGTGGAATATAAATGATCCAAGTGACAATGGTTTAGAGTTAACAAAATACATAAAGAAATGGTCAATGGTTATGATATTCTAGAGTTACAATGGTTTAGAGTGGAAAGTTACAAGTTTGCAATGGTCTAGGTTAGTGTGCTTACAATGGTCCAGAGATACAACTGTCTATTTTTATAACAGTCTAGAATGGAATGGTACAAGGTATAAGTATAATGATGGAATAAATGACTTCAACACAAGTTTACCCAAAGTAAGGGATCTTGTATGCAATGGTCAAAATAAGGTTGTCAAGTGTAGAACCACTTGAGGTATATAATATTCATAAGTTCCAAGAGATCTTCACCATTTGGCGTAGCCAATATGTATGCCCTTTATCCACAATTTATTGTAACCAAGTATGATCCCAACCAATTGGGTTATAATTTACCATTCTTATTAAATTCAACATTAGGGTTATTTTAGTTTTCATTCAAGACTATGTTACCAAATTAAAACTCCCAAGGGAGAATGTGCTTGTTATAACTACAATGCAATCTATTATGATATTATCTCAAGTTATTTAGGGTAGGAAAACACTTGTCATTAAGGATTTCCAACTCTTACAACTTGGAAAATATATAATATTCATCATCCACAATGTTATCTAAGGATACTTGTAATGAAGGTAGCTCAACCTTGATTAGGGTAATAACCTTTATGCCAAAAACTATGGAATATGGAGTGGCTCTTGTAGTGTCTGATAACTAGCGTAATAGGCCCATAGGGTAGGAAAAATTTGAAAGTGCAAATTACAACCAATGCCATTGATAATATTCTTTAGGATTTTGATAATGGTTTTGTTAGATACCTCATACTGACCTTTACCTTGTGGATTATATGGTGTGGACCTTTTGTGTTTAATATTAAACATAGTACAAAGGGCTTTTACATATTTGTTCACAAATGAGCCACCATTATTGGATATAATAAGAACTAGGATACCATATCAATAAATGATATGATAATGGATAATTTTCAAAAACTATTTCTTAGTGACACAAGTGAGAGGAATGGATTCAATCCACTTAGTAAAATATTGGTATCAGTGAGAATGTGTTTGTGGCCATTAAAAGAGGTTGGGTTTATTTTATTGACCAAATTAAGACCCCATGTAGAGAATGACCATGGTGTAATGATTAACTATATCAGAAAAGAAGATACATGTATCAAATTACCATGTTATTGGAAAGAAACACAATTCTTGACATTATTAAAAACATATGTTTCCATCTTGGGCAAATTATACCCTATTCTAAGGAGTTTCTTAGATGAGACTACATTTTTAGTATGGGCCCCACACATTCCTTTATGGACCTCCTTAAGCACTAACATTGATTATATCAAAGATAAAAAAATAATAATTCCATCATAGACCTTATGATAAAGCGTGTTCCCAATGAGGGAATAATAGGCTAGGTGATGGAGGAAGATTTTTTGGTGATTGTGTGAAAGGTCAGGAGGAAAGACTTGGTCATGAAAATAGTTAAAAATGACCTAGAACTAAGGGAGTTTAGGTGGGGGATTGGAACTAGTAATGTTTCAAATCCTTTATATATATATGTTTCAAATCTTTTGGGAAGTGAACACCATTGATAAATAAGCCTTATCAATAGGTTTATAATTATTATTGTATTCCAAAAGTGTATGTATCAAATAATATAATCAGTGCTCCTTTCTTTATTCATCATGCTAGGCCAATAGTGCCCCCAATGCATATTTTATGGCTGAGATAAAAAGGTGTAAAAGTTTTCTAAGTGTTGGTAATCTCAAAACTATCATGTTGACCAATTATGATTTAAATTTTGAAAATTATTGTTGATGCTTAGTATCCTAATGAAAATTCACCCCCTTATTAAAGAGGTGTGTGAAAGGATGACATTTATCTTCTAATTGTGAAATAAAACTATGAATAGACTAAATATTTCCCTATAGGCTATGGAACTATTTCAAATTAGAAGGTGGAGGCATTTCCATGATAGCCTTGACCTTATAATGATCCACTTCAATCCTTCTTTGTGATAAAATTAATCCTAGAAATTTTCCTAAAGTGATGTCAAAGATGCACTTCTTAGGATTCAGTTAAACCTTGTATTCACAAAGTCTCTCAAAGATTATCTACATAACATCATTATGTCTATCACATGTTATTGATTTTGATAAAATATCATCAACATAGTCTTCAAAAATATTATGCATCATGTCATGGAAGATGATAGTAATATCACATCGATATCTGTCACCACATTTTTTTAATATAAAAGGCATGACTTGGTAACAGAATGTTCCCCATGGTATGGTGACCATATTTTTGTGTTGGTCTTCTGGAGCTATCTTGATCTTATTGTACCTTGATAATCCATCCATGAGAGAAAAAATCTCATACCAAGAAGTAGATTTGACAATCATGTCAATGTTAGGTAAAGGGAAATAATCCTTAGGACATGCTTTGTTGATATCTTGAGAATCAATACAAACCCACATGCCCTATGGCTTTTTAATTATTAGGACTACATTTGATATCCATTCAAAATATTCCCATGGTTTGATGAATCTAACTCCTAATAGTTTATATAACTTCTTTAATAAAATAGTAGTGTGGATGCATTTTTATCTATTTTATTGACTAGCTTGTCATTTAGATGTACATCAAGGTGATGCATGGCCAAGTCAGGATCTAGGCCTGGCATGTCTGATGAGCCCATGCAAAGATATCAATAAAATCCCTCAAAATTGTGATAATGTAGTCATGTTATTCATCGGTGAGGGATAATCTTGGATAAACAATTTTGGGATCTTCATAAGTTCTTATGATCACTTTAGTGTTGTTTTCTACAATAAAAGTAGAACCATCCTCTAAAATAGTGAGCAATGTTTTATCATAGTCTTTTTCTTCTACTTCAGCTTCTAGTTTTGAGGCCCAAATATATAGATAGTGAGAAGAATATGAATCCTATAATTTAGTTAGTATCCAACTGAGAAATATCTCTAGAAATTTTAGATTAATATTTTCAAAGACTCTATGTTATTTAGATGTGATACTGGCACGGGTTATAGATCTAGGATTTAGTGAATGTTGTGCTTCAATTGGAGATGAACAAACTTCCCCATCTAAGAGTTCCTAAAATAAGTTTTCACTCAAGGGATCCTCTTTCTCTTTACTTTTTCCTTAACTAATGAATGCATCAAAGAGGTTTACATCTGAAGATATCAATGTTTTATCTTTTGTGTGACCAAGACAGTTTGCCTACTCTCTAATGTAGGTGGCAAAGTACAAAGAGAATTCAAATACTTGTTTATGATTTCTAATTGGCAATCCATCTCTAAAGTCCATAAACTTTTAAATAAATTCCTAATTTTGAAATTCATCAAGAGGTATCATAGAATTTTGGTAGTCCCAATTTATAGGGTCAAAATGGTAAAGGTTAAGTGGATAATGGGTCATTATAGTCATAATATAATTAGATCAAAATAAATAAATGTCACATATCTCATCATAAGTTGTATAATTGGATGTTGTGTTAGTTTCAAGAGTCTCATCATCAATTGATTCAAAGGAATCATTATTGCAATACATGAGGTCACCCCTAAGCAATAAAAATATGAGACCTTGACTCATAGGAGGTTTACCCACTGATAATGGTTCCAAAATACCTTGCTCTTATGGACCTATGCCTTTTCTTACATAATATAAACTATCCATAATCTAATTATGTATGGTGTACTTTATATTCTAAAAATAATTAGCAAATTCATCAGAATTCAACCAATCTCCTTTAGTAAAGGCTTCTTTATCTTGATTTGGTGAAATTGTTGGTATAAATACCACTAGTGGTTTCTACGTGCCTTTATTATTTTATAAAATCATGTTGGGAATGAAATGGGCTTCATAAAGTTTAGTTATATGATAATACTTAGGAGACTTGTGTAATTTTTCAATATGAAAGTCATATTTTAGATGGTAAATGGAAATGTCTACATTCTCAATAATTTAGTTGGTTTGTAGTGGAAAATGGATCAGCCAAAGTGGAAACGAGATCACTTGGGTTGATATAATTAGACTTGAGTGGCTATGAAATTATTTATTTGTTAATATTTTCTCCAAATTTAGAACTAGGATAATAGTTATGATTCCAAAATTTAGCCTCTAGTTGTTTACAATATTGGTAGGGTTAGAATCCAACATAAATGCTAACCTCAATTCTAACATGGGGGAAATTGAGAAACTAGTTAAAGGTAGATGGGATAGATCATAATTCATGGATAAAACTATGACCAACAAGTATATTATATCATAATTCAACGTCCATCAATGGCACATAGTATCATGCGATATAGACCCAAAAATGATTTAAAAATAAATAGTCCTAGAAAATGCCACTTCAAAGTTATCATATACTTTGATAATGATTATCTTAGGTTGTATGTTTTTGGTGGTATAAAAAAATAATTTTATCAACTTGAGCTATAGTATGTTCATCCTTGAACCATTATCTATAATAACCCATTTGATCTTATGATTTCTTATAATGACCTCAATGTACATGGGGTTATTATGGATCAAACGAAGGGAAGACATATCTCTTTGATCAATGTAATTTGTTGGCTCAAAGATAAATGTATTAAAAATGTATATAATTAGTTAGGGTTAATATATTTTAGGATAATGGACCATCGAAGGTAGTCATTAAATATATTTCAATGTACTTCTAATATACGCAAAATATCTAGGATATAAATTTGCATATGGGTTTTTTTATGTTGGTCCTAGATACTATATAGATTATCAATAGAAGAATGAGAGGGTTTGGCCTTATTTGGTAAAGTTTTTAGCTTTAGATTATAAGGCACATTATTTAAATTTGGCTCAATCTTATAAGAATTCAAAGGGCCTTGGAGGGTGACTCACTAGTGTCTATTTATGAGTTCACAATCTAGACTTGACAAGGAATCACTATAATTAGAATAAGGCAAAGGGCCTTAGAGGGTAACTCATGAACATCTAGTTGTAATTCCATAATTTTGAGTCAAAAAGGAGTAATTATAATTAGAATAAGTGGGTATAGGTTTGGAAATAATGACCCATAAAAACTGAGATGTAATGTAGTTTCTTAAACCTGGTGCAACGTTACTTGACGATGAGGGTGTTAACCCTATAATAGGGGGTCCAAATTTTTTATAATAATTTTATAGTTCATGGGTTTTGATTTTAATGGTGGAAACATGATTTATATAAACACATCCCATGGTTTTATTATAATCATAAGACATGATGTTATAACCCAAGTTATTAGTGTGGGTATTATGATCCTAATTATGAATATGCTAATTGAGATTCTTGCCTTGTCCTTGTTGATGTTATCTCTAACCTTGATTTTTAATATTCCCTTGTGGATTATGAATATGTTTTGGAAATGGGTCTTTGTATATGCCCATGTATTTATTAGTATTATGCATTATTTCTTTCATTTTGATTCACCACTTTCAACCAGGTTCTCAATAAGATGTCTTAATTATCTACATCAATAAATGGCACGGCCGATAACATTATGGAAAATTTAAAAATCATATTCCTCATACCAATTAAATTTAGTTTGATCTTATGGAAATAGTTTTGGTATAGGTCATACAATCAAATTGGCTACCGCTAGTTTTTGTAATACTACCTCAATAGGTTCTCCCAGTTTGTTGAATGTTTTATACTTGTTAAATGCCCTGCATGGAGGAACCCTTTGTAAAGTGGTTGAGGGATTAGGTGGGGATGGGTGTGAATTTGTATCTAGAAGATCCTACACCATTTTAATAGTATATATATATTATCACTTTATTCCCTCCATGTTGTTGTCCTTGTTAAAAATCTTAAGTTTTTCTATAGTAGTAGCTTGAATAGGTGGTTGGGTCTAATTAGATGTTTGACCCTATGAATATATATTTAAAATGACCTTGGTAATGATAAAATTGTTAATATTCACACCTTTTTCAATTGTCTCCTTAAATGTTTTATCACAAGTGAGTCACAAATTATGAGGCACCTCATGGTTTAGGTTTGTGAAAAAAAGTCAGCTAATTGCTTATTTGTTAAGTTGTGGTGAAAGCATCCATCTAGTGCTTTCCAACACTATAAGTATGTTGAAAAGTTTTCTCCATATTTTTGAATTGATTTGAATAAGTAAAAAAATATGAAATCATGATAAATATTATAAGTGAAATGGTTGAAAAACTTATCTAATAGGTCATTCTTATCTATTACTGATCCCTTAGGTAATTTGAGGAGCCAATCTAGAGCTTGTCCATCCAAACTATGTGGAAACAAGAGAAAATAAACATTTATATAGGATACCTCTTATCATAGAATGAAAAAGGTTTGAATGTGATCTCAAGGGTCACATTTCCCTTTGTATTTATCAAATTTAGCTATCTCAAAATGAGGTGAAGAGGGGACATGAAAAATGCTTAAGTCTAATAGACAAGGACATATATTATCAAACTTGTATTTATTAATTTGGTTCCCTATTTCAAGCTTAAGACTATTTATTTCATAAAATTCCACTCTTGCATGTTTTTTGCATTTGTTGGTAGAATATAAATTTGTTGGGGTGGAACATACCCCTGGTGCATGGTATTATTAGCTATATACACCATATGTATAGAAGTTTGGTTTTATTTTACTCATTAATTTGAGTAGGGTTGTCATCGATTCATAGGTGGTTGATACAGAGTCCTTAGAATATAAAACTGTGAGGTATATGAATATTTTTAGTTTGAGGGTGTTACTCATTAGTTCACAAAGGATGTGATGGTTGAGATGAACTCATTAAAGTGTTTTGTAAAATACCCCCAATCTAGGATGAGTCTTTTGTTCCTTGTGGTTCAAAAGGAGCACGAGTATTGTGATGGTTTAAAAATGTATGCTTTGTATCAGGTGAAACATGTTGTGAAACATTTATAGGTTTATTCTATTTAGGATAAAATCTAGGATCTACCATAGACATAGGATCCGCTAAGGGATGATGTGTTTATTATATCATATGTTCTTTATATTTATAAGTGATATTGTTGATTAAAGTCAAAGATAAATAATTTTTTAGGTCTATGACGAGCTGATCTACATACCATTGACTAATTTTATGAATCTTGGTAGCAAGATACTAATTAGTTAGAGAGGCATCTACAAGTTGTTATTTTACTTTACTAGTGGAAGAAAAATTATATTTTTAACACAAGTGATAGGCTACTCTAGTTATTGATCCTCTACTTGAAAAATCATGTACAATTATTCCATTAGGAAATATTTTGGAAATCATGCACCTAATTCTATCAACCTCAAAAAGGATTCATCTTTGTCTTATAAATGTTGGTGTTCATAATAACCCTATTTGGATCCTACTATAATTATGATATAATAAAAAATAATAGAGTATTCTTATACATCATAATAATTTTCTTTCTCACAACTAGGGCCATAAGAGAGCCCATTATGAGTATACATTTGTGTCATTCTTAAATATGATTTTTTACATTACTAAGATATGGAATGTGGTTCACAAATGTTTTAAAGGTGTTTTAGACTCTTCTATAAAACAAACACAAAGTAACACAAGACTATAATAAAACGGAAATGGCATAATTTTAATCAATTAGAAGAAAGAGGTTAAGTAATTACTCAACCTTGTTAGTGGAAATCATCAAATTGGAAGGGGATATAACAATCTTAGAACCTAGAGTGGAGGCTAGCACAAGAAAACATAGGTTAAAATTATGTCAATAACATTAAAATATAAACACAACTATGGTGAGTCATGGATGTATAATCTATAAAAAAACCTTCCTAATCAAGAAGATTAAGATGTGAACTAATTATCTCAAAATGTAAACTAACACAAGAACTCCTAAGTATAAATCCAAAACTAAATGAACAACATAATGATTCCATATGGTAAAGGTGGTAAAATGGTCCAAGAAACTAGAGTGTGAATGAATGCAAGATAATATGTAAAAAATAAGAATATAATGGGAAAGAGTATATGTAATGTATTTCAATCCAAATGTAAAATATCACCCAATTTACTCAAACCAAGTGTGAAGGGTAAACTAATAGCACTTGGAGCTCTTTACAAGGGTTTAAAGTGTGCCTTACTGATCTAAAGGGTCAAAAACCTATTTTTTGATGATTTGTGCATTAGTATAGGTCTAGTAGTTATTTCCACCATTGTTATAAGTATTAAATGTTTTCCAAATATTCTTTTTTTTTTGCATACTCATGCCAAGGATGTGTGGAAGTCTTCTACAGGTCTAGAAGTTTATTTCAAGTTGGAAGAATAAATTCAAGTTGAAAATAGAAGATAGCCTCAAAAAGTAAACATGAAAAATAACATCCCTGGTTAGTTAAAATTTTTTTGATAATTCAAATGACTATTTACCATAATATTCTAGAATATTAAGTGGAAAGGGAGTGTATAATTCCATGGGAGAGAGTTTGGGGGTTGAGAAGGCAAGTGGATCATTCAATGAAGTTTCAAAGTCTTTGGAGACTTTTCCTTCTTAATGGATCATGACATGATCATCATCAACAAATTTCTATCTTATAATGTGTTTATAAGCCAATGATAGGGCTAGAAGGCTATTTAGAGCTAATGAAAGTTAATTTAGTAAGGAAGGGTTAGTTATAACTAGCAAAAATGTTGTTGAAACTCCATGGAAGTGGATGTGTCTCATTTATTGAATTTTGTTTGCTTACCTCTTCTCTCTATCTTCCCCTTTTCTCCTATATTTCCCATTTCTCCCACATTTGTCCAACATATACTCATTTTAGAAGGAGAAAATCTATCAATTTTTTTAAGAAATACCTTTTCAAGCAATAGATATCATTTTCAGCTATCTCTTGCCTCTAAATTATGTTTATTAAGGTTGTGCATGATGGCCTTGTGAAGAATTTGTTAGAGGTACAATCACTGAGATGGGGGTGAATTAGTGATGTAATACAATCTAATTCAATTCCAAACTCTTAAATATTCAATATACATGAACTTGATCAAGAAACATAAACATGAAATCACATACATCCAAAGCATACATAAGAGCATACATCACATGAACACATCATATATGTGGAAAAGCCTCTTATGGGATAAAACCCATTAAACCCTTAAAAATTGACTATAGTCTAATAAAACAATATCCCACATGTAGACTATCACCAACTAGTCAAGTAACACCCATCCCTTAGTCTAGTGAGAGACTAATCCCATAAGAAGCTATTTCCCCTATCTAGTTTAACACCCATAACAACTAGACCTTTAGCAAGCTTTATCATGCAAGGAGGAACCAACCCCTTATGAAAACAAGCACCCAATTAGCTACCTAAATTTATCATATTGAAGACCTTTTTCTATTATTCAACTGATGATTACCACCTTTTTTTTCTTTATTCACCTTCACTCTTTCACCCAAATAGTCTCAAGGGCTCACTCGCTCAATCTACCTCTTCTAGACTCATTAGGTCTAATGACCTGTGTATCCACCTATATCATCTTTAATAGATAAAAATTAGTGATCCTAATTTTTTTATGGTAATCACTAACATTCACCTTATATTTCAAATGTTCTCTCCTTTTCTTGAATCCACACTTTCACCATAATAAATAATTAGTCTAATTATGTCTTGTATTTATACCATTCTCTTGGTATAACCAATATTCATCAAAAAATATGCTTACCATACATGTTATATTTAAGAAACATACACTTATTGTGATTACCAATACCTCATTATCCCCAAACAACCATTAGGTGTTGGTGAGACCTAAAACAATTTAGCCTTCATACTCATATGTTACAACTTCAGCTCCTTGGGCCACTTTAAGCTTCTAAAAAATATTCAAACACATAAAAAATGTCTCTAATAAAAAATTCATCACTCTAATATGTGTTCATTCCACCTATAATATAAACTCAACATTTAAACCTTGTAATTAGGTCTCCTCACTCTTTAGGCCATCATACATAGAAAACACAATCTCAAACATCTGAAGCAAATACTCAACTATTTCACATATCCATATGATTATATCATTTTTGTGAACCCTTAAGGACATATTAAATACCTCCATGTGTCTTAGACACTATAACATATTTTATAAGCACTCAAATCAACTCTCTTGGAATGACCACTCAGACTAGTCATACATAATCAAAATATAGTTATACTATTTTGACTCCCCATTTATGATAAATTGAATATCATGAAAACCAATTGATTATAATAATCCTTAGAGACTTATATAGCATCTCCATACTCATTTTATTCCTTAAATCTGCACAAAACACCTTTAACTTACCTTTACAAGATGGTCACTCAAACTGTCAGTGTATTTAATAAACATAGTCAACTTCTAAGCCTTTGTTCACACTAAGGATGGATTTGTAAAATTTCATAAATTCTCAAAAATAATATTCTTGGATTATAAAGCACTTTAAAATAGTTATTTCATCTTGAAACATCAAAATACCATCAATAAAAACTCAATTATCCTTCTCAGGTCACTTGTAGAACATGGTCAAACACGCAGTCAAATTTGGAGCTCAATTTCTAAAACTATACAAACATTAAAATATTAAAATAAAATTTTCTAGATGTGCCTTGAATTATTTTAAAACTTTTGTTTTTACACCACCTTAAAATTCATCCTAGATCAAAGGATATAAGCAAAATATTCATCACTAGTTTTTTTTTTGTTAATTTCATATGCCAATGGTCATTGTGTAATGCAAATATTCTAGACATGTGTCTTCATCTCATGTCCCCTGGCAACTTGAACAAATAAAATCCATTGATATCCTTAGGAGTAGCCAAGTTTTTACCTTGAAATACTAACCATTTATCATTGATCCTTGCTTCTAAGATGTGTCACGACAGCTTTATGTGCCTTCTACACACATTCACTATTTGACTCAAACCACATCATTGATATAAATTTTTACTAACACCCATGTGCCATTCACATTCTATAAAATCATCAAGATTAACACACATGTCTCAAGTGCATGAAATCTTAGGAACCTTTGACAAATTGACATCACTCATGCTTTTGATCTCTATCTGATAAGATCATGCACTCTGTTAGATCCTTGTCTAGTTAGATTAAACACTCACAGTTATATCTATGATCCATTTAAGTGGTCATTGTAGATCTTTAATAATGAAAATTTGGCCAAGTATGGGAACTTAGTAAACACTACATAGGAATCTAACTTTTCACCTTAATAAATTTGTCTATGTTCAATGTTTAGACCTAAAATTTAAACCATATGATCTCCTCACATAGGGGAATCTATCCATATATGAAGCTCCTCTTGAAACAATAACACCTATGAAATATGATGTCATTAATTTTCTCACCTAGATTTATCTGTTAAAATGACTAGTTTAACTAGATACTCATATGACTACTCTAATGAATTTTATTCAGTTTTATAAGCACTCCAAGATCTCATATCACCCCATAGGGTTTCTAAAACATGTCCATACCATAAATTGTCTATCCAAGTCAAACACTAAATAAATATGCAAGAAAACTAAATCACACTTTGTCATTGTCATTTATACACTAGTATCTCATTCTCTCTTTGACATTGATGATAACCTAACATCAATGACTATGCTCAACAATCTCCCCCTTTGTCATTGATCAAAAAACACCCTCAAAATGTCTTCTTACTCATTTGAAATTCTTCATTCTGATATTTATCACCCTTTGACATTAATGACAAAAGGTCTATTCCTCAATATTCCAACCTGATTATTGACCTATAAAACTACTCATTGAGCCTAGAAAGTTCTCTATAACATCAATTTCCATCTCATGTAATATGTTATTTGACATACACTAACCTAAACTCAACATTTTTTGATCTCTAGACATGTCTATCTACATAACTTAGAAGCTTTCTTCACTCATGCATGAAGATTCAATACCTTTTCAAAACATATGACTTAGTTTATTCAAGTAATCATATTAATCTTCTTTAATTCAAAACTTTAACAAAAAATTTCACTCTTTTATCATGACTAAAGCATCTTCACATATGATCCCCCTCACATCATGCATATCTTCTTCAAGCCACTCAAGATAACTGAGTTAACTCCCCCTTAGCCACACACATATTCAAATGATATTTTTATCCTACAATATCAAACAAAGATTAGTTGGTATCCACCATGCTTCCTCTTACTTTTCAAGTATCTCCTTGAATCATAGAAAGAGACACCCTAACCCATAATGTCCTAGAAAAAAGTGAAACTAGGAGTTTCCCACAACTCCTCATATTCCTTATCCTCCTTGGTCATCTGATACTAATAATTCTTACTCTTCTTCTTAGGTTTAATAAAAACAACATACTAATCCACTAAAATATTCTCCTTTTATTCAAATATTGGATTGATAACATATAGAGACAATAAATATTCATGGCATACCTTTTCATCTTAGGAAATAAACTCATCACTAGTCATTGACAATTAATGTTCTTTGCATGAAACATGTTGAATAAAAACATGATATTCTCTTAAATCTATACATACCTCAGAACTAGCCTCAATTAGTAGTTTAGTATTTTCTTTGAGCTTGAATTGAGAATACTTTTGATTCTCTTTCTTTTATCTAGATAGATGACACATTCTATTTTCATTCCTAAACCTTCTCCATTTATGATTCTCTTTTACTTTAACAAGCATTTCACCATGATCTTTCATCTCAATTTAATTAATTTACTTAGTCTTCACTTCCTTAGGATTCCATACCAAGGATTGACCTTTATTAAGAATTATATATGTCCATGCACCTTCTTATGACTTGAGATCATGCTTATACAATATCTTGCAATATGACTAACTTGATGATATCTGAAACAAATAACATCTTGTCTCTTAGGTTTGTTATACTCAATCTTGACTATCTTAGGTCTCCATACATGGGTCAATATTTTCCCATGCATTCTAGGGTATAATATAACAATATGTCCCATGTCATGATAATTATATCAGACTACATTATCCATACCTCTAGCTAACCAGCTTCTCTTCCTTTTATAGTTACTTGCCTTATGACCAAAAAGCTTACATATAAATCAATGACCATGAAATAAAATTTCATACCTTATAGCATTTGGTTGCCTAATAGGTATTCTCATTTTTCACTTGGTTCTTGCATCCTTCTTATCTTGAGTTGTCATTTATTTATCTTTTTTATCCTTGTTTATCTTAATAACAAATTCCTCATGCTTATCCTTCAATGAATCTAGATTATTTTTCAATTAAATACCCTCATCTTCTTTAGCTTTGATACTTGAACTTGTAACTTCTAACTAAATTTTGAGAAATTAGATAGTCTCCTTATATCTCTTAACTTCTTTATCGATGTCATAATTCATTCTACATGTGTTATCTTCAATAATATTTATAGAAAAAAGATTTGAATTCAACTCATCATGCTCACCTTGCTTTGAACTCAACTTGGCATTTGTCTTCTCTAACTAAGTTTTAAGATGTCTAAATTTTTCCTCTTTTAAACTTAGATTAGTCTTTGTAACTCTTAATTGATCCTAAAGATCCTACATGTTCATCTTATCTTCTTTGACTATTTCACTTAATCTTTCAAACTTGGTTTAAAGATGACTTATCATTTCACTGTGTTTCATGATTTGATCATTGACCTCCATAAGCTTAATCTCATGTTCATCATCCTTCGAATTAGAAATACTTTTCCCAATCTCAATATGACTGATTTGTTCTTCAAGACTTTTAACGATTGATATCAACTCAATAGTTTCTCCTCAACTACTTAGCCATCTGCGTACCTTGGATCACCTTCAAGTGGTTAAACTTACACAAATGTTCCTGTTATGATACCAAATGTTAGAGGTTTAGTCACTAAGAGGGGGTGGGTTAATAAATGATGAAATATAATCCAATTCAACTCCCAAATCTTAAAAATTTATCATACATAAAATTGATCAATCAACATAAACATGAAATCACATACATCTAAATCATACATAAGACACACATCACATGCACACATCATATATGTGGGAAACCTTCTTTGGGGATAAAACTTATTAAACCCTAAAATATGGAATACATTCCTATAAAATAATATCCAAAATTTATACCAGCACCAAATCATCAAGGAGCACCCATCCTTTAGTTTAGTGAGACACCAATCCCACAAGGAGTTACTGCCCTTGTCTAGCTCAACACCCATAATAACTAGACCTATAACAAAATTTACCGTACAAGGAAGAACCAACCCAATAGGAAAATAATCAACCACTTAGATACCTAAATATATCATCTTGAACACCTATTTATATTATTCAAGTGATGATTACCACCTTTGTTTTATCTCTTCACCTTCACTCTTTGACCCAAATAGTCTCAAGGGCTCACTCACTCAATCTGCCTCTTCTAGACTCATTAGGTATAATGAATTATGTATCAACATATATCAACATGATTTATTATATAATCTCTAATGGTCCTCACAAACTTTTACCGTCTCTTTCAAATGTTTTCTCATTTGCTTGAATCCATACTATCACCACAACAAATAATTATTCTAATTATGCCTTGTATTTATACCACGCCTTTAATATAACCCATCTAGGTCAAAAAATATGCTTATCATACATTTTTTATATTTTAAATATGTCATAATACATGTTAAATTTAATAACCACATATTTTTCAGGTCATCCAATACCTCATTATCCCCAAACCACCATTAGTTCTTGGTGAGACCTAAAACAATTAGGACTTCATACTCATACTTTAAAACTTTAACTCCTTGGGTCACTTTAAAATTCTAAGAAATATTAAAACACATAAAAATTATATCCAATATAAAATTTATAACCGTAATCTATGCCCATTCCACCTAGAACACCAACTCAAAACTTAAACCTGCCAATTAGGTTTCCTCGCTCTTTAGGCATTCATACACAAAAAATATAGTCTCAAAATTCTAAAGTAAAAAATCAAGTATTTCACATATCCATATGAATATATAACATGGGTGAACCATTAATGAAATTTTAAATACCTCCATATTACTTAAACATTATAACATAATATTTAAGCACTCAAATCAACTCTCTTAGAATGACCACTCAGACTAGTCATACACAATCAAAATACAATTATACTATTTTTACTCTCTATATCTGATCAAAGGAATATCATGACAACCAATGGATTATAATAAGACTTAGATACTTAAATAACATATACATACCCATTTTATTCATTAACTATACTCAAAACACCTTCAATTTACCTCTACAAGATGGTCACTTAAATTGTTAGTGCATTTAATAAACATAGTCAACTTATAATACTTTGTTCATATTGAAGATGGATTGGTAAAACTTAAAAAATACACATATATAGTAATTATGGAGTATAAAACACTCTAAAATATTAATTTAATCTTGAAACATCAAAATACTATCAATAACCACTCAATTATCCTTCTCGGGTCACTTGTAGAACATGGCCAAACACATAATCAGCTTTGGATCTCAATATCTACAATTGTACTAACATTCAAATATTAAGATCAAATTTTATGGATGTGAATTGGAGTATTTTAATTTTTTTTTAAATAACCCTTAAAATTCATCCTAGATCAGAATATTAGACAAAATACTCAACACTATTTTTTCCTTTGTTAATTTCAAATGATAATGCTCACTATGTAATGCAAATATTATAAACACATGTATTCATCTTGTGTCCCCTAGAAACTTGAATGAATATACTCTATTGATATCCTTGGTAGTATCATGTTATTTAACTTATAATAATCAACATTTATCATTGATACTTACTTTTGAGATTGTACCACTTGGTAGCTCTACGTGCCTTCTACACACATTAACTATTTGACTCAAACTCCACCATCGATCTCCATATATATGAACAAATGCATACCATTGATATTTTATAAAATAATCATGATTGATACACATGTAAAAAATCAGATGAAGTATTAGGAACCTTTTATAAATTAACTTCATTCATGATGTCGATCTCTATCTGATAAGATCACATGTTCTAAGGGTAGATCCTTATCTGGTTAGATTAAACACTCACCATTAGATCTATGATCTAATTAAATGCTTAGCATAGAGCTTAGATAATGAAAATTTTGATAAGTATGGGAAGTTATTAAACACTTGCTATAAATACAACTTTTCACCTTAATAACTTTTTCGACACTCAATGTCTAGACCTAAAATTTAAACCATATGATCTCCTCACTTATAAAAATCTATCCATATATCAATCAGCTCTTGAAACCTTAAGATGTTTGTAATATGATGTCATTAATTTTATAAATTATATTTATCTATTAGGATGACTACTTGAACCTTGACACTCATATGATTGCTTTGATGAATTCCATTCACTTCTATAAGCACTCCAAGCTCGCATATCGCCCAATACAATTTATGCAAGATGTCCATACCATAAATATCATTCATCAATTCCATATCCAATTAAAACACTAAAAAATTATGTAAAAACACTAAAACACACTTTTTCATTATCATTCATGCACTAGTATCACATTCTCTCTTTGACATCAATGACAACCTAACATTAATAACCATGCTCAATAGAAGTGTTTTTCCATGTCCATATCCTTCTTTATTGCCTATTTTTAGGTTTTTCAAGTTAGTTGTAGCTCTAAACTTGAGATATTTCCTCCATTAATAGGTGCCTAGTGTGAATTTTAGAATTCCTCTTTTATTCATGTATTGTTTGGTGAGCCTAATTTATGAAATACTTATGCAAATTAGCTATTTTGTGAGGTTGTATGAGCAAAACTTATCTTATGCTAAGTTAGTGTTTATTTCAAGATTATTTGAGTATAAATAAAATTTTTTATCACCATATTAGTGTTTTTAGTAATTCTATTCCCCCTGTCTATCCATTTTCCAAAAAAGAATTATTATTTTAGGTGATCTACCAAGATGAAACCAGCCTTCTCCAAAGGTTCAACCTCACTATAGGATACCCATAGCCTAAGGTTTCTCCAATATTATAGTTATGAGTGAGAGAGCCTAAATAAATCTCCCACAAGGGTGAAATTATATACTACAATAGTTTTTGGCATGCTTGGTGGGACAACATTATTCACTAAATAAAGAGTTTATGTGTTCTCTTAATCTAACAAGCCTTTGGAGGCATGCATGTAAACACAAATGGTGAATCCAAGTATTTATCATTGGGTATAAGTATCACAAGTGCCTAATAATCATTATTTAGTATGTATTTTAACTCACTTGATCAAAATGCATGTTTATTACTCCCTTATCCATCATTTTAGATTAGTAATGTTTAAGACTTCACCTCAATTGGCTCTGAATCTTTAGTGTATCAACCTTGTCAAAGTTTGTCTCTCTTTAATCAATTGGAAAAGAGTCTTAGAGACATAAGATTTGATTTTTAAAGATAATAGAGAGAGTGATATGGTGGAAGAGTGTTATAGGAAATAAGAAAATTTTAAACATCAAGCTTTTGTTTAGGAGTAAGAGTTGAGGTTTTAGTAAGAGTGCTTTGTTAGGCAAGACCAACCTAGGAAATAAAATGACTATAAATTATTATTAAGAATGAAATAATCCAATTATAGATCCCAATTGACCTTTCTTACCCCTATTTATGCTCAAATAAAGTTCCGTAGTCCACCTTATCAAAGATCATCTTTGTAAAGAGTCATGTAAATCATTCTAGACCATGGTAGATCTATCATGAAGGTGAATAATAAGGTATCCCTTAGACAAGAGTTACCCATCCATGATATGAATAGGACAAGAGACTTCTTAAAAGATTTTTGGAGTGTGTGGGCAACCATTAAGGAGGGAGATTATTTAGAATTTGAGAATAACAAATTAAAGGAATGGGTACTCTTCATAGAGAAGATGTTGAATTTTTAGGAGGAGGAGTACATCAAAACCAAACCAATAAATTTTCCCTCTCCCACGCCTACATCCATTCCCACTCAATATTTCAAAACAATCTCAACTTGGACACCCTCCTACACCTTGGACCCTAGCTATGTCATGACCTCTTTTGTGAAACCATCCTCACCTATACCCCTTCAAGAAGAAAAAGTGGTTTTAACCTATAGTTTCCCCTCATAGAAATCAATTAAGGAGAGCCTCAAGAAGAAAGAGAAAGTGTTAATTGAGGTAGTCTAAGAGGACATCTTGGAGGAAGAGGAGTTAGTTGTTCAAAAGTTCAATCAAATAACCATAGATTAGCTCAATGAAATTTTTATACAACATTATCTCAAAGAGACTTCAAAGTCCTTAGTTGGAAGGATACTCTCCTAATTTACAAGAAAGGTGAACTTTTTCACCCTCGCACCATCTCCCACTTGGAGAGAAAACCAATTTTACAAAGGATAAAGGAATATATTTTAGTCTAAAATGAGTTTGAATGAGATGAGGTAAGTGTGTATGAGGAAGAAATTTTGATAAGCAACCCACTTCATTTAGAGGAGGAAAAATTAGGTTTGGACCAACCTTCTTGGTATGGCTTTGACACTAATGAAGTAGAGCCTGAAGAGGACAATACTCAAGCTAAACATGGGGGAGAACTTGAATGGACTATTTAATATATATTCTACATAGATGAAAAATAAAATTAGAACTAGGTACCAAAGGTTAATACACTTCAAAATGAGGTGTCAATTAAAGATAGATTTGATATGTTGGAACTAGAAGAAGATAAGTATGATGTTTTGGACCTTAGTTGGTCAAATCAAACCTCATTTACATGTAAAAAACAAGATGAAATATTGATTGAGGTTGATGAAGGAGACATGTTAAGTGCTCAAGTGATATTATTTGAGAAACATTCCAATGAAGAGCTTAAAGAGTTTTGGTAGTGGTTCAATGTCATAACCATGGAGTTTGAGGAGGCTAAGAAACATGTTATTCTTATAGAAAACTATGAGCATGTTACTCTAAGCATGATCAATCCTAATTTTCACAAGAAAAGGGTGGACGAATATGGTCTTTTTAAGCCACCAAGTGAACAAAATGTAGTTACTCCCAAGAACCTGAATGAAGTCTTCATGCAAGGCTTTCTCAAGAGTGGTAAGAAATAACAAGCAATATTTGAGCAAATAAGGGATTTTGTATACATTTGAGACATGTATTTACCTCTCCATCCATCAATGATCAATCTAAAAGAGTCAATAATAAGACATTTTAGTCCACCTAGCATGAGCCCACAAAATTAGGGTGCGTATCATCCTTATCCATTACAAATCAATGATGCTAAAAGTTTCCCATTTGACCTAGGAAGAAGGTAATTATAAGCTTCAGCCTTGTATATATTAGAGTAGATTTTGTTGTCTTCCTCTAATTGCCTTGTGCATATCTTTTTAGTTATGTGTTCCCTTCACTAAGTGCCTTGGGCACAGTGTTGGTTTTATTTCCTATTTTCCTTGTTGCTTCAAAAGGAGGTTTTCTAAAGTAGACATCCTTGTATCAATTTCATATCAATTGGGAAAGAAAGTCTTGTGACCCTATATGCCCAATGGATCAAACAAGGTAACTAATTTATTGACTAGAAGGCATAAAAACCTAGGAGGTCACCATAAATGTCATCTAAAATTAGCCTACATACAAAAATTTTACCTAGATGGATCAGGCCACTCTCTTGGACCCTTCAGTAGCCTTCTACCATGATGACTAGTCCCTTGGTCCTATCTTGATGATGTAGTGCAGTATTCTGGGAGGTCCTAGTGTGTTGTGAAAAGGTGAGAAAAGTTATTGTTTAGAGGGTGATCCAATGGTGGAAGGAGGAGAAAAACCACATGACTCTACCACATGTCACTTGCAAAATTTTGAAACACTTTAATCATTTATAAGGTGAATTTGGTGATTTTGAGGAAAAGGCCTAGAAATAGGTCTAAAATTACAAGTAAAGAATCCAACAGGTTTTTAATGTGTTCAAATCTTTAGGGTCATGAAGGAGGTTTAAAAAAAGTCTCATAGATTCTAATGAGTCAAAAATGATTCCCAAAGAAGCTATTAGGCCCAAAATAACCCCAAAAGTGCATTAGATGACTTAAGGGTCCTCAAAGTAGATTTTTTAAGTGAAAAAGTAACTTTTTGAGGAATTCAAATTGGTTTTGAATTCTTCCCACATCCTTATGGAATTTTTTACCCTTTTATACATGTTTAAGATCGTTTTAAGTCATTTGGAGTGGAAGAGTGAAGTTTGCGAACAAAAGGAAGCATTTTGGAGCCATTAAGAGCTTTGGTAGAACATTTTTTTTGGATATTTTGATTAATAAAGGGGCTTAAATATAATATGTATGCATAAATTTTGTTCTTAATATCCTCTTATAGTCATCTAAAATCATATTATAGCATCATAACTACAAGAGGTAAGGAAAACCTATTGGTTGTAAACTAGACATGAAACAAGTTTTCTACCATTAATGGAGGTCTAGGTATTTCATAAGGTTTCTAGAAGGAAGTGTAACTTAAATCCTAAAAAATCATTCACAAGTATTATATTACATAAGCATACTTATTATTCTTCATGCTAAGGAAAAACCATTTTGGGTAGTTTGGGACAGCTCTAGGAGAGCTTTGGGTTTTCACTCAGTATGATAAGGAGAGAGAGAGAGAGAGAGAGAGAGAGAGAGAGAGAGAGAGAGAGAGAGAGAGAGAGAGAGAGAGAGATGGGATAGAATATTTTGGTATGTGATAGAGACCCTAATGGTCTTCCAATTTTTTGAATTTGTGGTTTGGTTAATCTTCCCATATTTATGAATAATCACTAATAGTTCAAGGGTGTTTAGATGGCCTACTCATCTGAATAAGGTCCAAGTTTTTCCTTGTTTCTTCACTTAAAATTAAATGAAAAATAATGGTTCTAGGGGTTTTGTTTAAGGGTCAAATAAGACCTATTAAAATTGGTTCTTTATTTAAATATTTCCAGGAAGGTACCTAATTTTCTTATTAACCTTGTGAAATGGCCATTTATTTGGTTTTAGAGTAGAACTTGTGTTTGAAGGCTAATTTACCTCCTATATCATTATGCAACATCATATTAAATAAGTAAAATTTCTCATAAATCTTTATTATCTCATTTAGCCCTTGATAGGCAAAATAATCATTTCTTGCATTTTCATACATAGTCAGTTGAATGAGGTATATGAGATCCTAAAGAGTTTCATAGAAATGTTATGAATATTTTAAAAGGGTTTGAACACATTATACTAACATGAAAAAAAACTATAAACTCCAAAATGAAATAGGTAGCATGTGGGGACAAGTTCTCATATGCACACAATCATACATGTTAAATGAGCATCTACAACTACCTTAGAAGAAGCCATCACATTGAGAAAGAGCATTTCATTATTTTTAAACTCCTTATGATTGAAGAGTTTCATTTAAAAACCTTTGGAAAATGTTGTGGAATAATTTAAATCCCATACACCATACAAACTAGTTATCTCAACCTCACTACCTCTATACTATAGTTGAATCAACACCTGCATGAAGCTAAAGACATTGAAATTGGAGTATTAAAGCATGTTTTAAATTTATTCAGGTTGTAATAATTCATTTAACTTTAAATTTACAAGACTAATTTTAAGAAACACACATCATGATTATTGTTCATGTCTATGCCCATTACCTTATAATATATAAATGCACACCAACAGATGGTTTACACATGGATCTACAAGTGTGATCTAGAGGTATATGACATGTTTTGAGATCTCCATGAGGATTTTATAGGTTTGAGATGCCTTTATTTTCATAACCAAATCATTCTATTAGTTTTCATGCTTAAGAGTCGTGATCAAAGTTGAGAGTTTGAGATTTAGGGACAATTTCCCTAAAACAAAAAAATAGAGCATTAAGCACTTTTGTTGATTCCATAAAACAATGTTGTAAAGATTTTTGGTGAACCTAAGTACACTAATATTTTATCCCTCACATGGGGTTGTAAAATTTACAAAAGGAAGAGGGTGTGTAACTAAGATAAATAAGTGTTTGAGAGCCTCTAATGTTGACTTTTGTTCATTGAAGTTTATCAATGTTGTCTATAAGTTTTGAACCTCAAAAGAACTTCACACCTCAATATAGAAATGTAAGGCATATTTAAATGTTTAAATGGTACTATTGATTATTATAATTCACATTTATGATTAAATAATAATCAAATAATTTTGTAGAGTAAGGTTTTGACTTATACTGCTACCTACAGTGTGTAACTACCCCAAGAAAAGTCACTTGCAACCTAATTGTAGGTGAATCATAAGGTCATGTAGAGAAATCTGGTATAAATAGGAATTAAAGCACAAAAAAATACTAATTTATTTCTTTTTAAGACCTAATAAGGTCCTTATGATGATAAACACAAGTTTCAAGAAGCAAAACACTCACCTATAGTAGTCAAAGAAGGCTACAACCAATAGTGAGGCAAACTACATCCATGGTGACAAAAATTGATGAAAAGATACAACACTAGGCCAAGGTTTAAGGGTATCAAATTTTTAATGGGAAATAATGATATATTTATTAATTTAAATCAAGCATTTCCCAATAGTTTTCATACATGTAAAGGACAAAAATCCATTTTTTAGTTTTGTAGGCCTAGAGAGGTAAGAGAGGCCTAGATTGCTAGAAGAGAAGGGGGTGACAGAAGTAATTTAATTGAGATTTATGACCTTAAATTTTTAGGATATCTGGGGTAATGGGTGAGTTACATAAACCTCTCTCAGTTTCCCTAGTTCACCCCTATAACTCAAGAAACATCATCAAAGAAAAAACAAGGCAACAAACTAGCACTTTTTTGTTGTTTTTTGTTTGATAGCTAGGTTACATTAAACAAGTGGACTTGATGAGTTTAGAGACACTCTAAGGATCCAAAATAGCCAAAATTGAGGTAATATTAGGTGTTTGACCTAAAATTTGGCACCATTCCAATAAGGTCACCTAAAACAAAAATATGCACCTATAGCCAATTAGGTATGAAAAAGAGAGAAATTTATTATGGTGTAAGGAATAAAAGAATGATATTATGGATATATAAATATCATGATCAAGCATGGGAACACCTTAAAACTACTTGATACTAATCATATAACTCTATAAATCCAAAATTATGGTTATAATCTATACATGTCTATAGTCAAAGTCAAGCAAAGATGAAGGAGACTATTCTCATGAGTAATGGTATGTTTTCATGATATGAAGGAGACTTGTTCTTATAAAAATATGTATAGGGTTTTTGGTCTCAATTAAATTTTCCATGATGGATACCATAATATTATCTTTTTAAATATGTTTATATCTACCTATAGATACCAATAATTAACACAATCATATGAAAGAGAACAATGACTAGGAAGGATGTTTTCAAAGTGGTGAGGGACTAAAACACTGTTATGCTTATCAAGACAAATTATCAATAGATAAAAAAATTAAGTATCTAAATTAATACATTTTAGTTTATTTATTTTATTCCTTAATTTTGAAAGTAAATAAAATAAATCTAGTGATTAGGGTGTGTCAAAGAATACTTGGTAGAATGCATGCGTTAATCGAGACAAAAGTGAGAACTCCTCTTTGGCTAGGAAGGAATAACCTATAAGTAGAATAGACACTTGAAATGGGGTGGTTAGATGGTTTCTTGAGTGGAATACCTAGTATGCACTAGATCCAAGAAGCATATGGATTGATAGGAGGCTGTCAATCCACTTTTTATAATAGTTAAGTCTGAAATGATAAAACAAGATATTTGCATTGAAAAATAAGAAAGTAAATGTGCACTAGAAATAAATGATAATTTGTGTATTAAATAAAATGATAAAATTTAGATGATAAAATGGTTGTGGTCTAATTCAAAAAATAAAAAAAGGTCTTGTGATCAAAGAGAAACACAAAAAGTGAAATTTAATTGGAGGTAGAAGGGTGAAAATTGCTTACTAGAAAATACTGGCATAGAGAACTATCAGTAGTTAGGGGAACCATCGATGGTGAGGAAAACCATTGATGGTTACCTATACAAATCTAAAGGTGAATAAATCAAATAGTATAGATTGGGGATTTGGGAAAATATAAGTGTATACGAAGTTAGAAAGTGGAAAATGGGGTATAGGTGGACCGAGTAAGGTAATGGTACTGAAAAAAATAAATCAAAAAATACAAGCATAAAATATCTATAACCAAGTGGAAGAAGTCTAGAGTGATGTGGCTAGAGTAATGGTCCTTCATGCCTTCTAGAGTGATTTTGATGGAGTTTTATATCTCAAGTGATGATGATAACTTATTGATATTGACATTAAATACCTAATGGAAAGCTTGAATACTTGATAACTAATAACTAATGAGCCATTTCTCTTAATCCTCTACTTCTTTTATAGGTAAAAGTTACTAAATGGGATGAATGAAGTTGTTAATTTCATCAAGGGTAAAGTTGCCCATTTTTGTAGCTTTAAAATCCTTATTTTAAAAACAAGTTATCATTTGGGAAGTTCCTAATCTTGAACAAAGAGATATCATGCTTTAAAGTTGGTTAAAGTTGAAGAGGGGACCTAACTGTTAATGGTTAGGCTAACCATCAATGGTTTGTCTACCAGAGTAAAATTGGTAAAAAAGGGTGAAAAAGAGGTGATTTAAATAATAAGAAAAAAAGGGTTTGGGAATGTTAGAGCCTAAATGGGTGTAGTTATAATTTTGAGGGTAATGTGACACTAAAAACTATCATGTGTAATTTTTAGGTGTATACATTTTACCCATTTTTGTTGTGTAGCTTTGGGCAAGCTATAGAACAAAAATAAGAGCCTAGTCAAGGTCTAAGTTTGGTTTCCCTGAGTCATGAGATGAGGTATCCCCCCTTAAACTAGGAAATGATTGAGGTGTAGTGAAATTAGGTCATGGTTTGATAGGTGAAACAAGGTGGTTGATTTGGTTGAAAAGACATGAACTCACAAAAAAGTGAAGAAGAGTGATATCAATAGCATGCAATGAATAAATTTAAAAAAGTTGAAAATTAAAGTTGGGGTCTAGAAATCCAAGAGGGGGTAACTAGTCTACAACATTGGTCATAGCTGATCAGGTTAGGCCTTTCAATAAATCTATGGAATGTTGGGTAGGTTTCAGGTATCTAATTTAGGAATCATTTTGACAAAAGAACCCAAGTGGTTGGGTCATGCATGAATTGGTACAAAGTTTAAATGTTTAGCTTGGAAAAATTGGTCAAAAGATTCAAATGATAATGTAATGGTAGTACAAAAGATGTGAAAGATCAGGCCAAAACATCTAATCATCAAAGAGAAGGTGGTGAGGTAAGGAGGTATGGTTGGGTGGGAGAGGTGGACAAACTGTCTTTGACTATACATAGTGAGTGGATACTACCTACATAGTTCTCTAGACACCCAAATCCAAAATAACATTAGGGAAAATGTAGGTCTAGGTAAAAGGTAATTTTAGGGGTTATAAGGTTGGGGAGGAAATCAAGAGGAAAAGAAAGAAAAATCAATAAAATAAGAACCTAACTATGGATGTTTAGGGTACCCTAACCATCAATGGTTAGGGGTAACCATCAATGGTTCCCTAACCATAAATGGTTAGGGTAAAACCCTAAAATACCATGAGGTAAAAAGGAAAAGAAAGAATTATTTTCTCATTTAACTATGGGAAATTTGTGAGCTTGATCTTGGGTGATTATTACTAAACCAAGAGACTAGTAAGGTGGAGATTTTTTAGTGGGTGAAGGCATGTGCAAACAATGGATAAATGATGAAGATGTGTTTGAGGAGGAGTGAGAAGGTTTTAACCATGCCATAAAACATATAATGAGGTATATTATATTTTCAATTGGATAGAATAATGATAATTAGGGATAGGAAAAGTTAGAAATAGGATAAAATTAAGAAAATTGGGAGAAACAAGATAAGCAAACTATAATGCCCAAGGGTTTTAGGTAGAGGGAAAATTGGTAAAATGAGGTAAAAAAAGGTGGAATAGGTAAGGATGGTAAATAATAAGGAATTAGGTAGGTAAAGTGGTAAATTAGATGTTTTGGTAGGAGATTGAGGGTGACAATTAGAGAAGGTGGTAAGGTTTTGCTACTGGTAGTTACACATAGTAATCATCAACAATTAGACCCTATCCATCAATGATCAACATGGGGGGTCAAATGAGGCATTGAAACCATCAATGGTTCCCTCAAATATTGATGGTTAGCCAATAGAGGGCCAAACCCTAGGTTAAAAAGGGTAAAAAGGGGGAAAATAGGTAAGAGGTCAAAGAGAAAAGCTAGGTTTATGGTTTAAATAGGTTGAAAGAGAGAAGAATAGGTCATAAAGAGAGATTATAAGCTTAAGAGGGATATTACTGAAGAGTGGTGATAGGTAAGGGTTAATCAATGTAGAAATAATAACAAGGTTGGATTGATTTACAAGTCTATGAATGGATCTAGATAAGGGACTGAGTCCCTAAGATATTTGTCAACTATTATGATGGGATGATAGATGATGAGTGGAGGTAGATATAGGTTGTTGTCTTAGGGGCCATGTGACACTACCAATACTTACCATAAGATGCCATGATGACTGTGGCCCTCATCAAGAGATGGGACCTAGCCATAAACACCTTTTTGTTCATAATTGGTGAGATTTATATTCTACTAGAGGACATATAGAGGATTACATGACTACTGATTCGAGGGGAGCCAATATACCCCATTAAGAGTGATGATCATGATGATTTTATGGAGTGGATACATGGTGAAAACTGATATGAGGCTAGATTCCATATGGAAGGTATATGTTATGGGCCATTATATTAGAGAGCCCCAGATGGTAGGTGTTTAATTACCAAGATGATGATGGGTATTTCCTATTTTATTGTTCTAGATTTGAACAGTGGCCAATTCCTATGTTTAATATTGGGATTTTTGATAGAGATGTTGCTAGGGGGCATAGTATTTAGATGGGCCACAATACTACTAGTATAGATTTATAAGAAGATCTAGGATTTTAGAGTGAGGATATGATACAACATCAGCATTGAGTTTGTGTTGCATTGTTAGGCATATGATCACATATGAGTTTTTATATTGATTGGGCTCCCATAGGATGGATTTACACCTACTAATTATAGTTTGTTTTATGTAATGGTATATATATATCTATCATTATCAAGGGTTGGTGGTAGAGCTAGGGATGTGGAGTGGTTTTGGGATCAATTGGAGTGTTTTATTGCTATAGATATCATATAGAGGTCATATTTAAATTGGCCTACATGGACAAAGTATATGTACCATACCCTATCATTACAGAGATGGTGATGGGTGTACAATAGGTGAGATGTGCAGATAGAGTGGATCCATGCAGATTATGTTTGGAAACAATTTGCGATAATACAAGATAAACATCTAGATGTTTTACACTATAGGAGGGATGATGCAAAGCAAGATTTTCCCAAGCCATAGTTGGAGGAGGGTTTTCTCAATTTTGAGGAGCTACTTGTTAGAGCTCCTATTGACAATCTCATGGCTATAAAGAGATATACAAGGTGGTATCAGACTAGATATGTGGCTATAGATTTTGGTTGGGGGATAATGGGTAGGGATCTATGGATGTGGATCTTACATAGGCACAGGGTGTAGGTGATCACACATTGGAAACCCTTGTAGTAGCATAGGCCCAAGTGACTACCTTGTAGGTGCAAGTAGCCATATTATAAGGATAGGTTGATACCTTGATAGGTGAAAGGGATTAGGTGAGAGCTAGCCTTATAATGGTCACATAGGAGAGGGATGCTCTACATCATATGGTAGGGGTGATAGCATCAAGAGAAAGAGGAGTTCTTGAAATAGTTTTGAGGATGTGGTATACAACTACCATTAAGGAACTAAGATACTATGAGGTGATTGTATTCACCTAGCTACATGATACTATGAGGTGTGGTGAGTACAAGACTATCTTAGTAGGGGTACCATCATTGGATATACTAGATTAGTGGGTAGTAACTACAACATAGGGGGTATATTAGGGGGCGACCACTAGATGGTGGAACAGGTGTAGGTGGTTTTGGTTTTAGTGCCATAGGACCATGATGACACTTATATGATGTACATTATTTTTTAATATGTATATATGTATTTTTAGATCGGACTATGTGCTGAAGATGTGAGATGTACTAATGAGAGTGAGAGAGACATAGAGAATTTGTATCATGTTTTATTATGATAATCAAACTTTATGATCATGTACATGGATTGTTTTATGATTATGACATGTTCTCCTATTTTCTTGATGAAATGTTAGCTTAGGCATGATGATGTTGTTATGATGTTATGGTTGGATTTGATTACAATGATTATGATTATGATATTTATGATACATATAATTATGTTGTGGATCATGTTATTGAGTATGATCATTATTCTTATGTGATTCATGAGGTTGATTATGAGATTTAATGATAATTTTCATGTGAGTGTGGTTACGATGATATGATGTTTATGATAGTATTTATTATTTGGATAATGTTTTTTTATGGTATCTATGAGTGTAATGTCATATGATGCCTATGATATTGATTATAAGCTATGATTTTGATGTTGATGGTATGATGATGTCATTATATGTTATATGGATGATCATTATGGTTATGTGTAATGTTACTATGATGATTATGATGTTTATGATGTTATGTTATTAATTATTATTCAAATGGAGATTATGTTGATGATGATTATGTTGATGTTAATATTATTAGGATGATTGTAAAGATATGGAAAATGAGTGTTGGATGTTTAATTCATGATATTTGATTAAGATGTTGATTATTATATTTTATGTTTAGCTTAATGTAGTGATAAATGACTTTGATTAGGATATGATGATAGGTGGAAGTGTGGGAAAATGATCATGTCCAAAGAAATACTATAATGGGTATATATGTCCCAAGAAATTGTTAAGAAATATGTACATTATTTTGATTATCAAGGACTAAATAATAAGAATCCATAGTTAGATTGGCTAAGTAAACACAAGTCAATTGAGCACATTGCAAGAGTGTGTTTGAATTGAAAACAAGGTTGTCTTGATCACTTCATATCAAGTAAGCTCATAGTATATTGAGCTTAGAGAAGAGTGAAGGCAATAGGGGTGAGATGTGAATGGTTTAAGGGTTAACCTAATGTGAATTAGTTTACCTCTTCTACAGGTGGCTGGAGGGTTTTAATAGAAAATTCCATGTGTTATAACAATGTGTAGACTAATCAATGTAATAAGTCTACCAGTGCCATGTATAGGAGCCAATTTCCACTTGACATTATTAAAAAAATGCATTGTTAAGAGATGATTACATTATACTTATTCAAATTTTTGACAAAATTTGACTCATTATTATTTTAATTTGAGTAGGTGGTTAAATTTGATCAATGTAGGAAGCTTCAAATGTTGTTTTTGCTTAGCCATCCTTCAAGGGAGTGGTCTAAAATTTTGACTTTTATAGCTATCCTTTAAGGGAGCAGTCTATTTTTAAGTAATTTTGAATTATAAGGGCAGCTATCCTTTGAGGGAATAGTCTACATTATTTAGAGGATTGATGATTTGGAATGCAATTTATTTTCACATGGAAAAGTATATTAGGCTAAAGGATTCACCATTATGGAGGCAAAAATTTGTGCAAGAGGTAAATGAGAAAGGGAGGGAAGGGGTTGAGAAATAATTGACCATGGGATTCCTTCTATTAAAAGATGAAAAGTATCCATGAGAACCATGTTATAAGTAGAGCCGTGGTACCCATACTAATGATTGGGATTAGATTTTTTTGATGGATAAATCACATGGTTATTTATTGAAATCAAATTTTCTCAAAGTATAAGTGTAAATGAAAGGGAGGGTAGAATCTTGGGACCCAAGGGACAATCTTAAGTTAGACATAAAAGTGAGTGCAATATTATTTATAAATAGAAAGGATGTAGATGTCAAACATTGATAGGCTTAGGCTTTCATTTTCCCTCAAAAGAGGATAAACAGTAAGCACCATATCCAACTTATAGGTTATAATATAGTGTCCTAACCAATTATAAGAAAACTTGCCCTTCTTGGTCTTTTCCATGTTGGTGACATGTTAGTTTTCCTTAAGGACAAGGTCTCTGATGTTGAAATCTCATTTTTTCAAAGTTTTATTGTAGGCATGTTTGATTTGCTCCTAATAAACATGTAGATGATTAAGGGTGGCCAAGCGATGTTCATCAAGAATATCTAGTCATGTGAGGCATTCTTGGTGATAATGATTCTCAGAAAGGATTTGATGTAAGGATACATTAAGTGAAGGAATTTAAACTTTAAGAGGTAGAATTGCCTTAGCCCCATGGACAAGGGAGAAAGGTGAAGCTCCCATGGTGGTTTAGATGCTAGTGAGATAGGCCCATAAAGTGAATGGTATATGAAGATGCCAATCTTGACCAGAGGTATTGACAAACTTTGTGAGTATTTTGATAAGATTTTCATTGGAAGCTTCTACCTATCCATTGTATTGTGGATGATAAGGTGAGGAGAAGCTTAAATCAATGCCAAAAGAATCACAAAGTGGCTTAAATTTTTTGGTTTTGAAAGACTTGTTATTGTTGGTGATGATTTTATGAGGGACAGTAAAGCATCAAATGATGTGATGATTGATGAAATAAATGATTTTCTTAGCCTTTATTGATATGAGTAGGATGGATTCCACCCACTTGGTGATGATATATTGATGTCATTATGAAGAGTGGGGGTTAAGTTCCCTGATAAGGTTTAGACCCCATTTTGAAAAGGGCCAAATATCTTGAGGTACTTGAAGACTATGGGAAGGTGCATAATGAAGGTTGGCATGATGTTGACATTTGATACATTTCTTGACATAATCATAGAAGTCCTAGTTAAGTTTAGGGTAATAATAGTTGAGGCAAATAATATGCTTGGCAATGACCATACCACTAAAATGTCCCCCACATATGGCATCATCGGCTTCCTTGATGACATGAGAAGCCTCATGACTATGAAGGCAATGAAGAAAAAGGTATTTAAAGCCTTGATTATAAAGGATGTCCTCTAGTATGATATAATGATAATTTCCTTGGATATAAGCTCTTAGGGAAATCTTAAAGGGATCAAGAGGGATAATGCCAAGGTTAAGATAATTGAAACTTTGGTTATAGCAAGTGTTAGAAGGGAATGTTTCCACTCTACAAATGGTAGGAAGATCAGAACCAATATAAGATTGGATAACAAAGTGGTGGATGGTAATAAAGAGTTTGGACTTGGTAGGTTGAGATGGTAGTTGGGAAACAAGAGAGGCCATGGTGTTTGTAAATTTCTTGGTTGATCAATTGATGGATTGGATGGTATAACAATCAAAGAAGGCCAATAGTGTGTCCACAAGTTGTTCTTATTTTAGGAGAACATCATTTTTACATTGATAATCTCTTGTGACTTGGTTAATGACAAGATCAGAATCCCCAAAGATGCTAACTGCTTTAATTCCTAAAGCCATGGTGGCTTGAAGACCTATCACTAAGGCTTAATATTCATCAATGTTATTGGTGCAGTCAAAGTCAAGCTTAAAAAAATGGGAAGTAGTTCTCCACTAAGTGGGAGGAGAATCACTCTGTGCCCATCCCCCCACCATTTTGGCATATAGAGCTATCAAAAAACATGGTCATTTGGTAGGTGGGCTCCTCAGATGAAAGAGTTACTATAGATTCATTTGGGATGGTAAATAAAAAGTGTTACTTATCAATCAAAGGGGATTTAGGTAATTATTTGGTGATAACCTACCCTTTGATGGACTTCTATGCGAGAAACTCAAGATCAAACTCAGTGAGAGCCATGATCCACTTTTCCATACATTGGTTTTGATATGGCTTAGATTGCATATACTTGAGAGGTCAGTGTTAGTGATGACATAGGTTTTGTTACTATGAAGATAATGGTGGAGTTTGAAGGCTACAAAGACTAAAGTAAGGAAATTTTTTTTAGGATGGGTATACCAGGTCTCATATTTGATTAGGGTCTAACTAATGTAGTAAATGGCCTGCTCTTTATTCTATTCATCATGATGAGTAAGCGTGGCTCCTAAATAATGATCAATGTCATATATGTATAAGTAAAAGGGCTAATATTATTTAGGGGAAATGAGAATAGGTGGAGAAATCAGATACTCCTTAATTACATCAAAGGCTTATTGACATTCATTGGTCCAATTTAAGGAAACATCTTTCTTTAAGAGATGGTGGAAAGGTTGACAATGATCAAATAGTTGAGAAATAAAACATCTTACAGATTGAAGTTTACCTTATAGGCTATGAGTTGATTCAAGTTAGTGGGAGGAGGCATCTCTAAAAAGGATTTGACTTTGGTAGTGTTGTTTCCAAAATCAAATTAACCCATTTTTGGAACAACCCCCTATGAAACTTGTTCGTTTCATCTTTCATCTCTCTAAGTTTGTTTTTGAGACGGGTTCTTCTCGTTCTCATCTCGGTCTGACTATACCTTTCGATAATCATAAACCATGTCTTCCTTGAAAAGTGAAAGTTGTTATAGTCTCGATGTGTCCAGGGGACCAAGCCTACCTCTTTCAGAGTTAGTGTTTCTCTTCTCTTGTTTTTGTGCACAAGTGGCAAAATTTGCCACTAGTGCATTTGCCATTGAGATGCAAGGGCAGCAATTTTTGCCGCCCCTACATTTTTTCTTGCAAGGGCAGCAAATTTTGCCACCCCTACATCTTAAACTGCAAGGGTGGAAAATTTTTCTCCCCCTGCATCCAAACTCACCCAAACATGCAACGGCGGTAGATTTTACCACCTAAGCATGCCTCAATTTTCATGCGTGGCATTTATTGCCACATTCAGCAGGTGGTTGAGGGTGTTCTTCACTCCATATAATCCAGTTTGGAGCTCTTTTTCTCTCATTACTTCCTCTTCTCCTCCTACCTTCTACGTCTAGACCATCTGATGAGCAAATTGAAGTGTGATTTGGTAAATCTAACCCTGTGATGCACACAACTTTCTAGGTGGGTCTTATTGTTAGTTTTTATTGTCTTCTCTTTCCTCTTTCTTAGCTTCTTTTTCATCTATTAGCTTTGTTAGTTTGTTTTTGTTGTCGTTTAAGTGTTTTTATTTTTTCCTTACCTCCTCTTGCCTGCTGGTTTTCCTCCCAAAGACCCGCATGGGTGGTGAAAAATTACCACCCGTGCCTCGGCCCCCCAACAACCCTTTACCTACGCAGGTGATAAATTTTGCCACCCATGCCATCCTTGCATGCAGGGGCAGCGAAAATCACCGCCCACGCATCTCCCTATCGGTGCATTCCCAAAATGAAGGGGCAACAAATTTTGCCACCCCTACCTTTTTTTTCCTCAACATGTAGGGGCGGTGATTTTTGCCGCTCTTACATGTTTCTCTTTTGATAAGTATGGGCAGTGAATTTCACCACCCGTGTGCGCCATCCCTGCAAGGGAGGCAAAATTTGTTGCCCCTAATTTCTTCCCAATTTGCAAAGGTGGCAAAATTCACCACCTATGTAGGCTAATCCTGCATGGGTGGCAAATTTTGCCACCCTGGCACTCTATCACTCCAACTTACAGGGGTAGCAAATTTCACCGCCCTTGCATTCCTCCTCCAAATTTTTCTAACTCCAAAGGATTTTTTGTCTTGTCCTTTTCTTTCCCTTTCTACCTCATCTCCTGCACCTTTTTCCAACTTGGCCTTTTTAAGTGACCTCCATTGACCATGATCACTTAAAATGCATTTTACCTAATTCATCCACTCCCCCCTAATTTCATGATCATGATTACAGTACTTTCAGAGAACTCTTGCTCATCAACACCTATTAGATCAAGAGTAATTCCAATGTCAGAGACATCTCCCAAAAAAGTAAAGATGATGAAGTACAAATACCAGGGCATCTTCCCACTTACTTCAGTCACCTCTAATGCCAATGACATTTGGGACACCAAAATTGGCCATGTGGACATGGCTGAGTTTGTGGCTCGAATGAAGGCGACCAACCCGAGTACCAAAATAAAGAAGATCATCGAAAGCAACATCCACTTGGTTGCTACTTTCCCAATGGTATCACATCATATTGAGTTCATCCTCCAAGGTGCTCACTTCTACAACAAAGAGACAAGGTCAGTCTCAGATGCCAACGGTAATGTGGTAATTTGGCTAGATCTTGAATTCATAGACAAAGTCTTCATGTGCCCTCCAGCTATTGAAGTAACCAAGATCAATTTCATAGAAGCCCAAAAGGAATATGACAAGGACCTTGAGAGGGCAAAGAATGTCATGAACAACAGGTGGCTGAAGGCACCCAGGTCCAGTCTATCTAGATGGCTAAGAAACTTTTTGAGGAGTGATTTTATTGAAGAAGTTGGTGACTTGATCACTCTTCTTAGCAGAGTGTGGGGCCTCCCATCTTCCTCACAGTTCCATGAATGTATGTACCCATTCATCAAGATCATCCTCCAAGGTAAGCAGGTCATCTTTTGGGGAGAGTAGATCAGCAACGCCCTCCATGAGAAACTAACCAAGGTACAGACTTCTTCCAAGTTTTATATGACTTTGTACCTTGTGTACATATCCATTGCAATGCAAATTTTTTTGGATTTAACAACTGAAGGGGATAGAAAGATGACCCCAGTATACTCATATTACCCCTGGTTGACACTTCAAGGGTTAACTTGTCATTTCAAAAGGGTGAATGATGCTTTCTTTACCATATTTTTATGCCTCTTCGACCCTCAGCTTGAGTAGAGGAGAGTATTAGATGAGGCTTGGACAGTCGTCAATGACTATGGGTGTATGTTCCTCTAATTTACCACCTTTTGCTATCTTTGGGTTGGCTTTTTCCAAGGCTACCCCTATATGTTCCCCAGGTTTCCTTTTGACAAATTAGTTCTGATGGAGCTTTGCCGATAACTAGTCATCATGCATACTAGACAAATGGAGCTAAAAAAGCCAAGCTTCAGGTTTCCAATTGAAATTGGCAAGTATTCTATTGCAACAATAACCAAAGCCAAAGTCATGGAAATAGAGATGCAGATGGTCACCCTGAAGCAGTTCAAGAGAAGAGACAAATTTGACTACAGGAGAGTCAAGGATAAGATCAAGAAAAAAACTCAATTCCATGAGCTTATGATTGAGGACATCTAGATAGACCTAAGGATGGCTGAAGAAATAAAAAAGATGGACTATTGCAGGCTGACCCTAGAGCAAATTGAATATCTGGGGCTTGCAGAGATCCCCTCCAATCTGGTCGATGATGGGAATGTTATTAATAGTAGATACCTAGCTAAAAAGGTTGCTAGTTCCCCTCTTCCTCTAACTCAGTGGTCTCATAAGGAACTAACTTATTTGAGAAAAGGATTTGAACCAATATTGGCTAACACCAATGATTGGTTAGTAGCCAAAGGGATCATCCTGAAAGAATTTATCACGAGATCCGAGGCTGAGTACCAAGCAGAAATGAAGAAGGCAGAGAATAGAACCAAGAACAAAGGTGATGTTCCTTCCCCTTCTAGGTCTCACAAGACTAGAATCATTTTTATTTCTAAGAAACCAAAGACTACTAAGGAGTCAAAAGTAGTGGCTAAAAGGGTTGGAAAATAGAGTTCTCAGGAACATGTAGCTTAACCAATGGAGATAGATGACCGGCCATCAGGACAGCCAAACACTGAACCTCTACCTTCATAGGGAGAAGCAAAATTGCTCAAAAGTGTCTCTCCTTCTCCACCTTAGTCTCTTGTGGCTTCCCCTTCTCTCTCTCCTATCAGTGTTCCCTCTTCTAGAGCTGCCTCTCCTTCTAGGGTTATATTTGGTGATCCTTAGGGCACTTCTATAGGTAATCCTCGCTCCTCTTGGTCCATTCCAAGTTTTTCATCTCCCTCTTTCAATACAGGGAAAAGTTTTTCACAAGAGCCAGAATTAGTAGTTGGTATAGTTTTGCTTGTTACTCCAACTATGACCACTGTCACCACTAGCAGTGTAGAAGCTGCCACAGTAACACCAACTGAGGGAACTATGGCTAAAGTGGGTACTTCTCTCTTGCCTTGGATGTCAGCATTCACACCTAAAAGAAAGAAGTTAGCCATCTCTCCAGATGACTTCAACTTTGGCAAAATAGTGCCGGTGGAAGCTAATGCTCCTAAGAGGACAAGGATCCTCTCGAAATTGGTTGAAGAAAAGGGACAAAAATTTCTAGAAATTGCCAAGCCTCCACAAGACACAACCCTTGAGGGTTTTGAAATGATTATCTATTCCATCTCTCATGTTGAACTTGGAAAAGTTACTCATGAAGGTGCGAAAAGTGACCTTCAGTCTGCTATGGACATCATGGTCCAGAAGTTTGACCGGGAAAAGGAAATGAAAAATTATTACAAGGCCAAGACAGAGCAGTTGATGGTAGTGATAAGGAGGTTCATTCTTCCCCCTGAAGTGGAAAATCTAGAGGCCTTCTTTGTAGATGACCCTGTCATTCAAAAGGCAGAGAAAACTTACTTGAAGGGGAAAGTCCTGGAAGATTATATTGAAAAAATGCATACTCAGGGAATTTCCTTGCTTACAGAGGTTGCAAGAAAAATAGAAAAGATGAGGAAGGTGAGGGTAGAATTAGATGACCTGGTATCCCTTATCTCTAAGGAGATTGATAGTTTAGAAAAAGATCTTAGCAAATGGAGGGAGATGAAGGATTTGAAGAAGAGCACCTTGATATCTATCGGTGTCATCTCCAGCAAAGACTCTTATGTTGAGATCAAGGAGTCACTAATCTTTAGGATCCAGGTACTCAAGCATTTAATTGAGGATCTCAAAGCTTCTAGAGATGCTAGTGAGAAGAGTGACATGAGCCTGCAAAATAAATTGGAAGAATTGCCCTGCAACCTAACTTTGAGGGATAATTAATTTCTCTCCATAGAAGAAATGATTCAAAGTTTCAAAGGGATGATTCAGAGAGATTTTGAAGAAAAGGCCTTCTAAATGACCTTAGTGGACAATATCCTGGATACTCAGCTAACTCTAGATGCCTTAATCAGAGCCAGAGTCATCTCCATGAACACGGTTGTGCCAGACAGCATAGGAATTTAGGCATCCATTGCTATGTATGATGCTCATCTGAAGAAATTTGGTAGCAAGAACTGAAATTCTTTTTCCCTTTATCTCTTCTTCTTTCCTTATGCACTTTTGTTTTGTGAAAAGTGCATGCATTTTTGTAATATGTAATTACATGTAAAAAGTTTGAAAAAATATCTTAAAGTCAAAGATGAGTCATCCTTGACCAGGATATTTATGTATTTTATTATTTTATGAATTTTGAGAATTTCTCCCTATATATAGTGGAGATCTCTTTTGTAAATGATCTTGGAAAAATTAAGAGCAAAAACTCTGCTAAAATTGAAGCAATTTTTGAGACTTTGTGCTCAAATTTGTAAATCATATTTTGTTGAATGAATGAGAAGCAAGTTTATTTCAGACTTTATGTTGAAGTTATCTGTGTTGTCTAGGAAACAGTTTCTTATGTTCTCTTTCCTGATAATCTCTTGTTTATCTTATTTAATAAGTAAAGTGGGTGTGTTAATATTATCTAAGAGTGCTTCTAAAAGGTAGAGGATAGACTTTGAGCTACTTTTATCTTCGAGATTCAGTTATCTTTTGTAGTTTCAGACGGAGACTTTGTGCTTCATTTCACTCTACGGTTACGTTTGTTCTGGATTAGTGAAAGAGGCTACAGAAGACTTTGTGCTTACGTGAGTGTTCTTGTGGATTTTGTTACTTTAGGTGATTTTCTACTTCCCATTTGATACCATTCCTGAAAGAAGAGGAATGTTGTTAGCTAAGGACTAGGATTTCCCTCTTTCGTTCTTCATACATTACCTCTAAAAAAAGAGAGGTATATGCTGTTATATCACCCCATGTGTTATTTTCTGCTTAATTATATATACATATAGCATATAAGTATTCATAGGGAACCTCCCCTTGATGAGAGGAGAGATTTACCTTGTACAGATCTGGTAAACCCATACTTTTCATGGTGTAAATCTCCCTATGCTGTGGTTGATATACCCATTTTTTCATCAGTTAGTTGGTGACAAAATATTCACCCAATAGGTAGGGTCAAGTTATATTCCATGAAGGGAAATAATAAAGCCTAATAGTTTTCTTGGTAATACCCCAAAGATTCCCTTCTTGGGATTAAGCCTGACATGATAGTAGATTAGTCATTTGAATATGATTACAAGAATAGCGAGGTGATATTTGTGATACTTATATTTCCAAAAAATACCATCGACATATTCCTTGACAATATTATGAACAAGATCATGAAAGATGTAGGTCATGGCTCATTGATAAGTGGCTCCAACATTGTTTAGTCTAGAGGGCATAACTTGGTAGCATAAAGTTTCTCATGGAGTGATGAAAGAAGTTTTGTGTTGATATGTAGGAGTGATTAGGATTTCATTGTATCCTGAGAAACCATCAATGAGAGATATCATTTCATGGTTGGCTATGAGATCAATAAGTTGATCAATTTTGGGAATGAGAAAGTCATCCTTAGGGAAAGCAAGGTTAAGGTCCTAAAAGTCAATGTAGAGGTGAAGGCCCCATATAGGTTTGGTGATATGAATAATTTTAGAAACCCATTATTGATATACAAATGGTTGGATGAAATTAATATATAAGAGGTATTGATGTTCTTCTTTAAAAATAAGAGCTATGTGGGGATGCATATGATAAAGGTTTTGCCAAACTAGCTTAACCTTAGGACGGGTGATGGTGTTATGGAGAGAGATGGAAGGGTTAGTTCTAGGCATATCTCAATAAGACCAAGTAAATGCTATGTTATGGTCATGAAGGAAAGAAGGATAGTCTTGCCATTCTTTAGAAGTCAAACATTGGCCAATTTTGATGATATGAGGATCCTCTTGGGTAACCAAATTAACATTGATGGTCAATTTATTGAGCATGGTTTAGTTTCTAGGATGGAGAGATTTATGAATAGAAAAATCCCCCATACCGAGGTAGGTGAGGATGGAATAATCATCTTTCCATCGGATGGTGTGATTGATGGGTGAGTCATGATCAATCATCTTGGGGTGGATGAGAGGAAGGGTTTTAGTTTGGCCACCTTTTTGATAGGTTAGTTGACCTAAACTAATGGTATTGATAAAAAACATTAGATGGGATGATGTTGGAATCCTTGAATTAGGAAAATGAACTGGGTGAGGATGGAGTCTCTTATGTGGGGGTGGAATGGGTTTTGGTGATGTGGGTTCTTTTGGTGGTTCAGAACCAAGCCTAAAGAAATCCTAAGGTTTCTAAGTTTTTATGATGTATAATTCATTATTTCCTTGTTCATAAATTAACATACCAAATCCTTTTCATGCACAATAATGAAGATAGGTTTTGGTAAAGGTTGGATTTTTTAAATAGGAGAAATTGGAGGTGAAAGGTTGAATACATGGAGTGGTGGTAAGACTGAGGAGTGTTCGATCAAGTCCCCCATAGACAAAATTTTTTCAATTGTTGGGGAGCCCAAAGGGGATAATGGTTCTAATGTTGGGATCATAATAAGGGTCATTTCAAAGATTCCCATATTCATGCAGAGTATGAAGAGCATCTAAAGCCAAAATTTAATATTCCCCAAGTGACAGACATTGAAAAGTTGATTATAATGGATCTTCAACCAAACTTTGAGAAGAGGGAATGGTTGAGATTTTTGATGCTTCATAATTTTTGAAGGTATAGGTATGGAGGTTCTGGGTTGGTGTGGATGTTTGATTAGAAGTGGATGGCATGGAAGATGAAGAAGGAATGAGAACATCATTAAGATGATATGCCATATTGTAAGAGGCAAAGGGACTTTTATCATCTTTGATTTTAATAATTTAGTCCTCATGCTCAAACTTGACACATCAGTGTAGGGTAGAAGGGATAGAGTGCATATCCCAAATCCAAGGGCATCCAAGTAACACATTATATTGTAACTCAACTGTGATGACATATAATAACTTAAGAATGGTGCAAGGTCCCAGATGGATATGAATAATAATGGTCCCTAAGGTGGTGGCCATGATATCATTGAAAGAGTGAAGGACCATTGAACTCTCAAAAACAAATTTTTTAGGTAGTTGTAATTGATCGTATGCATGGGAAGAGATGATGTTGATTCTCATTCACCTATATATCATTAATTATTTGATGTGAGTTTGATTAATGTATGTTTTTATGAATAGAGGAGGGTTAATATCTTTTTATTGGAAAGGTGGGATCTCAAAATCTTGAAAGGTGACAAGGGAAGAATGGTAGAGCACTTTAAAAAAAAAGATGCAAGAGGTTGTAGATCATCTGGTTGGACCTCTATAGAATACAAGGTTTTATTAATGCCTGATGATGTTAGGGAGAGGTGATGATTAGATCATAAAGACTCATTTTTATCAATATTTAGTGGAGTTATTTTAACATGAGCCATTGGATGAATGGAGTGGGGTTGAAAGGTAGAGCTCACAAAATAGAGACTTTAGGTTTGGATGATTATGAAGGTGAAGGTGAAGATACTTGGTTTTGATCAATGGCTTGAGAATTTGAAGGATAATTCCAATGTATGAATAATTTGTATTTCTCTTTATCCTTCTATTGGGCCTAATAATGGGTCACCATATGAGTGGTATGGATGAGGAGTTCTGACATTTGATTTAGTTATTCCTCTTCATTATTAGGTGAGGGGAAAATATTTTGTTGGATAGGTGAGTTAGATAATGGAGTATGCATTAGAGGTTCTTCTAACATATCATCTTCATCTAAAATATTGTGGATGATTCTTTGGAGATCAGTTTAGTTCTCTGTATCATGCATAGGAATCATGGTAAAGACAAATCAAGTTATCATTTAACCAAGTTAGCTTAGGATGAGATGGGTCAAGCGTTTTAATTGGGGGTAAACTGATAGAAGAGGTCTCTACCAACCTTTGAAAAATATTTGTATAAAATTTTGGTAAAGGTGAGGTAGGTTTTAGGATTAGTTTCTACATGGAAGTAGTGCTTAGAGGAGTGATTTTTGTTGATGGGTGTGGTTGGGTTTACTTAGATATGATTGGATTATGGGTTGAATATTTGGATGCAAAATTTTTTGATGATGAAGGTTTGGTTACTAATGGGAAAGTAGATGGGGACAAGTTAGTTAATAAGGATGAAAGACTAAAGGGTTTTGTGATTCAAGATGGAGAAGAGGAATATGGTTTGATAGTGGAAGGATGTGGTCCTAATATAGAAGGTAGATGTGAAGGAGTTGGTATGGGTTTAGTTCAAGGTAAAGTTTTGGGTAATCCTTATTTTTTAATTGACTTAATTACATTTGACCTTGGTAATCTTGAGGGAGTTAAGTCCAATCTTAAAGGAGGGTGAGGGTGAATAGGTGTGGGAAAAATTCCCAAATTCTTAATTGGTTTGGTGGAAGAAACATGAGATGAATTGGAAACTTTAAGTGGATGTGTTTGAGATGGTTTATTTAAAATTTTAGAAAAGGTGACTAGTAAAGGGGTGATAATGGGTGCAAGGGTAGACTCAAGTAGAGTTGAGGACTCAGATTTGATTTGATAAGGAAGGCCTAGTAGATGCCAAAATGTAGCTCGATCAAAGTTTGGTTGGGATGTGAACTCTAAACTTTAAACCAACCTTGAGAAAGGCTTATAAATGGGTATAGTTCCTTGATAATTAGTCTCAAAGCATTAGCCCTTAAGTGGTGAAGAAGGAAGGGTTATGGTGGGAGGTATGATTTTGGTTTTTATATTGGTAGGTTGCTCCAAAAGTGATGATTGTGTGGACAAGGTAAAAACTTCTTGTGGAATGGTTTCCAAAGAGGGAATAGAAGAGGTAGGTGTGCTGCTTTCAAAAGAGGGAAAGGATAAGGTTTCAATTTTGGCATAAATGTTTAAATAACTAGGTGATTATTCCATTTGGATTAGGAGAGTGGAGGAAGTGGTTGAATCAATAGTGGTATCTTTGGGTATTTATATCAAAGAAGGATTAGATGAGGTTGTGGTTTTAACTCTTGGAGAAAGAGGGGCGATGGGTTCTTCCATTTGGGTCTCAGAAGGAGCAGATGTAAATTTATTTCTTCTATTTGGGTGGTAAAGGTAGTAGTTTCCTCAATAATGTGCACATTATTGATAACATTAACTATATCTAATCCCTATGAGTTAGATGATTTGGGCTTACTATCATGATGTTATTTGGAAGGAGCATGGTTTGGAAAAGGCTTTTGTAAAATGTCAAGAGATTGGGTAGGGGGAGCATTAGGGTTATCTAATACCAGCTCTCTATTGTTAATGAGATTTTGGATAAGACTTATAAATGTATTACATCTAGTAATGTCATGTCCAATAGTTTGATGAGAAGCATAGTGGTCATTTTCATTATACCGCGTAGGTAGAGGGTGAGAAAAATCAAATTATTGAGGTGGTTGGATTGGTAGAAGTTGGATAAGGTTGGCCTTGAGTAGTTTATCCAAAAAAATGCATATGATTCCCCAATGGGAGTATATTTTCTTGGAGTTACTTGTTTTTGGGTTTGATTATGTTGATAAGGAGGTTTGGGAGAGTTGTTTTGATTTGATTGGGTGATAGTTGGTGGTGGAGAAGTTTTTAAAACCATTGAATTTATAGAAGCTTTTGCCTTGGTATTAGGTTGATTGGTGGTGTTGGTTGAGGGAGAATAATTAGGTTTAAAATGGAATTTTTATTCAACAATTTCAATTTTCCCTCATCAATGGCATGGTTCTCAAGTTTACACACCATGGTGAATGCTTCGTCAAATATTAAGAAAGTTTGGACTTGGAGAGTGGGTGCAATATGCTTAGCATAATCATTAGAGAATAGTTCAATTAATTTTGGTTGGGGTAAGGTAAAGGAAAGTTAGTTGATGAGACCTATCCATATAGCCACAAAATCAATAATGGATTCATCTTCAAAATTTTTGATGGAATAGAGGTCATTTATGGAAAACTTTTTAGTTATGTTTATCGAGAAATGTTACAAAAATATTTAGGCCAGCCAGGAAAAGAAGAAGGTGCAGTGAGTAGGGAGACTATTATACCAAATCTAAGGTAGGTCTTAAAAAATAAATTGGAAAGGTTTTGAGGATAAGAGTATTGTAATATGTGATTAAATAACATGAATGATGAAATGATCTTTAATGTTGTTATGGGTCCTCCTTGCCTTGAAATTTGGAATATTTTGGCAATTCCCATTGAGGTGGATAAGAGTGGATGGGAATAGATGGGTGGATAGGTTTATTACAAATTTGGTCATAGGATAATAGCTTATGAGACCCATAAATTGATGACTCCAAGCTAGTCATTTTGTCCATTAGCATTTTGATCAAATCTAGTTGTGGTTCAAAAGATGCATAATTGAGATGTATATTATGTTGGGGTTGAGTGGTAGCTATGTAAGGATAAGTGGTAAAAGGCATGGAAGAGGACATATATTGATAAGTGGTAACAAGTGGTTAAGATGGTGCCACATATGAACTAACTGGCATAAATGGTTGGTTGGATAGTGATATGTATCCATATGGGTAGGTTGTCATAAGTACTTGTCGCGGAATTGATGTAGGTTGGCTAAAAGGTAAGGTTGACGCAGTAGGTGGAGGTTGGGTAAGTTGAGGTTGGGTGGTGACTCTAGTGCTAATAGGTGGAAGTGTTTGGGGTATAAAAAGCATTAGGTTCTAAAATGGGGAAGTGATTAAGGTATTAGTTTCCATGAAAGGAAGGGTGGAAGTAGGGGTAGAAGATAATCCTAGGGTGGGTGGAGTATAGTTGATCAACGGTAAAGTAGATATTATATGGAGTATAGTAGGAGGTGTTTGGATATAGGTTGGAACAATGGATTGGGGTTGGGTAGTGTTGGTGGATCAGATATTGGAATGTTAGGTTGAGGTAATTCCCACCATAAGATGGGATGGCATTTTATAATAAGGATCCATAGGAGGAACTAAAGCAAAGGGGCTATGGTGGGGCATGTTATTAAGGTAGTGTTGAAGAACTACCTAATTTTTACCAAGTAAGGTATAAAAGTATACATCCCCTTCAGATATAACATGGATTATAGGAGGGGGAGAAAAATAAGGAGAACCTTCAACATCAGAAGTGTATTCCATGGAGGAATAAGAAGATGGTGGTGGTTGGTTGGTTTGATTTCTCAGTTTTTGTCTAGTAAAGACCATATGAGAAATGGGTAGATATTATGATGAAACTCACACCTCAAGCAAAGAGAAACAAAAAAGAATTCAAAGCAATCAATGCATACACTAAAATGCATTTATCATAGGATTGCTTTTAAATCACTTTTGGCTTATGCCTTAAAGTGTGAAGAAGGATTTGGCTTGTAAATTTGGTACTAAAGAAGCAATCTAAGGCTAGATTTAGGTTGTTTAGGTGCTCAAAAGAGAAAAATATGTATTGAATTTTGGTATGTGGCTTGGTATTAGGGCCTACCCCCTCACTTGATAGTTTCATAGAGGTAAGAGTGTCAGGTGCTTAGCCAAAATATATTGAGTTTAGAGTTTATACTCAACCAAAGAGCACAATTAGTTTTCCCCTTGGTGGTGAAATCCAAGTAGGATACCAAGGAATGGGTAAGGCTATTGCTAGGTGATGAAGTCCTAGTTAGGCCTTGTCTTAGGTATGTTTAATGTGTTAATTTTGCAAGTGGTTTGGTTTGTGTAACATTTGTGGTTCTACAATTAATTTTATTTACTTAATTAGTCTAGATGAACTAAGATAAGAAAACAAATAATGTATGCAGTCAATTTTTAACCAAAAGGAAAAAAAAATTATCCCTTTTCAATGAAAACAAAATAACTAAGTTGCAATTAAATGCAATCCTAGTCCTAGGATGGATACAACTAAAACTTATATGTTTTGTTTTTTATTAAAGAAAGGAGGAAATACAGCTAAGTGAATTTCACTAATGAAAATCTAAATGTCCTAGAACATCTATGAACCAAAGAAAACTTAGGTAGTCCCACCTAGTGTGCCAAAAAAATTTAGTTTATTTCCTTCATTTCTTAATTTTGAAAGTAAATAAGAGAAATCTAGTGATTAAGGTATGTAGAAAAATACCTAATAGAATGCGCACCTAAATCTAGATGAAAGTGAGAAATCATCTTTAGCTAGGAAGAAATAACTTGAAAGTAACATAAACACTTGAAAGGGGGTGGTTAGATGGCTAGTTGAGTGGATTGCCTAGTGGGCACTAGATCCAAGAAGCACAAGGCTTTCTAGGAGGCTAACAATCCACTTTTTATAACAATTAAGTCTAAAATGATAAAATAAGATATTGTATTAAATAATAAGAAAGTAAATGCACACTAGAAATAAATGATAATTTACATATTAAATAAAATGATCAAATTTAGATGCTAAAATGGTTAGGGTCTAATTTAAAAAATTAGAAAAGGTCCTATGATCAGAGAGAAACATAGAAAGTGGGGTTTGATTGGAGGTATAAGAGTGAAAATTGATTACTAGAAAATACTAGCATAGGGAATAATCCATGGTTAGGGGAATAAACCATGGTTAGGATGAATCGTTAGTGGTTAGGAAAACCATCAGTAGTTGCCTATACAAATATGCAAGTGAATAAATTATAAAGTACAAATTGGGGATTTGGGAAAATAGAAGTGGTATGAAGCTAGAAAGTGGAAAATGGGGTATAGGTGGACCAAGTAAGGTAATGGTACTGAAAATAGATGAAACAAATAACACAAGCATAAAATGATTGTAACCAAGTGGAAGAAGTATGGAGTGATGTGGCCAGAGTGATGGTGCTTTTGGCCTTATGGAGTGATTTCGATAGAATTTTAGATCTTGAGTGATGATTCTCACTTATTGATATGGATGCTGAATACCTATAAGAAAGCTTGAATACCTAATAACTAATAACTAATGATCCCTTTCTCTTGCTCCTCTCTTCTTTTATAGGTAGAGTTACTAAATGGGATGCAAGAAGTTGCTAATTTGATCAAGTATAAAGTTGCCCATTTCCATAGCTTTTAAATCTTTATTCTAAAAAAAAGTTGCCATTTGGGAAGTTGCCAATCTCACACAAAGAGCTAGCATGCTTTAAATTTAGTTAAAGCTGAAGAGGGGACCTAACCATCAATGGTTCATGGGCCAGGGGAAAAATAGGTAAAAAAGGGTGAAAAAGGTGATTTAAATGATAAGTAAAAAAAGGGTTTGGGAACATCAAGGCCTAAATTGGTCTAGTTATCATTATGAGGGTAGAGTGATGCTAAAAAATGTCATGTGCAATTTTCAGGTTTCTACACAATCAAGCATATCATGAAGTTTCAAGGAGGGTCTGAGTAGAGGAAATTGACCTACAGCCTCTCAAATTCAAACCTCCTTCAGGTTGGTAAGTGATGTTAAGAACATGATAATGAATAGAGGTTTATTGGTCATGAATGGGTGAGTAATGAATGATGATTTTTAACAATACATCATGACAAACCTCAAAACTTCAAGCAAACATAGTCAAGTTCACTAAGGAATGACATGGTTATAGCCATCCACCAAGGTTTTCAAGCACAAGATCTAGAGTGAAAATTCATGTTCCAAGAAGATGATTAAGGAGAATAAGGGGAATGATATCATTAGAAGCATGATATAGGTTTTAAATCAATGAAATTAATATTCATGCACCTATTAATCACACCTAAATCACTAAGCACATAGTCATCCATGGGTTTTCCTTAAAAAACTGAAGTCATAAAGAAGTGGCATGAGGGTGAAGGAAAGCCAATGAAGAGTGGAATAATGAAAGGAGAATATACATGAGAATTTAAAATAAAATTCACCTTATTCTATCTTAAGCGAATCCAAAGGAAATAAAGACTTAGTAGTGAATTATGACCAAGCAGACACACATTAGTAGCTTTTGCCAAAATGGGTATATAGGCTAAAATATTCAAGATCAAATCATGAAATTTGGTGGAGAGACCAATTATGACCTATTATACATATTAAAAATCTTGTTTATCTTTTTTATAATGTTAAATATTACTATTTTAGTACAATCAACCCTATGTCAAATCATGATCAACATTGGAGCATGCCTTGGAAGAATAGGCCATTTTAAGGAATCTACATGTTAAGTCAAAAGAAAAAAAATGGTATAAATGGTATCCATGACATAAAAAGTCATCCAATTCCATAATAAAATTTCTATCAAGAGTGAAGTATCTATTTTTCTTATATAGTCCACAGGCAGTCAAAAAGGCAACCATTAGAGACCAAATGAAATTTTGTCAATTAAGGATGCCAATAAGTAGTTTAGGCCTTAGAGAGGTATAAAAATAGTAGAATATAAAGTTATAAACCTATATTTTCATATTTAATTTATAAATTTTAGTTATTTAAATAATTTTTTTGAAGAAAGATAAGTTTAGATATGGAGGAAGCATGTAGATAAACCAAGGTAAATTTTGGTAAAAAAGGTCTACAAGACAAAGTACACATCCAAAAGAAATAAAACTTGGTAATATTGATAATAATTACCTAATATACCTATAAATAATATTTTAAATTTCGTATGACAATTGGAATTTCTCTTTATTTTGTCACAGTCCCCCCTATGTCTCATAATGGTCATTATTCATGCAAGCACACATTCTAGAGTTTTAAGGTATCTTTTAGTGTTAAAATCTTAGGGAATTATTTTAAAAGAATGGTAATATTTTTTTAATACCATTAAACACATTTCAAGACTGTTCACACTCTAAACTTCATGCAATCCCTATAGGAAAACTCAAAACCCCACAGGCAGTCTTGAAGGCATGAAGAGCCAAATTGGTTTTTGATCATTTTAAAAGGAGTTATGAGATTTTTAATGTATAATTAATATTTTTTAAATAAATAAGATAAATTTCAATGTAAAGTTTTTATTTTTGAGGAATTCAAGATATTTTAGGCTTAAGACACCTAGTTTTAACCCTTCTTCAGATGCTTGTCTCTTTCATACCATGAAGATCTGGAAGAAGTGATTCTAGTATGTTTTGAGTACCATTTTTTTATTTAAATTAATTATGGATTGATTTTTTTAGGTACTAAGTTTTATGAATAGTTGTTAAAAGTGTAAGCATGTCTAGAATGCTTACAAACCCTACAGGCAATCATCTTTACATGAGTATCTTTTCATACCTTCTATAGGGGAGCCCAATGTTTTCAAGTATGCTTAATGAGTATATTTAATAGAGATAAATGAAAATAAGTGGTGAAATAGAGGTCTAAATTATATGAAAAATCATCTTGAAGGTGAGCTTGTTTGAGCTTGCAAAGGGGCTTTTTGACCAGTTTTGTGTTTTTGGACTCATAGGTCCATAAAATAGGCCATAATTGTTTTTTAACCACCTATAATGTGTAGAGGACTCCCTAAATCTCATAAAAAACCTATTTTATAAAATAATATGGCATGTTTAGGTGCCTAGGAGGCCCAAAATGGCTAAAAAATTCCTAATTTTGTAGGTTAACAAAAGAAGAAATGGTTTAAAGCCATGAAAAAGGTCTAATGGGACCCAAAACATCATTATGTAACACTTTTATTCTTAAAAAGGGATTTATGGGTTCCTTACTGAGCTAAAGGGTCAAAACCCTAATTTGTTGACATTTTGTGCATTATTATAGGTTTAATGGTGATTTCCCTTATTATTATAGGTATTCAAGGTTTTTTAAATCTTTAGTTTTTTCCTCATACACATTTTAGGGATGTTTAGAAGTATCATATAGGTCTAAAAGTGATCTTCAGGGTGCCAAATGGCCTTGGGAATAGGTTTTAGGGTAGCTGGTTGAGGGCGGATCAAGATTATGACCTCCATTAATGGAGTCTATGAGAGTTGCAAGTATCATGGAGTTTATTTTAGGTTGGAGGAGAAAATTCAATTTGAAAATATAAAATATCCTCAAAAATCAAACATGAAACTTAACCTCCATGTTCAGTTAAACATTTTGTACCAAGTGAATTGACTATATTCAATTAAGTTTCAAGTGGAAGGGGGGCATAGAAGTCAATGGGAGAGAGTTTGGGGGTTGAAAGGGAAAGTGGATAATTCAATTAAGTTTCAAAGTCTTTAGATACTTTTCCTTCTTAGTGGATCATTACATCATCATCCTCAACAAGTTTCTATCTTCTAATGTGTTTCTAAGCCAATGAGAGGGATTGAAGGTTATTTGGATATAATGAAAGTTAATTTTTTGAGGAAGTATTAGTTATAATTAACCAAAATGTGGTTGAGACTCCATGAAAGTGGTTATGTCTCATTTAGTGAATTTTATCTTCTTTCCTCTTCTCTCTCTCTCTCTTCCCCTTCTCTCCAATATCTTCCATTTCTCCCCCATGTGTACAATGTGTTCTCATTTGAAAAGGAGAAACTATGTCAAAATTTGTATTAAAAACCTTTTGAATAAATAAATATCATTTTGTAACTATACCTTTTCTCTAAATTGTGTTTAGCAAGATTGTGCATGATGGCCTTGTGAATAAGTGTTCTTCCATGTTCATTGTCCTTCTTTATTTCCTATTTTTAGGTGTTTTCAAGTTAGTTACAGGTCTGAACTTGAGATATTTTTTCCATTAATGGATTCTTAGTGTGAAATTTAGAATTCCTCTTTGCTTCATGTATTTTTTGGTGATCCTATTTTATAAAATACTTATGAAAATTAGCTAGTTTCTAAAGTTGTATGAGTAAAAATTGTCTTATGATGAGTTAGTGTTTATTTCAAGCTTATGTGAGT